>VWYH01009618.1:534658-617881 GCA_013399365.1 Pampusana beccarii | reverse complement strand
TCCAGATGTGTCTCACCAGGGCTTTGCAGAGGGGAAAGATTGACCCCTTGACTTGCTCACAATGGTTATCCTAATGGAGCCCAGGTTATCAATGTGTTGCAAAGGCACATAGCTGGCTCATGATCAGCTCAGTGTCCATCAGAACCCAAGGTCCTTTTTTGCTTACCTGCTTTCAAGCTGGTTAGCCCACAGCATGTATTGCTGTCTGGGGTTATTCCTTCCTGGGTTTGGGACTTTGCATGTCCCATTGTTGAATTTCATGAGGTTCCATTACTCTGGCCTGTGGAAGTCCCTCTGAATGGCATAACTCGTTGACATATCAGCCTCTCCTCACAGTTTGCATCATCAGCAAACTTGCGGAGTGTGCATTATGTCCCACCATCTGTGTCATTGTGGAAGGCGATTAAAAAATATTGTCCTTAGTATCAACCCCAGGGTCAGAGCACTAGGGACTGGCCTCCAGCTGTGCTTTGTGCTGATCACAACCCTTTGATCTTGGCAGTTCAGCCAGTTTTCAGTCCACCTTGCTGTCCACTTATCTAGCCGATATTTCATTACTTTGGCTATGAGGATGTTAGGGGAGCCATGCAAAATGTCTAAAGTCAAGGTAAATGTTCACTGCTCATTTCATCATGGAAGGCTGTCGGGGTGGTCCAGCGTGATTTTCCCTTTACAGCCCCTGTGCTGACTTCCTCTATCATTTCCTTGTCTTTAATGTTTGGAATGTTTTCCTGGGGGATTTGTCCCAACACCTTCCCAGGGACTAAGTTGTGGCTGTCCGGTCTGTAGTTCCCTGGATCCTCCTTCTAGCCCTTCTTCAAGATGGGGGTGACATTTGCTTTATTCCAGTTCAGCGTTTCAGAGACTATTGAGAGTGGCCTTGCAGGGACATCAGCCCACTCCCTCAGCACTCCTGGGTAGATCCCATCAGGTGCCAAGGTCTTGTTCACATCTACTTCGGTTTATCTAAATGTTCCCTAACCTGATCCTCCTCCACCGAGCCTAAGACTTCCTTGCTCCAGATTTCCCCTCATTCCTCAAGGGCCTGGAATTCCTGTCTTGCCAGTAAAGGCAGAGGTGAATAAGGCATTGAGCACTTTGGCGTCTTCCATGTCCCTTTTCACCATATTCCCTACTTTATTTCCACAGCAGGCCCACATTTTCCCTTGTCTTTCTTTCGCTGCTGAAATAATCTGTAGGAGCCCTTCTTGTTGCCCTTCACATTCCTCACCAGATTGAACTCCAGGTGGTTTTTTGCTTTCCCAACCCCATCCCTGCACACTCGGAGAGTTTCTCTACGTATATCTTCAATCACAAAATATAAACTTAGATTGTTGGGAGTAAATGATGTGGACAGCATCTATGCAGGTATATATCTGATGGGAAGAGGTGACTTATGTTAAAACTAAGCACCCCAAAACCCTCAATAACATAAATACACAACACAACAGAAATAACAGTAATGACTTTTATATAGATATGAAAGTTTTTTTTTTCCTAGGAAAAACTTTATGTAAATATTTTTTTCTGTTCTGTATAGAACGTCTGGCCTGCCAGTGATAGGCAGCATGTTTTGTTTGTTACATATTTGCCTTAGTTTCCTTCTTAGTCCTACTGAATTGATAAAGATAAGGTTAACTTATGATCCATAGCTCCTTAAGTAAAGTTCCTAGCTGTCCTTGATTATTAACAGCTAACGTTTTTTAGTCATGAGTTATTTAAACAATGGCCAGATATTGGAGTAGGTACTAAGAGCACTTCCTTATTTTTTAACTATATTTGAACCACTTACAAACTGTCCTACCACATTTTGCTTGATAAATAAAAACATCTCTCTTCTAGCCCCAGACTTTGTAAGCAAATATATAACTCAGATCACCTTTGGAAAAGGCTTTATCTCACTTTACTTGAGCATGAGTATATGGTAAGAAGTGCATCCCGGTGTACTGAAGTAGTCTCAAGTTTACAGCTATCTTTGTCTGTCCTGCTTATATAAACAAAAGTTGAAACATGGGTAGGTCTCTTGGTGGTCCTTCTGTAAGTGACAGAAGCTTTTCATCTTTATCTTAGTTTAATTTGTGTCCAGTATCCTGCATGGTTGTTTGATATTGTCAGCCCAATGCTGACGTTAGAGTTGGGTAATTCCTGTTTACTCATTATCCTCTTGAATGCTCTTAAGTGAATGTGGTTTCACTGTACTTGTGGAGAGGATCAATTAAGATAATCTTGGATTAATCCCATTACACTCTTTGGTCTTGTTTATGGCTTTCTTTGTCATCAAATTCACACAAACTGTGAAAAGACAGTATTCTGTTTGTGGTACTGTCATTACCATTAATTACAGAATTTCCCCCCGCTATAAAAATGTAAATGTACCTTTCACTGAATCTCTACTGCTTGCAGATACACAAACCAGAGATATATCAAAGATTTTGCATCCTGTTATTTTAAAAATACTGCCCTGTAGATACTACACATTAATATGTATAGGGTCACTTTTATACGCTCCTGTGAAATTTGTGGTGCTGCTAAGAAAACTAACTTTAGTTTCACACTGAAGTTTTAGGGAGTTCAAGACTTTTAGCAGGGCATTTATTTTAAAACTTTTCACTACTAATGGAGGTTAAAAAACCAGGGCTCTTACCCATCAACTACTATAGAGCTTATGAAATGAGTCTAACGTAAGGTGCCTTTACCTTTCTCAGTTCAAAAGTATTAGCACAACATTTATGGGATCATAAAAACTACTTCTTGTTGAAAGAGTGCTCTGATGAGCAAACCTGCTAAGAGCACAGAGGCGTGTGGTACACACTGTAATTTCAAGTTGAGCTGTAATCGTATTTTTGATGTGTCAATATGTAGGGGAGTAATCTGTTTCATTTAAAGAAAAAGTGAGTCTGATTCATTTTCACTGGGTCAATTGCTGTCGCTAATCCAGTGTTTTTGTCAGCTTGCAGGCTTTCTTGTGTGTTGTGTTTTTTACACTTTTGTTTAAAAGGCAGGTAAGATGATACTGTTAGCACTTTCTACTCTTGTTTTTTTTGCTTGGAACAATAATGTGATAGACTTTTGAAATAGCTGCTTTTAGCAAATTCTATTTTTTGCGTGTGTATGTATGGGGAGACAGATGGCTGGCGAAAAGATAGAGTGACTTTGATTTATTTACATTAACCATTTTTTTCTGTTATGGTGTTATCTTTAGTGTCACACAATGAATAAGTTTTTTTAATCATTCATTAAATAAAAACGTTGATATTCCTGGGGAAAAAAAATAAGAAAAAAAGTTGTTCTCTATGAAACATGGTACAAATGTTAAAGGAATGTAGTTTATTGTGCTAAGGTTTGAAGGAAAAATATGCAACTTTGTGCTTTCTGAATATTTAACCAAAGGAGAATCTCTCAGGACTGTGTTTTGTCCACAGAGTATGTGTTTTGTATTTGGATTGTAGGAATGATTCTCTCTCCCAACTTTGTGCATATTTCCTAGTGGAATATCTTTTCTGTATTTCTTCTTACTCGTATCATGTGGTTTTAAATTTTATGTTCTAATCCTTACTATTTCAGGCTAGTATTTTTGTTGATATTTCTTAGCAAAATTTCATACAGAGCAAAGTAATAAGTCTGTTGTGAGTGGGTGTATTGTCCTTAGGTATACAGGGAGGTCACTCTATTGAGTAGCTTAACCTTGCAGTGGATATACATTTAATAAAATTGTTATAAGTGCCTGGCACACAGTAATATTTCAGTATTGGGTCCTGCAGGCGATCAACATGATAAAGAGCATTAATTCCAGTAAATGAACATGCACATGAGGCATAAGAGCTTTGGAAGTTGTGTAGTCTGTGTGTGTGTATAAACACATTATAATGATTTTATTTCCTAGATTTTCTTTTCAGTATTTCTAACTACTACAGCAGTGGGAACTACTTTGTGAATTATAACTGCTCTATACAAAACGGGTGAAGAGCTCAGACAACTAATGTTGCAGAGACCGGTAGAGTCTGGCACAGCTTTTTTGTAGGCAGACTATTTTAAAAACCAATTTAAAAAAGAAAAAAAAATTCAAGCTGCTCTTTTTTCTTCATTTCGGGAAGAAGGTTTTGATGTTTTTGCAAAGCTTGACTTTTGACAGAGACGAACCCCAAATTAGACATTACTTTAAAAAAATTATTATTATTATTATTATTAATATAAATATAAATACAAATAATATAATAAATATAAATAATATAAGTAATATAAATAATATTAATAATAATAATAACAACAATGTATAGTGTGAAGAGTAACTTGGTGTAATCCTACGTGGACAAAGAAAAAAATGAAAACCACCCCACCAAAAAAACCCCACCACAACCAACAACCAAGATGAAAAGTTTTTCCTCCAGCTCCCTGGCCAGCTAGAGCACCCCGAAGCGTCCCATCCCACGATTTCCCCGAGCCCCGTTTTGCGGCGCCGGGGGCCGCAGGAGATGCTGGAAGCGGCGCTCCCGGGAGCCGCTCCCGCCGCCTCGGCCTCTCCGGCGCCGCAGGGCGGTGCGGGGCCGGCTGGCTGCCGTGCCCTGCCCTGTGCTGCCCTGCTCTGCCCTGCGCTGTGCTGCCCTGCTCTGCTCTGCCCCGCACCGCCCTGCCCTGCCCCGTCCCGCACCGCCCCACTGTCAGTCCCCGCAGCCCCCGGCGGGTCCCGGCCGGGCTCGGCTCGTCCCCCGGTGCTGTCCGCCGGCTGGGCCGCGCTTGCCGGCCCGGCAGCCGCAGGGCGTCGGTGGCCCCCTCCTCGCAGCCAGCGGGTGCCGGGTTTCCCCCCCTCTCGCTCGCCTTTTTTTCCTCAGCGCACGGGGGGGGGCTGGAAAATCGGAAATGATCTTAATTAAATGTTTTCTATGCAGAAACAACCGGGCCCTTTTTGTGTGAAGCGAAGGCAGCAGACCTTATCACAAAAGACAAAGGCAAATATTTATCAGGGAACAAAAGATGTCCACGGTCGCTTGCAACGGGGGGAGATTTTTCTCTCTCTCTCGTGGTGAAGATGTTTAACAGTGTAAGATGTTTATCGAGACTCCTTGTTGACATTCTTTGTTTCCCTGTAAGATCTACAAATGAAACTCTTTTTGTGTCTGGGAAGCACACAATGAAATCCCCGAGTTAAACTGCAGAGAATGCAAACACCTGCTGTCCCAATGTTGACTTTGCATTTCAAGAAGATCTTTTCTGTTTCACATGATAATGGTTTTGGGGGCGTCTTTTTTTTTTTTTTTTTTTTTTTAATGTTTTTGGGGGTTTTTTTTTTTTTTTTTTTTTTCCCTGCAAGGAGAGAAATGGTCATCTTGTCTGTCATCCCTGTATGTCGCTTCTGATGCAGCATTTGTCTCCTTTAAAGGAATACCAGGTTGTTAAATAAAATTATTCCTTCTCCCACAGAATGGTATGTGTCATCGAGTGAATAAGCTACTAGGTTTTACCGCTTTGCCTGTCTGGTGGCTGCGTATTTTTGAATGCTTATTTTTTTAAAATGCCCTGGTTGATAAGCTACGTGTCTGACAACTTCACGTTTTAAGCAATGAACAAGACAGAGGAAACATCAGAACCTGTATAACTCTACAGTGTTTTTGCCTGTTCTGCTGAACTGTTTCGTAAATCAAAACACAGTATTTCAGATGTGCTTGAATGCTGATTAGTCAGTGATTTCACATATGTGTGTCCTTAATGCAAAATGATTTTAATTGGCATTTGAAATGTATAAGTGCTTACTCTTACGAATCTTCATCCCAAAAGGCTATGTCATCAGTTACCTACGAAATCTTAGATTAAATTCTGAGATTTTGTAGTACAGAAAACCAGTTACTCCAAGTAGAGAAGACCATAGTTGTGATTAAATTTATTCTCATAACAAATGTTCAGCCTCATAAGAAGTATTATAAGCTGACGCTATTCCACAGATTTCTGGCACTGAACAACATCATTCATAGCAGTGTCTGTGCTCCGCTATTTGGGCTTTTGTTATAGTTTACCAGATTTGAGGAATACTTTAAAATACTTCTCCATGGAAAGTTAGGGTAGAGCTTTGCAATGACATTAGGCTTTTAAGTACCGTGCTGTGAAGTAAACATACTGCGTCATAGCAGAGGTGTTATACCCAGTCAGGGCTTCTCTGCTGTAATATATTTCATAAATATTTGGGAGGGTGTGTGTGTGTCTGTTTTTTCAAATGACTATACTTGTAGATAGTCTTGTTTATCTGAGAAAATATATTCAAACTGGTGGGACTCCTGGGAACAAGCACTTGCAGAATCAACACCTATCTGTTTCATATACATCATTAAATTTTAAATCAGTAAGGTAAAATAAAGCTTTGTAATGTGACACAGATTAAAGTATTGCTTGTTGTTGCTTCATTCATGACAGTAATATTTTTCTCAAACCTCTTCATCTCCGAAATATCACTGAGCTGCCTGCTTTTGAAGAACATATCCTGGGTGTGTTTGTAAAATATTCACCTTTGTACAAAACGTAAAGGTATCAGTTTTAATGAAATAAAATTATTTTACTTCAACTTTAACAAGAGATTTCTAAGAGAAAGTTGCTGTATGATTCTTTGTTTTTATGTATCTATTTTTATTCTGGTTATAGAATTTCCATTCTATTTTTCTTGAATTACTGAGACCAGATAGTTTGACACAGTTTATTTTTCCTTAAAGTTTTATAGAGAATCAGTAAATTAGACGGTCTTGGGGTGTTCTTAAAGAAGATAAAATTACTATTTTTATTGTTGCTTGGCTTTCTCAATTCAGAACTTTTTCTTTACTTTCCCATAGGTAAAACTTGTTCTATGGTAATTTCTATGTTATACTAAAGCTTTTTGTATTTCTGCTAATTAATTAGAGTATGTGCTAGAAACTAACATAAATATAACAAAGTATCTAGTATTATGATTTTTCAATTTAATTGAATAAAGTGATTATCTAGGCTACCTTGGCTTGAACTATTATCCTTTTCTCAGGTTCTTTGACAAGGCACAAGTACTCTGCTAGAGATTTTTTCTGTAGAACGATACTCTGTAAAATATAAAATGTCACATGCTTTTGGACTGCTTTTGCTCTCAAGATCAGTTTTCTTCTTAAAAAATAGACTGGGGCTCCTCCAGCTTTCTGGCATCCTATGTATTATTTGAGGATTTTATTATTTTGAGTTTTATAAATACTGTAGTGAATCAGCACTACCACACAAGCAGGACAGTGAAAAAGGAGGGAAAAAGCAAGAGGAAAAAGCTCTGAAAATATGCCCAAGTTCATGGAAAGAGCTCATCTTTTAAGATAACTTACCTTCCTGTTTACTTCTATCTGACAGCATATTCATAATATTTCTTTATATATTAAAAAAAAAATCATGATGCTTAACATGGTCAACAACTCAAAAATAATGAAAATTGTACTGCTGTTGAAATGAATTCACTCCGACATCAGAAAGCAGTTTGTATTACGTTAATGTGTTGTTTGTGGTAACAGCACTGACCACTCGATAGGGTGGTTGGTGGTGAAGAACCAGATTTTTAAATTTATTTTTTAATGCAAGCAAAGTATTTGGACATGAAAAGGAAAAAAAAAATCAAAATATGAGTATTTTTGGTACAATTTTGTACAGATGGGACTGTAATTGGTGACATGGGAATAGTATGTATACTGAAATATTTGAAATGCTAATTCATTTTTGCTTCAGTTTTTTGACTGCCAGCTGTAATTATGGATCTCATTTAACAGATGCTAACACAGGGAGGAACTTCACTCCTGGACTAATCCCACTGAGACACGGAAGTAAAGTTAAGGCTCAAGTACTTAGGCTTTGGTGTAGGTACACTTCTAGGAATTTTCTGGATGCTGCTGTTACTGACTTTTTGGTACCTAGATTGAAAACCATTTGCATTTTTAATATATTTTGGAATACATAAGCTAGGTTATTCACTAATTTTCTTTATCAAGACTAGTGGAAGCCTTCAGATTTAAATTTACCATTGCTTACAATCCCTGAAATTTCATTACTTTTTTGAGAGAGGGGTTAAATCTGAAATCTTTTCTCCACAGAGCTTTTGTGAAATTTGAGAGACGTATGTGAAATGGTTTATGAAACTATTTCAATTAGTTTTATCCCATTTTTCAATGAGATGTATTATGTATGTAAAAGTATCCTAATAACAGTAATAATGTCTCTAAAATTCCTCAAAACTGTTTTTTTTTTTTAATTATTTTTTTTAAAACACCTGTTTAAAATAAGTTCTATACAAGCTAGGGTTCAATTGGCAGAATGAACTGAACTAATAACTAAAGGCTTCCAACAGTATCTTCCTTCTGTGAAAATGATAAACATTAAAGAGACAATTTGTTTTAACTTATCTTTATTTATTGTTAAAATACAGAATCAACTAAATACATAGAATAAAGTTGTTGTTTGTTTGTTTATTTTCTTTAAGGAACATTTAAATTTATAGTTCACTTTTTATTTAATGGAAAAACTGCATTTCACTTTTATGATAAACCATATATTTTTCAGTCCAATTTGGAAAGTAAATGTTGAACTTTCAGATAAAATGAACTGTCTTTGTAATTGAAAAATTAAATATTATTAATATCCTGAATGAGCTCTTCAGTCTCATAGGACCTTTCTACAAGGATGTAGTAGGAAGGGATCCAGAAATGTTCTTTATAATATCAATGGAAATCACGTCAAATTCTTGTGTAACAGGAAGTATGTTCCTTTTGTAGCACTTTGTGGCTGTGGAACAATTCTATAAGATTTTGTAACAGAGATTTGATTTTGTTTTAGCTTCGGAAATTTTAGGACACGGTATTTCCCTCCCCCCACCCCTTGACAGGAAAGAAAGTCCTTACAGGACAAGGAAATAAAGGCATGAAGGAACCAACTATATAGTAGAACAAATTTTCCTCAATACCTGAAAAGGAAACTAAGTTTATTACCTTTTGTATGTTTGTTTCTTTTAAAATATTATTATTGTATATTATTAATGTTTTACATTATAATGATACAATTATATTAACTATAATTGTATTTTTTCCCTCAAGTGATTTTAAGATGTTTTAAAAGTTAATGAGAAAATAGAAAGCACATTTTGAAGAAACTTGTGAATGCTTCAGAATAAATGAAAGAACAGCCTGATTCTGTGCTTGCTTTTGAAACTTTAACTTAGACAAAAACATTTTTTGCATTTCTTTTTTTTTACTCCTCAATTTGAAAGCACTGTAATTGAGTAGTGATTTGTTTTGATGAGAACTAATGTAAGTGTAATTATAAATGGGTGAGTAGAGAGGACAAAAGATTGTATTGTTTCAGATTTTCTGAAATACTGAATCATTGTTTTCTTTACCTTTATGCTATCCTTATGTCAATGCAAAAAACGAGGATGTGATTAATGCAGTACTTAGAAGGTTAAGGTGAAGTTTCAGTCTGGATTCAAAGGCAATAAAAAGCGTAACAGGAAACTTCATATTGCTTCACGTTAATGTTCAGGGCCAGATCATAACTACTGGAAGGATAAGAGAGTGAGAAGTCATTTGCTGTCTGAGTTTATGTGAACTTGCCTAAAATGGCATCCAGGGGGAAGGAATCAATGCTGCACATATTCCAACAGCTTACACATTAAAAAAAGAAAACAAAACAAAATGAAACGAAACACACGCACATCCCAAACAAACAAAAATGCAACAAAAAAAAATCCGAAAACAAGCCACAAAACCGAACCCCCAAAACATTATTCACCTCATCGGTTAGATCAATATAGCAAAAATGTACTAGGTACTATACAGAGGTACTACCCATGTTGGCTTTCTGCTGGGAAACAATTAGGTAGATGTTTATAGGAATAAGTCAATTCTTGTAGGGTTCTGTCCAAGAATCCACAAGATCAAGCAAGATCATGAATTAGCAAAATCAAGAGTATATGACTTGGTTAAATTTAACTATATAGAGCAAGGAGCATGCCATATGTTCAGTAAATCTGTAAAACACAGAATGAGTGCTCTGTAGTATTGTTGTCTTAATTGGTAGGTGTCTGGTGTTTTTTTCTGAAAGTACCATGGAAGGAATGACGAATGATTTTTTAGGAGTTAATAGAGATTGATTTAAAAAAAAAATAGGATCCTTGCTTTGTCAACTAATAAAATTTATTTGCTTTATTTTTTGAAGCATTTTTCAAGGCTTTTTCCAGTGCAAATTCAGAGATGGAGCCTGGAACTGAGGTGACTAATTATTCATACAGTTTTTTGGAAAATAGAAAAAAACCCTAATTTTGTCCTTTAGGTCTCTTACTATTGTATGTTCTTATTTTGATACTCAGTTATTAGAGCCGTACAGATACATGATAGGTCTCTGTCTCGCCACAAATGTGCTGTGCTTTACTTTATGTAGTCGTGTTTGTTTTCTTGATGCGAGTGGAAGGTGGCAGCGGTTTAATCAAGTTGGTGTATGATGGGCTCTGAGAGGTTTTGACCTGTCACTCATTCCTTGAGAAGATGTACTGTGCCCACCCCTTTGCGATGCATGAAGTGGTTAATGCGATACCTGCACTGCGAGTGCTGGGCCCACGTCTAGGGGCTTGCTGGAAAAGAGTGAGTTTTGTGTCAGGCTTATCATTAATTTAACAGAATCAAACAAGAATAATATTAATACCTATGTGTACACTGCATGTATATGATGGAGTGTGATGCCATTTAAAAATAATAAGTGAGACATTAATAAAGCATATATGTATGTGCATATATACACACACACATATGTATGTATAAATGTACTAATTACTAGCTTAAAAAGCTGTTAAAAGTCAGACGATAATTCTGCTTTCCATGACATTTAATGCCTAAGGAACCAAGTGGTGTTGAGCAATTTTGCTTAGTGATGGGCAGCATAGCTGCCTTTTTAATGGGAAAGCTCAAATTTTGAGCTATGCAACCTTCCAGCAAAGGAACAGTATTTCCCTATAGCACCATATTATAGTGTGGGGCATACTAGGGTATGGTCAGTCGTTTGTTGGGGTAGTAGGAGCAAAGGTGTATAAAACTGTCTAGGAAGCAGGTCTTCTGGGACACAGAGTGAAAAACATCTTCTACACGAAAGGAGGAGATGAATGAGGCCTGTTCTGTGTCTCCTTCAAGGCTGCACCGTGGATCCTGTGTTCAGTTTTGGGCCCCTCATCATAAGAAGGACATTGAGGTACCAGAGAGAGTTCAGAGCAGGGTGACGAGGCTGGTGAGGGATCTGGAGCACAAGTCTGATGAGGAGCCACTGAGGGAACTGGGGCTGTTCAGCCTGGAGAAAAGGAGGCTGAGGGGAGACCTTATTGCTGTCTACAACTGCCTGAAAGGAGGTTGTAGCATGGAGGGTGTTGGTCTCTTCTCCCAAGCAGCAGGTGATAGGGCAAGAGTAAATGGCCTCAAGTTGCACCAGGGGAGGTTTAGATCGGATATTAGGAAAAATTTCTTCATGGAAAGGGTTGTTGGGCATTGGAACAGGCTGCCCAGGGAAGTGGTGGAGCCACCATCTCTGGAGGTGTTTAAAAGGTGTTTAGACATGGTTTAGTGCTAGAGTTAGGTTATGGTTGGACTTGATGATCTTGAGGGCCTCTTCCAACCGAAATGATTCTATGATTCTGTGATTCCTTCCTGGACTGCCCTGTGCCCCAGGCATGAGGACTGCCTCTCAGCTACTCTTGGCCACTTCCAACAACACTGTCTTCCTCTTCCTTCCCACCCTGTATCTGCAGCATCTGGATGCAAAATACAAGATAATAGATGTCTTTTTGGTGAGATTTCAAGCCAGCCTTAACCTATTTAGGTAGGAAGGGAAGAGACTTTGTGTGTGGAGCCTCAGTGTATGTGACCTTAAAACTGCAGGTGAGAGAGAGGATGGTTTTGATGAATAGGCAAGAAACCAGGGCAGGAGAAATTCCAAGGTGTTTGCCCAGCTGTGAGATGAACTTTGTTTTTAATGGTGGGAATGAGACAACAGAAGAGGAAGGATTCTGGTCTTCTTTTTCTCTGTATTCTGAGTAGTACCAGAAAAGTGTTCATGGTTTGTATGCTACATCAGGGAGAGAATAAATGTGTTGAGTTTAAGGATGTCATTAGTATCTCTGTTGTAGTGAAAGATGTTTATTAAAAAACTGCATGTTGTGGATAAAATTAGTTTTAAATTGATTTGTTTTCAAATTGGTTTAGCTATTCAGATTTAATTTTATCTAAGACATTGAAGGGTTTCCAGACAACTCTTTCCTGAACATCACTATGTAGCTTTTTGGCATTATACCCAAATTAACAGCATGCCACGTTATTGAAAAATAAAAGAGCTGCAATTTTTTCTTGGCATAGATTTCTGCAAAGCGATAAAAGACTCCCTATGTTGATTACAGATATCGTAAAATGTTTACTTTGCTTTATAAACTCGAGGCATTTCATGCTTGGATGTATTATAATTGGCCTGTTAAGACCTTTTCAATTTTTCTGCTGGTATCTGGTTTGACCAGGGTTTCAGTTCTCACATGTGAGAGAGATTTTTGAAGGACAAAACCAACGTGTCCTGCAGAGAAAGCAAAGGCAATGAAGGCAGTTGTAGGCAGGACACACATTAGTTAGGAATATTCGATTCAGCTAACGCCTACTCTTTTACTGATGGAAAGTTGCAAACTTTCCCAGTGCCTTCATTTCCCCTTATTTGAAACAGGAATAAAATTGAGCTGGCATGCAAACAAGTAATGCTGTTCTTTATTTCTGCAATGAAGTACTAGAGTTTCTTTGTTATTAGATATTTGTTGATTATCAGACTAAACACAGTTTTCTCTTTCTCCAGTTCTAATGCTTATGCGGAGAAATCCCCAAGCCTCATACATCATAGGTGTCCCCAACTCTCAAAAGTATCAACTGAAGAGCCACATGCAACTTCCCAGTGAGTTCTGTGGACCCTGAATCTCTTGCTGTATAATCCCAAATGAGCACAAACCCTTCCCAAACAGAAAGTGCATTCTTCGGATTTTGTGAATTGTAGAAAAGGATTACAGCTGAGCAAAAGCTTCTCAGAAGTGTTGATAAAATTGCATTTTGCTGTCCCTTTAATAAAAAGCCAAGGATGGGCTACTTCTGCCTTGGACAGGAGAGGAGCTGGTATTGGATTTGTTCTGTGGGGACAGTGCAAGGCCTCATTTCTCAAGTTATAGGCTTTTAGCTACTCATGTGATGGCAGGAAACATTCTAACTCCTATAGCTGTCTGAAAGCCAAGAATTTGGTTTCATAAAATAGTTTTGTGTTGTTTAATTTTGCTTTTGGATTTTGTTGTAGCAGAAACATAGATTTTCATGCCTTTTGGTGTAGTACATGGACAAAGGGTATAGCACATGTGAATAGGACAACCCATCCTGGAATTAGCTGGTGGACTGGAATCCTGAATGCCTCTTACTGTGCTCAAACAGAACAGGGATGCAAATCTGAATCTCCAAATTTGTTATCTGTTCTGAAAATGAAAAAGTTCTACTTTATAAAATACATTCTTATGAAAGGCTCGTAGTTTTATTTGTTTATCTAACTTTTTTGCTGGATCATTGTTAGTAGCATTCAGTGGATAGCTTTTATGCCATAGCCTACTGCTATGCAGGTTTATTTTCTGGATATCTTTCATGTTGAATAACACACGACCTCAGACGGAATTGACATTTATGAAAAACAGAAATGTGAGTGCTAATGTTCCTACTGTGAATTCTGGAGGCAGTTAGTAAGAAAGTTTAATCAGCCATTAAGTAATCAATACTTAGTAGTTCACAGAAAGTGTTTCGAAATTTTAATTACTTTGGTTGCAGGAGATTGGAAGTTACTGATATAATTTTCAACAGGCATGAGGAGTTAGAACTCTAACTCCCATTGAATTTAAAAGTAATTTGAACATTTTATTACCTCAGACTTGAAAATCCCAGCATACATGGGTCATATCAATTATTCCTTTACTACTGAAAGCACTGAATTGTGGATTCTAAATTTCTAGTCCTTCAAAAATGTATGCATCTGGACAAGGAGAAATGAAACAATCTCAGTTAAACTTTGAATTTTTAGAAGACTTTGTAGAGGAAGGGACTTTTAAGTACTTCATAATGAGTAAATTCAGTTTCATTTTTCTTCTTCATCTTTAGAGTCCATCAAATTCTGTGAAAAAGACCATGTGTTCCCAAAGACTTCAGAACCATTTCCTTTGTGTTAGCTCTGTAATTTAAATGAGAGAACTCCTTTGTACTGGGAAATATTTGTGGTGTGAAGACTGTTTTCTTTACTTAAAATCACTTTTATTTTTTCTATTCATAGTCCCAGCAACAAGAACAACAAGTACTTGCCATCTCTCTTTCTCTCTCTAGATATCTAAATTAATCTTTGGGCAGTTATCTTGAATTGCTCTGGAAAATATTCAGACTGCTTACTGGCTAGTTACTCTTTAGTTTATTTTTATAATTTTAAGTTAATCAGTCTAAATTTTCTAGGGGAAATGTTTTCAGTGGATAAGTTTTTCTGAGTATACTGGTTACCTTCTCTTTCAGTATCATCTGATCAATAATTCAGCCACCCATCTCAACTCTTTGGCTCATAATGCTTCCAGGTTATATACAGTCTCCATTAACTTCAGAAGCAGTTCACATGGATGCATGTGAAATGGGTTTGCAGAAAATAAATAATTTCAATTTATTGTGCATCGGGTCTTGGAGCACGAGAACCAGTTTCATTTCAGATGAAGCTAATGTGGGAGATGCTCCCCAGTTGGGCATTCGAACTGCAGAAACAAACTAGAATTGAAAAGGTCATAGCATGGTCATCAGGTCCTCGGTACCAAGATGCAGCCAGAATCACCTGCAGCCTGGCAGCTGGGGCATTGTCTTGAAAAGCGGATTGTGTGTATTGACCGTTTCATGCACAGAAAAGAAATAGCTCGATTTTCATACTGTCTGAGCAACTGGTCTAATAATTATATTTCTGTATTTAAAATTAAAAAAAAAAAAAAAGACTTGGAGGAACTAGCCAACAGCATTGCTTTTCCTCTTCCACGGTTGGCATGACTTTTAAAGAAAAAAAGATAAGTTGGAAGGAAACTGCTGAAATCTAGCCTCAGGAGAGGTCTCTCCCTACAGACATCATCTCATCGATAAAAATGCCCTCCTGCACTTCTGAATAAAACATATGAGAAGTGGGATTAAGTCCTGTCCTTAGTATTCCCTATTGCCTAACTTGAGACAGTGGTCTGATAAGCATGCCAAGGACTTTTGTATAGTCTTCTTTCCCTCCCTCCCTCCCTGATACAGTCTCTTCCATCCCCAGACTTGAGAGTGTTGGAGCGAGTGGCCACCACTTGCTGCACAGTAGTGTCCCAGCTCTGGCTTGCTTGGCCTCCCGTGAGCCTGAGTGGCAGGCGTGTGTTAGCGCAGCCTGCTGTGCCAGGAGGAGACCTGAGATTTCAAGATATTTGTGCTGAGTGTCTCCTACAGATGGAGTTGGAGGCAAATTGAGGGTCAAACTCCAGGTTTAGAAATGCATAGTCCTAGGCTAGACGTAGCCTCGGTCTCTGTAGGGTATAAAGACTCCTGACTAATGGTAAAATAGGAGCAGCCCCTTATTACCAGGTAATAGGATGAGATCTGCAAGGAGGGCAGTTTTCTGCACGTCAGAAGCCTGGGATGTATTTAGCATGATTAGGGAACAATTGTGTTAGGCTTTGAATCTGCTATGGTGAGCCACACGTTCCCTCAGCAGATTCTATCATGTAGCCTCTTAAAAAGTTGTTAAATGTCCTTTCTTCCTTTTGTTCTGCTCCATAGTTCAAACTAAAACATGCTGCAGAAGGCTGTCCATTTTGTCAGAAGTTGGTATTTTTAAAAGCAAAAAGTGGTGATACAAGTGTGATTCATCTCTGAAAACACATTTCCTTTTGATAGATAACCATAGAATAAAGGAACTCTTTCCAAGTATTTATGCAAAGCAGCATATTATTAAGCCACAAATATAGTCTAAATTCAAAAGACAAAATTAGGGTGCTTTAACTTCCTCTGTTTGTAGTCTGTTTTGTACAGACTACAAGAAGATTGCTGTAGATCAGAAGAAAGACATGCTCCTGGCAAGTGATGGGTATATGTGAGCAAGAACTTCCTGTGAGATATTGACCTGGTCAGAGTCAGCTGCTCTGAAATTTGTTAAGTAATCTATCTAATATGTCCAAGGAGTAGCATATCAGAATCAATCCATCCAAATGCCTCAGGAAGATCAATGGAAGGATAATAAATCCGATAATTCTCTGTGATCTGCTCTGGTGTGAAGCTACTGGGACAAGCTTGTACAATATGAAGATTAATTCTAGTACACATTTGTTAGGGTGACAAATGCTCTGCACCAGAACTGTGGCTGATGCAAAATTCATTTCAAATTCATTTTCAAATTTTATTTTCTGCAATCATCTGCTGCCATGAAACGGAATGTCAACAAATGGCGATTGCTGAGGATGTCTTCGAAAGAGAAATAGACCCAAAGTTTACAGAAGGAGCTTTCAGCCTTTTTTTGCTTTTGTGAATATTCCACTTAATTTCTGTTCAGCAAAAGAAACATCTCTGTCTTTGATATTGTTCTAATATTTAAACCATAGTACTTACGAAAATAAACCATACTTTAAGTATAATACAGTAAATACAAAGTCTGAAGGCATAATAAATGTATTTATATAGTTAATATCGTTAGCAGATTAGGAACATTAGTTATGAATCCTTTACGAGAAGGGAAAAAACCCCCACTATTGAGGCACAGTCCTGGGAGTCAACATTTTTTTTGTTTCATTAGACTGTGGAAGGTATGGAATCAAGTATATAATCTAGAAATGATACCACATATAGTTTGTTTATTATTTTTCCAGTTGTCACACCAGCTCAAACACCTTTAGGAAAGAATCCTAGCACTTCTGCCTCTGACTGAATGACAGGAGAGTTGTGACCTTTCTTGGGGCAAATTGGCACATCTAGGAAATATTTTTGAATGTTTGAAATCCTCAGAATTCTATTTGTGAGCTCCATTCTAAAAATGTTCAAAGATCTTGGGACTAGCTGCATCTTTTCAAATCAGCTCCAGGGGCTTTGAAGATCAAGAGTGGTGGTTTAGCCATCTAGATATTGATCAGTGAAAGAAATAGGTATTTATTTGAAAAGAAAGAACAGAAAGGTGGAGTTAAAGTTTCAATTTGCAAAAATAAAAGCAGAGCAATTATTAATTCTATTTTCTATTTTCATTAACTATTTTCATAGTTTGAGTCTGCTAAACTGCAGCATTTGGATTATAGAATGTTTCAAAACTTTGTAGATTGCAATTTGTGTCATGTTCATAAATTTTTACTGCACAAAAATCTGACCATGCCCTAAAAATCAAACAGAATACTCGTTCTTTTTTTTTTTTTCATATTGCCATACCATCATAGTATCTGCCTTTCATGAATCTGGATAAGGAAAAAATTATGTTGAAAGCGAAGTAGGTGATGGAATCCAAACACACCCCGCCCCCAGTCAGTAAAGTCTTGTTCCTCCGAAAAACAGGCTCTGCTGATGCCAGCTCAAAGGGCTTGTTGCAGTGTTATAAATTCAAGTCAATGATGTCTCGTCTTGATGAATGCCACTTCTGAGATGCATCTCTGAAGAAGAGAATTCAGTCCTACTTTAAATGTCATCTTTAACTGTGGACCCTTTCTGCTCCAATTAGTGATATTTCAGTGAACATAACAGTTATAATTTCATTAAGCCTTTGCCTACAGGATTCTTGGTGTCTAATGGAAGTCGGGTCAAAAGTTTAGGTGGCCAGTTTTAATAAGTACAGATATCCTGAACCAAATTCAGCAGTGTAGCATATTCTGGATGAAACCAAAATGGATTTAAGGCAATAATACTTGTGAAATAAGGAAGTAAAGAAGTCATCTTTATAAGCTTAGTGATTTGCTTCTTGAGTTAGCCAGTAGTCTTTTTGTCCAAGTTGTATTCAGAAACACCAAAACGACACTACCCTAGTAATTCTGGAGATTGTACAGGAGCATTGTAATAATTTTTAGTAGGAAGTGTTTTGGGTTCTGGTTTCTAGTGTTTCTTACTGTTGGGAAATCCAAACAAGATAATGGGAAAATAATACATGAAAAAGACAAGTTAGGACTTAGCCTATTGCCATTTGGATGGAGAAGGAAGAAGACAACACCTTGCTTCACTTTCTGTATTCCATAAGCTCTCAACTCTTGTTTGTTCCTTTACTTTCTTCTCCAGGCTGTAAATTATCTGCTGTCAAAGCATTGAATTCTGAAGGAGTATTTTAGCAAAAGGATACATCAAGAAGGCTGTTAACAGTGGCACAAAAGCAACGACAGGAACATTTCATATAATCATTTGGTAGGAAAAGACCTTTAAGATCGAGTCCAACCTTTAACCTAACACTGCCAAGTCCACCTCTTCTTGAACATTATACAATTTGCCTCACCCATCAATCCAGCCTATCTAGGTTCCCACTGTAGACCCTCTTATCCAGTGAAGAAGTGCTGGTTTAAGGTGTTTAAACTGTTAGCATTGCCACTTTTGGAAATAACCAAAGATGGCTCATAATATATTTTCTTAGTTTGCCAATAGTAAATTCAGATGTTCCATGTTTATTTTAGCATGTGGACAAAGTCAGGATAAAACCACATTCAGACCAGTGCAGTAGGATTTTTTTTGCCTGCAGTGCTTTTATTAGGCCACAGATTCATTGAGGTTGAGTTCAACTTACCTATACAAGTCTCTTAGAATAAGTTGAGATAGCACTAATGCAAATTAAAATCAACAGTTTATGGTAGTGTATAAATACAAGTTATTTCTGACTAGTGGCACAATACCTCATTTCTGCCTATCCCATCTCTATGGAAGTTATTTGCTAGCTGGAACAGACAAATTCAGCTGCTGGTCATGAAAAATGATGCAAGATGGAGATCATATATTTGCTTGTAGGCAATATGTTTTTAATGTTCGTAGGAAACACCGATAGATAGATAAATAAAAAAAAATGAGGCCCAAAGAAGAAAGGAAGGATAGTGTTTTCCATATAAAAATTTATGTTCAGAAGTGTCAGCCCAAGTGGACAAATATCAGGGATCAAGCAGATTGAATGAATGTTGTCATTTTCTGTCAACTCATTCTGAGGCTGGAATGGGAACACATTGCAATGTGATGGAGTGTTGAAAGTCCAAGGCGCATTAATAGTACGTAAAGCTTCTGGATTGTGCGTGAAGGAGCAGCTCATTTCTACTTCCAACTCTTTTTTTCCTTCTTTTCTGAGTAGACTCTCTTCTGTTGAATTTTTTTAGTGCCAAAATATTCATAATTAATAGTCACAAAGGACTGCAGTTTGTACTCTCAATTTTTGTATTTTGAGACAATACTCAAAGTGACGAACAATGTTCTTAGTTATAAACGTCATAAAATCAGTCACCTTTGCTCAAGTAGCTTTGTATGTTATTCTTCATAGTCATTTTTTGGGTCTTTCACATCAATTCTTGGAAAAGACGAAGAGCACTATGATGTCTATTCAGCCAATTATGACTGTTCAGCATTGTACACACTGTATTTTTCAGAATAACCAGTTTTCCTGTTTGGAACAAATTTTTTGGGTAGACCTACATTCTTCATTTTTCTGCACACTTTGGAAAAAGAAGACCAGCCTCTAGTTCCTCAGGTGCTGCTCTGGTGAGTGGCTGAGAAGATCCAGTGCTGTGAGCATAGTGTTAAGGTTTCATTTTTGAAAGAGAAGAAATAATACAGGACTGGGTCACTACCTTGATTGAATTAAGGACTTGGCTGTGAGCAGGAACTTATTGAAACCTTCCTTTAGAAAACTGTTCAATTAATTGCATTCTTAGGGAGGGCTTGAAGATTTTATTTAAATGTTTATGTTTTAATCTTTTACCTTAATGGAGAAGGCAGCAGGACATTGATATTTCATGGTAATTTGTTTGTACTACGCTTTAAATAAGAGGTTGTTCTCATTCCCTATCCAGGAGAAGAACTGTGATAGCATTTAGCGAATAATGTCTCAGTATCATAAGATTTTGTTTTGGTATTTTTTTCCTTCCGATAAGCTCTGTTGTCTCTCACAGAGTTTGGTTCTGTTTTGCCTTAGGAATAAAAATTTTGATTTCCATTGTAGCTCTTCTTCTAACCCTCCACAAGATGTTGCTTTGAGGTAGGTGTGCTATAGTCCCTTATTAAAGACTTACACTTTATAATTTCGAACATACTTTATAATTTCTTATTCTATGGACTTCGATATTTTGTCTTCATGACATACATTAAATGCCAAGTTTGCTAAACTATGAATTAAAGAGTGCTGGTGGAACCCATTTCAGTATATTCAAAGTGGATCTGACTAGAGTTCTTTGATACAGTTGAATTTGTATCAAGCATTCTGTGTAAATATTTATCCTCTGAAACCTCTGATTTCTTTTAGGGCAGTAGTACATGTTTCAGGTTATTCTTCTCTGCCTGTTACTAAGATTGAGTATCACTGTGAAAGGGAATAGGGACACTGAGTTATGCAAAGTAGTTGTAGAGATATTCAGTACATAGTGTTTTGTTGTGTTTTTTTCTTTATGATACATAGTTACATACCCTTTTCTCACCAGGTTGAAACTATGTGAATTGAAGGAGAATGTCATTCTGTGGTACAACTATTGAGTTTTGTATTGAATGGCTACCAGTCGAGAGACTGAAATTTCAATTTGTTCTGTAAGCTGCATAACAAAACAACAGTGCCAGTGTCTCATTACATTAAAATCTGTATTTCAAGAGTCAACAATGTTATGCAAAAACTAGTTGAAACCCCGTAATTTTACCTATGCATGGCTTTGCCTGGGGGGATTTCTGTCTATGCTAACAAGGCAAGCCAATTAGATGCATACCAGGCTTGTTTCCTTCTTTGGACCTACTCATCTACAGTATATACATGGCTGACATTTTGAACTATGGGTCTCGTGAGGCTTAGTCTTGTAAACATATATGTATCCATATAAGTAGATACCCAGACATGATAAACACATAGACATAATTCAACAGTTGAGGTTAATGAAGGGGGTGTATACTAAAGTGGGGTCAACTGCTTTGTATTTTTGTGTACCTAAAATATGCATTACTTTCAATCAAAACTGAAATTTTCATTGGATAAATAATTATTTAATTATTGGATACATCAATTGTAAGGAAAATATTGTATTTGCATTTTGCAGGTAGGCACTTGGATTTACAGACTTCTTAGAACAAAATATTTATTTTCTGTCTTCAGTCACTAAAAGAAATTCAAACTCAGAAAGATATTTTGTTACAAGACATTTCTGTCTTGTATTAAAATGATATACTTTAACTGTGGCCTGCATACCAGTCAAAACAGAGTGCTGGTGAGGTTCAGCTACTCCAAACAAAGAGGGTAAGGGATATATGAAGTCATTGGTACTTTGTACATTAAAGGATTAAACCAGTCTCTTGTAAACTTGATTGCCACTCTATTGAAGTTTACAAACTATGTTGAATTTGGCTCAAAATCTGCTGATGACTGTGGAAAGTGAATGCCTGAAAATAATGTATATACATTTTATATATATTTTTTTAATTAAGTTTGTATTCCTTGTGGTCTCAGCTTGTTGTTTAATAGTCAGCTCCTCTTTATCCACTTGTACTTTCTGTGTGTGTTTATATGGTTGTATACAAGTCCATGTGGTTTTAGGAGCAGAAATCAGTTTCCATTTTGGCTAGTGCTTTATCAGAAAAATCAATGAAATTCCGATAATACCACAGAATCACAGAATAGTTGGGTTTGGGAGGGACCTCTGGAGATCATCTAGTCCAACACACCTGCTAAAGCTTCAATTTGACATAGACAGACATCTTTGTTTTACTTATGTCCAATTCTATAATGCTTATCTTCACATTTCTACAATTACTGCGTATTTTGAAACTGTTACCATGGTATTCAACTTTCTGTTGTATACTGGACACTTGGCAAATAAAAGAGAGCTCATAAACCAAATAACAGTGTCTTTACTTCTAAATGGCATAAGTCAGTTTTTCAAAGAAGGGCATCTTGTACTTATAAACTGGATCAAGTTTACAGATAATGATGCATAACCCACAAAAACATATACGTCAAGTTGAGTTTGCAAGGTTAAGGAGTGGTTAAGTCTTTTTTTTTTTTTTCCCCCTCCTTGTGAAACCTCAGACTTGATAGGGATGAACTGAACAGTGATAATCTTGGAATTACACAGTGGAATGTTTTTAGAGTCATTGTTTCTGAATGTACTGTGCATTGTCTTTATGTTACAGGCTTGGAAAGTACCATTTTCTGTAGATGGTAGCTTCTGTCTGGCGTGATGCCCCATTCTTCTGGTGATGCCACATGCAGCACTGAGAAGTACTGGCAAATGGAAGAGGTATCTTGCAATAAGGTAGGTTTCTTTCTTTTTCACAAGGGCATGGTTTGATGAAGTTCATAAATACTTTTCTATGAAATGTAAATGAAGTCAAGTAGGTATTTTAAGTCTTCTAAATTTTGGAAAAATGTTACCAATCTCACAGCTATTTATACTATTACTTGGTTGTGCCTCTAAAATTATCAGCAGAAGGTATTTGCAAGGTGTCACCATTGCACTGCAGCAAAAAACCATCATTCACGTTCAGCAACAGAAACTAGGAAATAAAATAGTATATTTTAATTCCTGTAATTGGTTGTGAGAAAAAAATCATGTCTGTAGTATCGATGATTTCTGTAATGGACAAAATTAATTGCCTGTAGTTTTAAAGACAGGCAAAGAATCAAGTGCGTATGGTCTTTCTTGAACATGGTGCTGCAAAAAACGACAGAGCTAGGAAAGCAAAAAAGAATGTATATGAAAATCTCAGAACTGAGGAAACTGGGAGACTTTTTCTTGGAGATGACCTTTTGATTAGTAAACCCTGAAGAAGTGCTATAGGGTGATTGTAGAAGTATGGCAGTGGAGGGGGGCAGTTGTGAAAATAGGGTGTTGTGCTGGATCCACGTTTCACTTCACCTTGACTTGTTATTGTTTTTGGTGGCTTCCTCTGTGTTGGTATCTACTAAGCAGGGCTACTAACGCATTCAGGTATTATATTGGTCTGCAGTGTTCTAGTTAGTCTCACAGTTTTGTTCCAAAGCATTCTTGGGGTAGTGCGACTGTTACCTGTGGCCACAAGTATACTCTGTAGTCCCTGTGTATGTGTTGTCAGAAATAGCATACCATAGCTATGGTTATTTCTTAATAGAATGGTTTAATGAGAATGATCTTGAGAAATGTTTGCTTATTATTTACACATGTCTTCTCTGGTCAAAGTGCAGTGCAATGAATAGATACTGCCTAAAGGCATTGGTTCCAGTTTACTATTTTCTCACTGCTAAAAGACATATTGAGGTGAGAGTAACTTAAACATGGGATGGGTAAATATGACATAAAGCCTGCAATAGATCCAGAACCATCTGTAGCGGCAGCTGAGCCCTTGGCAGGACACTGTAGGGTATGCAAAATGCACCGGTTGCCTATGCTTAGCAGTCCTATCCTATATATTAGATAGAACCATACAACCTGACCTGATTCACTTTGAATTGTGACAGATTGTAATGCCAGATTCAGAGGTGATGATGTACATGTGGGTACCTGGAGACATGCAAGAAAAGAAGGGTTGAAATGCAGCAAGTAAGGCAACCACTAGGAAAATGTAAAACAGTAGTGGGGGCTTAATTTATCTTATTTTCTATTGATTGCTTTTTTTACTTCTACTCTTCATGGGCTAGCAACTCACCACTTACAAGTGAGCGACATCCTTTCTGAGTTGTTCTGTCATGCATTATTTCACAAAAAGAAATGTATTAATTGCTCTATGCTGTATTGCATCCCTCATTGTGTACCAAGTGTAAGAGAAAATATTACGGTTGGTATCTGACATGTGGAACTAATTTGCCTCTATTTGAGTTCAGGGAGAGGTCTTGGTTATTACAGTGGAAGAAACCATTACAAATTGTAGGCACCTCACTTCATGATGTGTAATTTGTAGTTTCCATTTGTGTTGATATACTATGAATAAAATATGGGGACAATATCCTGGCCCCACTGAAATCAGGAAGAGTTTTTCTCTAAACTTCAGCTAGGCCATGACCCTGGGAATCTCTTCTGGCTCTTGGTGAAGGATTTGTTCTATTCATGCCTCTAACTAGGCCTCCTCTGAGGACTTAGTTTTTAATATTACTACCAAATCTGCTTCTTAGGTAATAATTCTCTGTCATTGAAGTTTATTTGTACTTGATTTGGGGGTTCCTATGCTCAAAGAAACACACATTTCTATACCTATATTTTTCTGTGCTTAAATATGACAGTATTGTTAGCAGCAATTATAGACAGGAAATACTATCTGATAAAAAGAGAGAAAGGACTTCAGAATGATTTCCCAGAGGATGCAGTGGCAATCCTACAGGTAAGATACAATATAAAATGATTCTGCTTGTTGAAAGCTATAAAATGGACTGCAAGAAACAAGGCTTAACTCTGAGAAGAAAGGTTAGATCACTTAATAGCTCTTTAATATGGTGAGTTTCTACAGTCACAAACCTTCCTTGAGCATATTGTGGATTTTCCTTTACCAACGTTTTTCACTTGCTGAGCTTATTTTTGTCCATGGGTGAAAAGTTGTTCTTACCCTGTTTCCCCGCGAATAAGACCCACCCCAAAAATAAGGCCTGGCATGATTTTTCAGGATTCTTGAGGATGCTCAAAATATCAGCCCTACTCCAGAAATAAGCCCCAGTTAGAGTTCATTTAAAAAGTCAGTTCAAATAGTGTCCAGGCAGCTATACACGCAAAAAAAGTAATAAGTTTTGGAGCAAAAATTAATATAAGACCCTGTCTTATTTTTGGGGAAAGAGTGTAAGAATTATTCTTGCTTTAGTAATAAACTCACGGTCCTTCAGTTGGAGCATGTATCTCCCACAGGTCATTCATACCTTACAAAACCTTCTACTAAAGGGCATCAAAATGGTCATTTTATACATTATTTTTCTTTCCTATCAACTGATGTGCTGACCTTGTTTAGGAAACTTACTGTGTTTTTCATTAAAAATTCCTCCCAGTTTGGGCTAGGTCTTTAGAATTACAGCTGTAAAAAGTTTGTGCAGTGTGTGCGTGGACAACGTATGTACGCACACGTATCCGTTTATGTTGGGGATTTGAAGCTGATTGGTAGAGGTATTTAAAAAATCTTCTATGCGTTCAGGCCAAAGTGTCCATAGGAATGCCTTGTTATATGAGGTTATGCCAGAAGGGAAGGCCATGAAGGTATTAATCCATTTACTGCCTAGTCCTATGTTGCTAATTTACCATTTTATGCTCCCTGCATTTTGCTTCATTCTTTTAAAACTATGTATAAACCATACTTTCCAACTTGAAATGTCCTGCTGAGACATTATCCCCATAGCTAAGTGTCCTTGCATTGGCACTTCCTTTTGTTTCAAATGGTGAACACTGTAGGGGGAGTGGAGGGATAAGATTATTTTCACCAGGGAGGAAACATGATGTCTGTCTACCATAGGTATTGCTGCATTTAATTCTGCATGCTCTTCCTGGTGTCATAGTTTGTTATCTTCTCTAGTGAGTTAGAGATCTTTAGGATGGTGATGTATGCATGTATATTACAGAAGTAATAAACTAAAATATTTAATCTTACTGGTTCCTGTTACTTTTTGATCAACACAGTGAATCAGTAGTAAGCCTGTTCTTTGTTAATTAACTTGACGAAGCATACCACTTATTCAACTGGAAGAGTACCAAGAAAACAAGACCCTAGTGTTCTTCCCATCACAGTTGTCCCAGATTTTCAAAGTGTTTGAAGTACCCTGGAGGTAGATAATCTTAAACTAATTTGTAAAGGAGCCAATATAAATAACTCTGTTTTTATACAAGATTTCATAGTGATAAGAATGTTTGATGGAGGGAAAATGATTCAGTGCAATTTGTAACTTGGAGAACATAATACATTTGACTCCTTTTTCTGTATAATACAAAGAGTTCATATGTTGCACAATGTTCATTTTTAATTAAACATTTTATCATCACACAGCCTTTTATTGACATTCCTCATAATAGAGCTGATAAGATCTTGACCCACTCTTCAATAAAGCAATATATAACTCAATATTCTGGCGCGCACTGTTCCCTTCAGAATTAAGCACACGATTTTCTGATTTAATTTAAAAATCTTATGTACTTTTATTCACATTTATTTACTTCTCAGATTAATGCCCTTGTTTGACTTATGCAATTTGGATGCAACCATTTCTTGGACTATTACTCCCGTTTGCTCGAGCTTTTAGCTACCATTTTATTGAATTTTTCCTCTTTCTTTTCCTTTTTAAAATTTGCAATAAAAAGTGATTTATCACCTAATCTTGGTCATGCTTGACCAACCTCATAGCCTTTTATGAGGAAATAACGAGGTGGATGGATGATGGCAGAGCGGTGGATGTGGTCTACCTTGACTTCAGCAAAGCATTTGACACGGTCTCCCACAGCATCCTGATGGCTAAGCTGAGGAAGTGTGGACTGGACGATTGGGTAGTGAGGTGGACTGGGAACTGGCTGAAGGAAAGAAGCCAGAGAGTCGTAGTCAATGGGGCAGGGTCCAGTTGGAGGCCGGTAACTAGTGGAGTGCCTCAAGGATCGGTATTGGGGCCAATATTATTCAATATATTCATTAACGATTTAGATGAGGGAATTGAGTGTACTATCAGCAAGTTTGCTGATGACACTAAACTGGGAGGAGTGGCTGACACGCCAGAGGGCTGTGCTGCCATCCAGAGAGACCTGGACAGGCTGGAGAGTTGGGCAGGGAACAATTTGATGAAATATAACAAGGGAAAGTGTAGGGTCCTGCATCTGGGCAGGAACAACCCCAGGTTCCAGTATAGGTTGGGGAATGACCTGTTAGAAAGCAGTGTAGGGGAAAGGGACCTGGGGGTCCTGGTGGACAGCAGGATGACCATGAGCCAGCACTGTGCTCATGCGGCCAAGAAGGCCAATGGCATCCTGGGGTGTATTAGAAGGGGGGTGGTTAGTAGATCGAGAGAGGTCCTCCTTCCCCTCTACTCTGCCCTGGTGAGACCACATCTGGAATATTGTGTCCAGTTCTGGGCCCCTCAGTTCAAGAAGGACAGGGAACTGCTGGAGAGAGTCCAGCGTAGGGCAACTAAGATGATTAAGGGAGTGGAGCATCTCCCTTACGAGGAAAGGCTGAGGGAGCTGGGTCTCTTTAGTTTGGAGAAGAGGAGACTGAGGGGTGACCTTATTAGTGTTTATAAATATGTAAAGGGTGAGTGTCACGAGGATGGAGCCAGGCTCTTCTCGGTGGCAAACAATGATAGGACAAGGGGTAATGGGTTCAAGCTGGAACACAAGAGGTTCCGCTTAAATTTGAGAAGAAACTTCTTCTCAGTGAGGGTGACGGAACACTGGAACAGGCTGCCCAGGGAGGTCGTGGAGTCTCCTTCTCTGGAGACATTCAAAACCCGCCTGGACGCCTTCCTGTGTAACCTCACCTAGGTGTCCTGCTTCGGCAGGGGGATTGGACTAGATGATCCTTTGAGGTCCCTTCCAATCCCTAACATTCTGTGATTCTGTGATTCTGTGATCTTGTTTCCTACTCTACCTTTTGAGTCCAATTTTGATTAGTTGCTCTAACTTCACTCACTACTGCTTAATTGTAAGTTTATAGAGTTTCTGCTATCACAGAAATTCCTTCAGGTACTTGGTAACAAGAGATTCCTGAAGATGTCCCCAAAGATGAGCTGTAAAGTTGATTCTTGTCAGTAACCTTAAAGAGCCGTGTGACATAAAGCTTCCCAGGATCGTGTGTTATATATGTGTTATATATGTGTTATATATCCTAAAGTCAGAAAAAGCTTTGATGTAGCATTCATTATCAGCCACACTGATAAGCATCCCTGTAGCCTGGCAGAATTGTCTCACCTCCAGGGAGCTGGAATTGGTCCCTTCTATCAGTGGTAGCTGCTGTGGTGCCTGCTGACCCAGGGGACAGCTGGAGACAAACCAGTTCGCTGTAGAGCAGCATCTGGAGAGGATAAGCCTAAGTCTCAACTCAAGGGTCTGCTGTCACCTGCGTTAGGTTTATGACAGCAGAAACTGCAGTATTGCACTACGTATGAAAACCTGTGTTCTCCAGCATTCTAGGGTGAGGGGCAACAGGCACAGACTGAAGCACAGGAGGTTCCATCGGAATATAAGGCAAAACTTCTTTACTTTGAGGGTGCCAGAACACTGGAACAGGCTGCCCAGAGAGGTTGTGGAGTCTCCTTCTCTGGAGACATTCAAAACCCACCTGGACACATTCCTGTGTGATCTGCTCTGGGTGAACCTGCTTTAGCAGATGGGTTGGACTAGATGATTACCAGAGATCCCTTCCAACCCCAGCCATGCTGTGAGTCTGTGATTTTGCTGCAGCAAGTCACCACTTAAGAGTTGAGTACCCACCATACTCATTTAAATAGGAGTTACATGTAGAAGATGTATGACATCTGCCTACTTGCTGACCATCAGGTGTTGCACTTTCTCAGTAACCTGCTAACCTCTTGCTATATCAGCTGCCTCAGATGATAACCACTCAACTGTCCTGCCCTTTCATACTTTGGAAAACCAGCTCTGGGCATTTTCTGTTTGTCCTTATCTTTGTAGATCTCTCACTGTTCCCTGTAAAAGTATATTGATTTTAGCTGATAATTTAATGAGCTAATTTGAAAATACTGTATGTAATATATCATAGAAAATTGAGAACTGCCTTGCACTTTGGAAAGAGTTGTAGAAACTGGGGAACACTAAGCTTGACTGTTGAGGTGTGTTCTTTACACCCTCATAGATCTCCAATCTTACTTTGTTGGCATTGCAGAAGTTAAAAATGACATAGGGCTTCTCAGAGTAGGAAGTTACCATGTGCCAGATGTGTATCTTTTAAAATTAATCCTTTCCATTTTTTTTTTGTCATCAACAAGGTCCAGATCCTCAAGGATAAATAAGTATGTAATATATTACACTAAGTAGTTATTAGATGCTTGAAGTAAACATAGATTTCTGATTTTGTTCTGATTTTTGTTTTTCCTTTGGGATGTTCTGCCCCCAAAACCTCCAGTAATATAAACTGCTGTGTTGTTGGAAACAGACATTCAAGTTCAGATCCTTTAGCTGTTGGGACACACCAGTATTGGAGAGCCTGGAAAATAAGAAAGTGTGTGACTTGAAAGAAACAGTGCATTGTGTTAATTGTTCTAGAAGGTAATTTATTAGGAAAAACGAGTAAATCTAACAGCATATGTAGCAGATTCATGGCTAGCTACACCTCACCAAGCTGGAGAATAGTATCAAAAGAAACACAATCAAGGTGCACTTGGGGGGTGTGGGAAGTTGCCGGCACAGGTGCCAAAAGCCACGGCCCTCTGTCTTTTCTGCCACTGCCATCCATGCTTGCTAGATTAGGCTAAATTAGGGAAATGCCAGCATAAATTTATGCCATTGTTTGCTGTGCAAGCATGTGATTGATCCATGAAAGGTGCAGGACCTCAGCATCCCCAACAGAGCAGGGGAAAAGACACCTGAGAAAAAGAAAAAGCTGATAAAGTTGTGAGTCATATCTAGGCCTGAAAGCTCACTTGTTAAACCAGACCTAAGTCAATTCAAATAAACTGCCTGTTACATTAGAGATACTGGACATTGCAATTGAAATAAAGATACCAAATTTATTCAGGCTGTTGGAGCAGAGAGACTCGATTTATGCATAGGAGGACCCTGCTCTTCAGGGGCAGTGGTGAGAGTGCTCACAAACAGGCTTGTTTGCTCTCCCTAGCTCCTCCCACCCTGGGCAGTCCTTCAGCTGACATGAAAAATAGAAGGGATAACATGGGCATTTTGCTTGCTTCCCTTGTTTTTTTAATTGTTTTTTTGTTTGTTTGTTTGTTTTCTTGGTTTATACCTCTGCAACTTTGGGCTGACTGGCAATGCTTGACCTACCTGAAGAGACTGTGCAAACTGGGATGGTGTCTGGCATCTTCACCGATGCATTGATATCGGTTTTCCTCCATCTTTTCACCACAAGCTGTCCTCTAGGTATTTTAAAGGGCTTCTTGATTTAATAAAATAAGATCCTTGGTTTTAAACATACTTAAAACATGTTTCAGAAAAAATCTGTTGTATTTGCTGTTGAACATTTGTCCAAATGCCCCTTTGTATGTAGGGGACTAATGGGAAGATCCTTTTTTTCCATCTTTAAACAGGAAGTAAAGTAGAATGTTTGTAGAAGAATGAAAAACCTTCTAATCTTATCCTAATGTCATCAATGTAAATTTTGATAAGTGAGGTATTTTAAAATGTACCATATAGTATGTAGAAGCTTGTTTCATAAGCACCACATTTAAAGCAAAAGTTAGATGGTGTTTTTACTGACAAAACTCAAAGAAATGCAGATATTGTTTCTTCAATGAGAAATATTTTATAATGGTTAATAAAATAAAATAAAAGCTTGTATAGCTCTGGTTCTGATGTTCAAAGATACACCCTTGCCAGAGGGAAGGTGACAGTATGGTTTCAAACTAAGTCTGTAATCTCATTTCAAGAGATGTGTGTTCAAATTTACATAAGTTAGTATTTTAAATCCGCTTCCTCGATTGCATTGTTTGCATTATACATACAGCATAGAATCTGGTACAGTTAGGGAGCCGATGTAAGGACAAGTCAGCAAGGGGCCACAGCAGTTAGGGTCAGGATGACCTAGGTAGGTAGCTCTGGCTTTGGTGCATGCTGAATTATCAGCTTTCTAAAACTCATGAAAATTCACAGCCACTTCATGTAAAGTCTAATTTGCTTCTGTATACACTTGAGCCAGGAAAAAAGTGTGCTTTAAGAAGAGAGGAATTACGTAGCATTGTTGTTTTTGTGTATGTTTGTTTAATGCTTTAGATTTTGTTGAAAGGGAAGTCTGTCCATTATGTGTTTTGGTTACATTCAGTTCCTTAAGAATGGATGTGTTTTGTTTATCAGCTTGTTACCTGGCAAAATAGCAGTTAATGTTAAGTTTAGAGAGTATTATTGGAGTATTTTAAGTGCATTATTTAAATGAGGGAATAAGTCTTACCTTGTTGATGTTTTATTTGGGTATACCCATTGTTAATGTACTAATATCAAACTCTTATAAAGTAAAAAAATTCTATTCACTCTAATAATTTAATTCTATTACATTAATATGGACATTTAGAGTGTTCTAGTAAATTTTGTAGAAAATAACAAAACCACCTCAGTATTTGGACCTATTTAAGTTCCCAGACTGTCATGTAAAAAATACATATTGTACCTAGAACGTGTATATATAAGGTAAAGTAGGAAACAGGTAGGTACTGAGAAAAGCAGGCTGTTTAGTGAAGGCTTTTAGCTAGAATTTGGAAGATGCCAGTTTAGTTGCTGAATTTTACCATGCTTTTTCTTCATCTGCTGTGCTAGGTAGATGCTTTAATCTAGGAGAAAACAAGAATTTTACCAGATCATTTGGAGGAGTCTGCATTTTAGTTCAGGTTCCTTTTTCTATTGGAAGAGGTAACTTTTCTACCATTTTTTATTCTCCTTTCCCCTTTATTTTATAGCAAGAACCTATTAGAACTGTTAACATTTTTTATTTCAAATTGGATAAAGATAACAGATTTTAGTCCTGCTGGTTTTTGAGAGGAACAACAATAAGAGTATTTCAAAAAAGAGTAAAATATTTATATTTATGGATGGGAATTCATATTCTTACCTAGTTCCAAGGATATATACTATACGTAGAAAGAAATGTCAAAAAAATACAGGTATTTTGACAAAAAAAACCCAATACAACAAAATTGAGAGAAATCTTTACTACTTTTTCTAGAATATTTCCATTTGTTTTGATAGAGGTTCCCAAAGAGTACAAAAGGTTGAGGTTGTAGTTGGCAGGTGTTTTAAATGAATACAGAAAAAGAAAAATAGCAAGACATGTACTCTACATTGTACTGACATGTATATATATGTACAATATGTCATTTTTATGCATCTTCCTGCTATGATGTTTTGCTCGCCCCTGTATCCACATGCACACTGAATTGCAGTTCTGTACTGGATTTAATGAAAGGACATTCTTCTGCTCTACAGTCGCTATCAGGTTTGTATTTAGTGCTCTGATGTGGCAGCTTTCACTGTATCCATAAAATATGAGTGAGCATCAATAAGCTATCCAAGAGAAAGGAGTTTTAAGGAGGTATTTGTATGAGGAGAGGATGCCTGTACAAAAAAGGAAGGAGAGTTCTCTGAGTTTATACTCAGGCACTGGGGAGAAAAGGAGAAGGTCATTCGGGCAAGAAAGCCTGTGAACATCCTGTGACAGGGTTAGATGATAATCTTGAAATTATAAATTCCACGTGGCAATCGGTGTGTTCTGTGAGTGTGCACAGATTGGTTTAATGAAGCTATCCACTCATCCTCTGCTCCCTCTGCGGCTCCCCGAGTACTCGTGGTGTGAAGTCAAGGCCACGTTCACCGGTCGCAGATTCTGTGGGGGAAAGAACAACCGCAAAAAGTATTTGCAAGAGCAGCTGCACTGCAAGTGCTATTTAAACAGATAATTTAAACTGGTATGAAAGTGGATTCCTTAGGCAGTTGCAAGGGTTTGTGGAGAATTAGCACACAGAAAAGGCCTCGTCTACGCGGCTTGGGCTACTCAATCAGGAAAAGAGCACAATTTTGTGAATTAAGTGACCAGTCACGCATCACGAATAACGAATAGTGATTGTTTGTATCGGCCAGTTAAAAATTGTGTCATAGGGTCAAATATGTTTGCATACACTGCTCAAGGACTTGTGACTAATGAAGTAATTAATAACACCCATGACCTATTTGCAGACACCTGGTAAACAGATTTAAAGGCTCAAACCATTGGTTTTGTTTCTTAAGGAGAAATTCCGCCAGGTCTAGCTAAAAATATGTAAAATCAAGCACAGAACAGAATGTTTTGTTACGTACTAGCGATGTCCATCCTCAACACCTGCTATGATATATCCTTTATTAATATGAATATAACATATAATGGATTCTGTACCGGTTGTATCATCCCCCCAGTCCAAATCAGCAGACCCCCAGGCCTCCACAATATTCAAAGACCTGTGTTATTTTTCAATTAGCTTTTGAGTATGAGATACTGTCACAATAATTATATTCTTCTTCTAATGATATGTGGTAATGATTTAGCCAAGCCCTAAATAGGCCAGGAAGAGGTCTAAACTGCTTTTCCAGGAGTCCATATTTACCCCAAGGAGCAAGTCCTTTGGGGTCACCAGGCAGAAGAGGAAGCCTTGGCGAGTGTAGTGCTGGGTAGAGTGAAGTGCTGGGCAGGATTGATCCCAGAGACACAGCTTCTGTAAAACTTTCCTCATTCCAGCGACTACTGCAAACAGAAACATCTTCCCAGTTGAGGAGGAGGAGGAGGAAGAAGAGGGAGCAGGGCTAGGACCATGCAAAACTCAGAACCACAAGATTTCAAATTCTGTTGTATGTTTAGTGCAGTTATTATTCGTGTGGGGCCGATGTGCTACTCTAAATGACAAGAGAAAACTGCAGCAACCTCTCTGAGTTCTTGCATTTCACACAGGTTTTACTTGAATACTGTGTTATTTTTTGTCCCTACACACAAACACAAAAAAATGTTTTTGTGGAAGGAGTAAAGGAGAGTATGCTGGTTAGAAAACAGGGTGTAAACTCTAAGACATCTAGTTTGTAAAATACTTAGTCTCTCTTCTGCTTTTTGTTCTGTAATTGATTACTAGCACCCCCTTTTAACCCACCTTAAAGGGCAAGCAGGAAATTCATGTTTTCGTTCATCAGCCCATCCCTCTGAAAAGCGTTCAATATTAAAACAGTTTGCGAGGAGCAAAGGCAGAAGAAACAAGAGGCCCAGTTAGACCGTGGCAAGGTTAGGAGATGCATGCCTGCTGCCTGCAGCAAGTATCGGCTCTTGTTCCTGTACAATTTTTGCATGGGGAGACCAAGTTAATTGGGGTATGGCTCTGTTCTTTCCTTTATGTGTGACCTTTTATTATCTTTGTGGCCCTGTAGTTCATGCAGTGTCATAAAGCTGTGGGAAAGTCTTGCAGCTCGTGTTATCAGCTGTTGGAAATTAACTTAAAAAATGAAATATTTGTGTTTCCTTTTGCCTGAAGGTGTTTGGGAGTCTGTAAACTGCTACGAAGGTGCAGTTATTCTGGCTGTGATTTTGCTGTAGCTGAGCTTTGCTTGTGCATCTTTTCTCCTTCTTTCTCTCCCCTTCTTTCCCCCCCTGCTTTTTAGTGCAAGCTGTGGGATGGCAATCAGGTGTTGCACTGGGGCAGGGGGTTACTTTAGGAGGGGGGTTACATGGCATAATTCCCACGAATGTAGGAGGAGGATGAAAAAGATAAAGAAATTTTGTTTTTCTGAGCTAGAGGATTCTCTGCATGACTTCCCCACTGATGGGATCATGTGCTTTCAGGCTGAGATTTTATTAACAATTCAAATGGAAATTGAGGGCACAGGAGGAGCAGATTCTCACATAAACTTGATCTGTCCATGAATGCAGTTCTCTGTTTGCCCTGACCCTGCATGGCTTAAGACACTGCCTGTGAGGCCTGAGTGCCAGACACAAAGACCGAAATGAAAAGCAAGCACATTCCAGTAGTCTGCACAAAGGCAATGGAGCAGTTTCTAGCCGTCTCCCCAGGGAGAGATCTTATCTCCTTGTGGCTAAAACCCTTTAGAGTGTTTATTTGTACTCTAGCACCCGAGGTTTATGAATTGATATGGATGCCGATTAAAGGCTGTAATTTTCCTCAGCGAGTCTTTTTGGGGGACACGGAGGTGTTCTGCATGTGTCTTCTTTCCTAAATACGTATCGATATTTATCACAAGGCTGCTACGGTTTCCTGGTGAGCGGACGCAAATGAGTGCCAAGGGACAAGGCACTCCGAAAAGTACGTTCGTTAATAAAAGTCATCACCAGCCGTAGGAGAGTTTTGCAAAACTTTGGGTTTGGGACACGTCACCTGGTTTTAAAATTAAAACATAGGTGCAGATTGTTACTGATGCCAGACACTTGTCCCCCAGCACTGGGGAAGGCTGCCCCTGAGTAGCTGTACCGATTAAATGTTGTGTACACTTGGGTGACCTTGCGCTGGGAAGCCAGGGGTGTGCGGCGCTGGGGCAGAGGGAGGATGTGTGGGGCAAGGCTGCTGCTGCTGCCACATCTGCACGGCCACATCTGCACGGCCACTGCCTCCCGCCAATGACAGGCGGCCGGTGATGCTGCCTGTCAGGGAAATTCTGCCAGGACTTAGAGCTGGGGGTGTGAATGACGGGGGTTTGCGGGTGCTTTTTGTCATTTCCTTGAGACTGGAGGTGGGAAAGACTAGGAACATAGCCCACTGCAAAAATATAATTCGTATTGCCTGTCACTGCCTGATGTTAATGTTGGCAGTGCTGGTGAATGCTGGAGATTCCTTAATCAAACTATTAGATGTTGATATTCCTGGCTCTGCTAATCAGGCTTTCTTTTGTGAAAGCTCTCTAAAACAGTAGGAAAAATGTAAGTAAACAAATATTTTGACTGTGGTAATTCCAAAGACTCACAATTTTAATCACCCTAGTTTTCCTTTTTATTTTTTAGCCAAAAAAGAAAAAGAAAAAAAAAAAAAAAAAAGAAAAAAAAAGAAGCCCCGACCCAAAAGCCAGCAACTTTTACGTAGGAAATTATAACCATATGTTTTTCCATTTTTGTTAAGGCGTTTAAAGGTTTCAAACCTTTTGATACTCCTTAAACTAGTTAAATTAGCGGAAAGAGACTAGGGAAGTATATTGATTCAAATAGTTTTGTGCCCTTAATTTTATGGAAGTTATATTATCCAAAATTAATGACTGTACTTAGGCAAATTGTCAGTAATTGGTGACAAAATTGCTTTATTGCTTTTCTTTCATTTGATGCTAATTAATGGCCCTACATTATTAAGTTCAAGCCTCTTCTGCATTTCTTCTTGTCCATAAATATTCTTAGTGGTAATGTATCAGAGTAAACTTTTTTCTTCAGTGTATGCAATAATTGCTTTATAGAAATGTGATAACAAACAGATTTCTGGCATAACTTATAGAAATGTGATAACAAACAGATTTCTGGCATAATTTTTCCTGAAATAATGTAAATGTTGTTTGTTCAAGAGCTTGAAGTCATTTTGATATGAAGGAATACATTAGTATCATGATGTGTTAATTGATTCAAGTGGTAAAACATTAGTTTTTCAGATCAAAGTGCTCCTCAGCAACTTACCCAGCAGTTACTTTACAAAATCTAGCCTTTGTTTCGATTTACTATTAAAACCCCTCTACCTTCTCTCCTACTATTTTACAGTGTGTTCAGTGAAACAGCTCTATTTCAGTAGACTAGAATAACACCACAGAATCTGTCGTTGTATTTTCTACCTGTTAATGAAACTGGTATTTGGTGCAGAGCAGTGTTTATCTGTGTTTTCCAAATTATATTATTTTAATGTTACGTAGCTATTTTAAAGTCTAGAATAAATGCAGTAAGTAAGAGCTACTCCTAGTTTTTCACACAAACACTATGGAAAAAACACGTTGTGCATGCGTGCATGTGTTACTTTCTTGTTTCCTAAGAATTTAAATATATTTCACAAAAATTGATATATTGAACATGATATACCAAAGTAGGGCAGAGAAGGAAGGAGCTAAATATTAAGCGACTATTAAAAGGGAGTTTTGATGGCCTTGTAGGAATAAATTAGTAAAAATGAATAATTGAAAGCCAAAAAGACTTCAAAATATAGGAGGAAATATTTTATAAGCTTTTAGAGTTTCACAAATTTCACTTATTTCTCCATTGTCTAATCCTGTAGTACAAAACTCAGAGAACTATATCTCTTATTTCACTGGTAGAGGATTGCACCAATGATGAAATACTATCTCTGTGATTGTTGCTCAAGTCCTGTTTGTCTTTAATCTTACTTATAGTCAGAAAGTTTTCAAAATTATGACTGCTTTTTCCTTGAAGGGCTTGTTTTCATCTGTTATCATGAGTTGTGTGTAAAAATTAATTTTAAAATAAGGTGTATAAATTTAGAAACATTTCAATCATTATGAGGTAGTATGTTATTTAAATAAATCTTTAGAATTACTACATTTTACAAGCAAACTCATGCCTCTTTTTGACATTTTTCGCTTGTTTGTTTTTTCTTTTGTTCCCCCCTAAAAGCAGTTTTTGAGAAAAAAGAGAAAATTGATATTTGGAGTTAGGAATTTTTAGTGTTATGTAAGTATTGTTTCTTGGATTAAAGAAAAATAGTGAAGTAAGATTCTTGGCAAGTTGAATTATTTTAGATTTGTTGAAGGAATTTTATTTTTTTCTAAAGCATGCTTCAGTCATGGAAACTTTAACTTGTAGCAGAGTCACAATGCACCAGTAATTCTAAACTCCGTCCCAACCCTGGTGTCCACTGAGGGCCCTGTGTTTGGAATGAAATAGGTGTAAATGTCTGTATTTCGAAGGCAGCTAAAGTGTAGCTCTTTAGTGTGCCCACAAATAATGATGTATTGCAGAACAGCTTGAGCTGGTTTTAGTGAAGTGTTTGTAGGTGAAAACTACCCCAGCAGAAGGCAGAAGGTTAGTGCTTGCCTGTGTTTCCACCTGCGGCCCTTTGCTGGTGTGGCTGGGCATATCCCATTTTTTTGTCCCTCTTGCACCTAAATGTACTTCTGAGATCTTTGCTCTGTCACTATAACTGGGTGTTTATGAGGTGTTCAGGCTTCAGTGAGACACCACACTTGCTCACGCGTTGCTGCAGGCTCCATCACACGCTCCTCCTAATCTGTCACGGGACAGCTGCAGCATCTCGGGTGGCACAAGCACAAAGGCTCTTGGCTTACGGCCAGTGAGGCCTGCCTGGTTTCAGGCATGGCAAAGCTCTGGGCCATCCCAGGCAGGGCAAAGTGGCTGTGGCAGAGGAGCATTAAACAACTACCATGACTCGTATTCACAGGGTTCAATGTGGGATCGGTGGGAGCTCCCTGCAACCCAGTATCCCTGCCCCAGTCTGTGGTGGCCTCCCAAGGGAAGGGTTTGGAGCAGTGGCCTTCTGCCAAATCGTTGTCTCCAGGATGCCTGTTGGAGTGAATTTCATGGCTCTCACCTGCAGTGAAGTAACTGAAAGATGGTAGCTTGTAGCTTCATGCCATATAGACTTGAAATTTACTGCACCAGTGTGGGTGAGGGGGGAAAGTCTGAAGTCTTTTTCACACAGTAGCACAAATTGCTTACCTTGATTTCTGCATTTGCAAAGAGACTAGAGATAAATAAACTACCAGTAGGGCTGAGAGTTGCTGCCACTATAAATGTGGAAGGTTTCCCCTGTGAGGGAGTTGGTGGACCTGAGGAGATTCCTCTTATCTGGACATCAGAGGACATCTGCTGTCCAGGCAGCCCTGCTTTCACTACTCGTAATGTCCTTTGGTGTTTAAATACATCTGAGGAAGAACTTGGTGCTTACATCTGTCAGGTTTTCTCATCTGCATGTGACTGTCTTTAATTGTGATTGAACATGAGGATGTTGGTATTGCTGGACTTCAAACATCTACCTGGTTTACATGCTCTGGATTTGACCTCTGAAGGGAGGTACATACTTCCTTGCAGTGCCTACACAGGGAATTTAGGTCCTTGACTCTGCTGTTTTGAATTTCATCGTAGATACGTAAGTTAACCTCAGGTAAACAGTATAACCTCCCCTCACAAGTAAATGAAAGGAGAATAATTCGAATCACTAGAATTAGGCAAATAAGTGTCAGCCTGTGTTGTAAAAATGTGACTTTAGTCTTTCCAGAGAATCTGAGTCCACAGCACTCACTTCTCAGGGCCTGAAGTAATGTAGCCTTTCTCAGGCTGCTGTTCTTTATGATGCTTTCCAGAATTAAACACAATAAAAACCAACCAAGAGGAAGGGATAGGTGTTTAAAAATGGGGAGAGTCTGTAAGATCAGCTTTCCCTGACAAAGCTGACCTTAGAATGACAGAGTTGGGAACCCATTTGTGTAGATTATTGGGAAGCAAAAAATAAATCTCTGTAAGCTGATGTTGATGAGGAATTAAAGTAAAAGTCTTATGTTTGTTTATGTGTTGTGGAGAAATACAGATTCAGTTGATAAAAGATTTTTTGTAAAGTACTGAGAAATTTACCATGTGGATAGAGTTGGTTGAGGAGAAGGCTCTGTCTTCATAAGGAAACCTGATTAAATTTGCAAATGTTCTTGGAAATCCCAAATCTTCTAAATGTAATCTAAAGTAAAATTGAAATAAATACTTGCACTTAGAACTGTCTTTTATTTCTTTTAGCATCCTGGGGAGCTATCTTCAAGTGATACATATTGCACTTGTAATAAATGACATATAGTGTCTACTTGGTGTGCTTCTTCAGCTTTTGTCCATAGTTCTCATCCACCAGTGTGAGCAAGGGGAGAGGAAGGCAAGAAGCCTATTGCACTCTGCCCCCAACTTGCACTGTCTCTTTTATATATGGAAAAAGTTATGTTTTCCTTAGCTCTGCAAAGTGGGCACCAGAATAAAATCTGTGCTGTCAGCTCTGCTTACCCTTTGTAGCAATGCAGGCATTTCCAGAGGGGCATTCACACCATCCCACTTCACTTACCCAAACTGGGTACCTAAACTAAGCGGTGAGTGTCTGTATGCTTCTTTTATGGCCAATGGAGAAGCTTTTCCCAAAGACAGTCTGAAAATCCTTGTTTCAACTCTCCGTTCTAGAGTAGTCTCTTTTTCTGATTGACTGTGCAGGCACCCTGAAGTTGTGGTATTATGACTTGCCTGAAACTGTGCCATTAAGACTTTACCAGCTTACCTCCCCTCAATGAATCTTGCCAGCTTTTCTGTGTAATTATATGGTGGTGATGTCTACTATTTAATATTAATAATCTGCAGTACATGTAAGATATTTAATCTCTGATTTCTGTGATTGGAAGGTTTTAATGATATCCTAGTTATTTTATGCTTTTCAGCAATAATTCTATAAGGAAAACGTATTTATCTTTAAAAGTTCTGGTAGGTCTGTGTGAGTCTTACATGAGGAGATGGTCACCAGACCAGAAAAACCCTTTTATTTTAGTTTTTTCTACTGATAACTCAGGATTAGATACTGTTTTGAAAGGTGAGGAGAACAGTTGGACAGGGCTTTGAGCAACCTGGTCTAATGACAGGTGATCCTGCTAACGGCAAGGGTGTTGGAACTAGATGATCTTTAAGATCCCTTCCAACCCAAACCATTCTATGATTCTATAGAAAAAAAACCCAGTATTCTTTTAATAATACTGCCTATTTGGTGATCATTAATGTAATTTTGTGCAGTTGCTGTAACTTTGGTATAATATTGAAAACTAGTTCCTTTGGGTCCGCTGTGTAATTATGCCTTCTGAAAAAAAACGTGATTTCAACAGAAACTAAAGTTGTTACATACTGAAGTTTGCTAAATAGTGATGAACTGAGGAATCTCGCCAATTTGAGAAGTCACGAGTGTCACAGCCTCGTACCTTCAGCCAAGTTGTATTTGACTGTCAGTACAGGTAAAAAAGATACCAAAAAAAAGCTGCTCTAAGGCTAAGCGTGAACATAGTAATGAAGAAACAATGCAACGTAGTCAACCAGGCATGAAAAATTATCTACTGAAGCTAAGAGGCCAAGTGTCTCATCGTTTGGATTTTAATAATGCCTCGCAGAAGTGTTTGTACTTGTACAGCAAGTGTTTTAATATCTAATTGAGTTTCAAGCTGAAATATGACAGTCTGTCTTGAAACATGAAGAGAACATTTCCTGTGATGCAATATCTAAGCATTTCTTTACATACTAAAGTGAGACTAGAAAATTGGTGATACCTGTGTTCTCAGATTCCAGGAGCCTTCTAATTATGCATAACTAAAGCTGTATCCTGTGCAGTGCAGTTTTATTATTGTTAACTCTTTCCTCTTGCTGTCTTTAGATATAATTTATTTTGTTTACCATATTCACTTGAGGCAGCTTGTGTGTTTTTTTGTTTTTTTTTTTTCTCAATACTGTTAGCTTTTTGTATTGGGCACTTTCATTTGCTTTGCGATTAACAGAATACCTCACTGAATGTGCCCTTGTACTAGCCAGGAGTACAAGATCGTTGTAATTGGAAGTTAGAGAAAAGAAAAAAAAAAGAGTTTGAACAAAGCTTACGTTTTTACTTAGCATGCACACTGAAATAGATGCAGTACACGAAATTTAGCCTTGTTTTGAAATGGGCTTTTTTTCACTTTATTTGTTGTGATTGATTAGTATGTGAAGCTGGAGCTTTTCAGGAAAAGTCTGGGATTATGAGTGTGTCAGTCTCTGCTTTTAGCACAGCAATGAGGTTATCAATAATGCATTGGAGATCTCAGAATCCTTGAACATAGGGAAACCACAGCTGGTCTGGGTTTATTGTTGAAATTGCAGATTTGCGCCAAGAGGTCAGGACAACTGCATGTCAGACGGTCACACACACACGCACACAGACATGTCTTGGGGGAATGAAGGGAATAATATCTGAAGAATTGTCACTGCCCGTGTTATTTAGAAACTCTTCATATGTTTCTATAGTACAGCTTTAAAAGCAGCATACTTAATGCTGCTTGCAGCGGCCTTTTGACATTTTGGCCTTTCCCTGTGTTATAAGTTTTATTGTTTTCCTGACAAGTTTATTCATATACTAACAGCTTGCTTGGCAGCAATGTTCAAACTCAATACTTAGGCTTTCTGGTCACGGTGATGGCTGGCAGTAATAGAGAGGGAGAATAAGTGAGTGTGGAAATGCAAAGCTGTCTCTTGTTACATTTTATCGATCTCATTCTGGTGTCATTCAATTAAGACAGAAATGTGATGGATAGTGTCTGCATAGATTCCTACTTTGCTTTCCAGCCACTCTATATAAAGCTTTTTGGGGGAGGGAAGAGGGATGGGAGGATGAGAGGAGGAGGGGATAGCAAATCAAAGATACAGTGTGATTTGAATTACAGATTAAACTTATCTTTAAAAAAAAAATCATTATTCTAAAGCTTTGTTGAAAAGCAATATTAGCAGAGCTAGCATTCTGCATTGTCCGGCTAGTAAGTATCCATAAATGTCTAGCCCATTGTTCTTTGTAGTAATGTTTTTTTTGATCCAGATCTTGTCTGTGATTTACGAAAAAACACTTGATTCTTCTGAATTTAGTATGCACATAGAAAGGGCCCAAGATGTGAAAGGACTTACTTGCCTAAAAGACTTGCCTGCATGCTGTAGGGCAGTAATTCCAGATAAACATCTGAAGAATTGTTTGTTTCAGTTCATTGTTTACTTTAAATTGGGGAAAAAAAAAAAAAAAAAAGAAATAATTGAGCAGTTCTGTCAATGCAATACGAAAATGCAGAGATTAGCTCCATAGGCATAAGCAGACCTACATCAATTCCCAAAAACCGAGGCTCTCAACCCGTCTTCAGACTGTGGTAATTTCAGAGCTAATAAATTACTTTCAGTCTAATTCACAGTTTTCTCTTTAAAAGCTGAACAAGACAGTCCTAGAATGAGTTGGTGATGTCCAGAAACATTTTTTTGTCATCAGACCTGGGGTTTTTTGTCATCAGACCTGGGGCAGGCTTCCTAGTCAGACAGAAGTCCCCAAGAAAAATCTTGGTAGCTCTCATCTCTTGGTTTTCCTTCCCAGCTTCTGGACTAAGAGGCAGCAGGGCTGTATGTCCAGTTCTCCTCTGTTCCCAGGGAAAGTACAGGTGAAGGGTTTGCAACTCAAAGGGCGATGGCCAGGGCAGGAGTGGGATTCTCTGCTGAAATGAAGTTACCTGGGAAAAAGCCAATTCGCCAGAAACAAAGTACTTCACAGGTGTATATTGACTCTTACAACTATCATAAACAAGAAACTAACCAAACAAATAAAAAAAGCAAAATAGATTCCTACCAGCTGGCTTCTGGGAAACCCGGATGTCCAAGGTCTGCAGCTGTGCCACATGCCGCATATAGGGTTGGTACTTCTGGTTTTCTAGGCTCTTGCCTTTGTGTCTGGTGACGATGTTCCACCCCTTGTGGCTTGGCTGTGGCTCCCAAAGTCCCTTTTCCTGCACTGGGGGCACAGGAGCCCTAGGAGACACGTTTTAACTAAGATCCTTGGGGCTTTGATGTTTAGAACTGTATTTTCCCTGCAACTGTCATTATTGAATCCACAGTGACAGCTTTGGGAGGCATTAATTACTCTGAGAGCTAATTAAGTCTTAAGATTTTTAAGCTTTGAGGTAATTAAGCTTTAAGTCACATTTTAAATGTGATGGGGCTAAAATTTTAGAAACTAAAGAGCAGATTTCTAGCCCTCTTACTCATTCAGATAAGTATTCTGAGTGCTCGTATGTTGTTGCTGTGTGTCTCAGGTTAGCAGTAGTTACTTTGTGCTGTGTAGAGCCTACAACAGAGTTATGGGCCTGAGTACTGGATCCATGAGCGTGAAAATCAAATGTCAACTGGGATTTGAGTTTTCAGAATTACAGAATTTCAGATGAGGGATTGGGACTGAGACGAAGTGAGGTTTCTTAGAACAGTTTGATCTTACTTCTGCTATTAATTAGATTTTCCTGCTAAGTCATCACCAGCGTTTATATTGCCGTAAGTAAAATTATCTTCCCTTTATGCAGCAGTTCTAGAAGAGATCTGTAACTCGTTTTCTGAGGAAAGGAGTCCTATGAGCAAGTTATGACTTCCCAGGCATGAATATGCAAGGAGGGCCTTGGGCTGTTCCAGTCATTTCTATTTCTTTACTTAGTAGCCAAGCTATGGACATCCAGGACCCTGAACTATTGCTGGAGCTGCTCTTTGTGGGCTGGTCTAGACTGGGAAGGCTGCTTAGATAAATCGTAGCTATTCATATTAAATTCCCACTCCCTTTTATGCAGTTCTTGAAGTCTCAGAGGTACTGGGTATATACAGCTTGAATACTTACTCCATTGCCAGTATCTTTGGAAATAATTTTTCATAAAATACAGTGAGGTGGACTCTTCTTATGTTCCTATCCCCTAAAAGTGACATTGTTACATTGTGTCATGGCATAAACTGTTGTAGCAAAGACAGCACTGTTTGTGCAACATCTCCTCTTGTTGAAGAGACTTTCAGTGCTGGGCCATTTGATAAATCATCCCTTCTGCATTTGCCACTCAGGTATGAAATTAAAAGTGTTAGTATGTTTATAAGGCAAACAGGAAGGTTGGAGCAGATGATCTTTGTGGTCCCTTCCAACCTGGTATTCTATGACTCTATGAATGTTACAGTACATGAGCCTGCAAAGCCAGGGAGAAGGAATGCAAGCTTTCCATTTGGAGTGCAGAAAAAATCAGAAACCTGTGCCTACAGGAAATAATTGCCATTGTTTAACATACAGAATCACTTTGTATTTTTGAATAAGGTGTATTTCAGTGGAGGACGGAAAACATTTGTGGTGTGAAAGAGAATATTTTTAAAAATAATGTGACTTTCAGAGAGGAAATTAAGGGGCCTTCCTGTGGCCATGTGATAAATTTGTGACTGATGTAAAAGTTGACCATGATTTGTTCTGGATTTTTTTTTTCAGTAGTATGTTTAAGTAAAGCAGGTTCCGATAGCTATACATAAACTAATGTTAGGAAGAAGAAAGCCAACCAGTCTCCAGATTCAGCACTACTTTATAAGGTATGCAAGGCAGCTTTTAATATCATTCTCCACCACAAACTTCTGTTTCCCCTGACCTGATGAAAACTCATTGAGTTGTACTTTAGGATAAATCCATCTCACCTACAACCAACCCTTGAGCTGAAACTGAACAGATATTAAGTTTGTAAGAGTTTAGTTAGATGGTTTTGTGTTAATTTTCACACTTTTTGTGGATGTCTGCATTTCATAGTACCAGAAGTAGTACCACAAGAACAAGTTGTTCTATACAGTATTTTAATCTCAGAAGGGAACAGCTATAACAGCACAATACAAACTTGCTGTCTTAAGATGCCCTCTTGAATTTCCAGTTTTGTTTATAGATTTTAGAAATTCACAGAAAGTTGGGGAGAGGAGGGAGGGAGGGTTTCCTAAGCATAAGCACATAAGTGGTTATGGGCTATTGTACTTTTTTTAGAATTGAAATATTTCAATAGCTTGAAAATGAGCCAGAGAGTCTGTGTATTACAAACCGAGGGAAAAAAGAAAAAAAATAAGATAAAAATAAATAAAGAGCAGCTGCAGTTCTGTTAGCAGTGCAACAGAGTTAAAAGGGACCTGAAAAATTATAGCCGACTTTATGTATACAAATCTAGGAGAAAGGAACCCTAAAGTATACAAAATCTTGTCATATTCTGCTGTGTTCTGAAGATGTAGGGTTCAGTGTTTAATTTATGAGCAACACTTTTTTTTCTCTTTCAAGTGCTTATGGAGAATTAGGATTAAATATGTAAAGCAAACAACAAGGCAAAACTTTAAACAGCTTGTCTTAAAACAGAAAAAAATAAGTCTCTCAATATCTAAGTTAGTTATGGTTTTGGCTGTTAGCAGCTGTTGCAAGAATTTACCAGTTACCCAGGAATTGTCCAGGAAAATTAGGGTAGAAAATAATAGTGTTGCTTAAGAAAAATTACTTTTTCTTTTGGCATTATTTTGGGCTTCTCACATTCCTGTGTTTTACTTCTTGATATTTAACTGCAGGTGGATTCATAGACAGTTACAGAATCGTATCATTCTCCACCACAAACCTCTGTTTTCCCTGGCCTGATGAAAGCTCATTGGGTTGTACTTTAGGATAAATCCAGCTCACCTACAACCAACCTTTGCTGGAGCTCCCTGAACAGGGAGCACCACGGCTGATGCATCTAACACGGAAAATAGCAGCATTTTGTCTCTGTGCTCCTTCTTGTGTGTGGTGTGAAGAATGTAACATTTGTCCACAAATGTGGCAGGGTGGCCCTATTTGGATTAAAGGTAGTGTCCACTTCGAAAACTACAATAAAGATCTCTTTCTTTCAAAAAAGCAAGATAGACTTTTTTAGGTTCTCCCTTTTGTTAACAGCTCTCTTCTAGCATTAGGGTTTCCAAAAAGCTGAATCGCATCTTCCCAGTAAATGTCAGATGCAGCGAGTGAATTTGAAAATAAGATAAATAAAGGCATTCATCTTTATAGATAAATAAAGTCTATTTTCTACTAAAATGGCTAAGACTTTTCCTGTCAAGGTCCATTTTCTTGATGGAAAGGAAAAACTTTGAAGGCTACTTGCCCGGAATATGCCTCACTACCTATATATTTTCTGATGTAACATGGAAGCATCTTCTTATGTAATATGGAAGCTCTTGAACCTCTCTGCAGTTCATGCAGCTTAGGATGGCTTCTAGTGAGCAATTCCCTGTATGCTTCCCAGAAAGAAAGATCTTCTGAATTTTGTAAGGCATTCTTTTAAGCATTATTTTTACATGGGGTTAGTGGGCAGCTGCCTAGTAATTGTGTATGTCGAAATCATCTGTAGAGTGACCACAAATAAAAAATAAAATTAAAAAAAAAAAGGCACAGTAAAAATTAAAACTTTTCCCTGACCAGCAAATCTTGTTTGTTCTAGGAGGAGATGGAGATCAGGGCTTATTTGTCCTGTTGGAGGAAGGCCAAATATTCCTTTGATTTTCTTCCAGAGAAGAGAACTTTTAATTGACATTTTCCGAAATCATAGCAGTCTTTACAGAATATTACATTATGTTCTTGCATGAACCCTGCTTGGTGAATTTAATCTTCCTTGTGATGCTGCGTTCTCTAACATTGTGTAACATCAGTCCCTCAGGAGCACAGGGTAACTTTTTGAGTAGAAGAAATAGTATCACATAGATATCTGGGGAGGTATCCAAAATTATCAGGAAGTTTCGTCCATGCCTTTTATGATTGCCCAATTCACAGAAATGAAAATGTTTTAGAATAAAAATATGGGCAACCTTAGTGGTGGTTGCTCAAGAGGATTGCATTTTATTTTCCCAATAGCACTGCTGTCTCCTAAATAACTTCATGACTTCCCACCATAAGACACACAAGAGCTGCAACTGTGCAGCCAGACTGCATTCTCCTGTATATTTAGCATTTCAGACTATAGAGAATATACAGCTAACAGAAGGGCAACTGGAACCGCACCAAGTCCTGCCGAAAGAGTATTGTCTGTGGGCAGGAGTTGGGGATAAGTCCTGGAAGGAAACTACAGCTGTTTCCTAGCTGTTGTCAAGAACAAGAAGTTTAGTCAGAGGCTTCTCTGAGAAGGACATGAGAGAGGACTTTTTTTTCTGTTTAATTTGATTTTCTGCTACTCTGGCCTGGGTTCTGTCACTGCCTGCTAGGTGGCCTGTCCATAAACTGGCGTGATGCTTCTGTCATTTGCAATGTGTTTTGCCATACTCTTCTGAATTGGTTTGCTTTCCCAAAATTCAGGATACATTTTGCAGATTTTGTCACTATGAATTGTGTCAGCTTCCCACAATGAAATACGTTACCCTTGCTAGTTTCGTAGTGGTAGGAAAAAAAAAATCAACGGACTTTTACTTTTCCCATTTTCCTGTTTGTCTGTGCTACAAGCAACATCCAAGGAATCCAAGATCATTTTCTGAGAATTAAAAAGAAAATAACTTTAAAAAAATATTCATGTCATATTTGGAACATTTTCCTTGAAATTGCTGAGAACTTGATGCTGAGAAATTGCTGAGAACTTGATTTAAAAATAAGATTCTGTCAAACTGCTAAGTTAGGCAGACAAATATACTACTGAAAACCTCCCATTTTGGTCCTGGATTGGATGATCTTTTTCTGTGCCTGGCTGTGTGTTCTAAGTACTTCTAAGGAAACATGGGCAACATACCAAGTTATGAGGGTCTGTGCCTTTTCAAATAAATGAAAGCCTGAAATGAAAATATTTGTTCTTTGTGCTCTCTTAACTTACACATTGCTCTAATTGTGTACATTAGATTTCTTGCAAATATCTTGGATTGGTAGATGGATGGATAGATGGATGGATGAGTGGATACATGGATGTACCTGTGGACACAAAAATGTCTTTATAGGCTAATAGCGAATATTTGTGGTCATGATCATAATACTGTTTCACATTTGTACGTTACCTATGTCTATTTCTATTTTATGCAGAGGCAAAAAACCCCAAACAATATGCAAAACTCAATATTAGAAAAACAGTCACAAGTTTGTCTATGTGTGTGAGAATATATTAATTTCCTCAAATTAATTAAACACTTCAAGTTTGTTTGACAGTAAAATTCATATTGGTAAAGCTACAGGGATGACAAAGGTTCTGTGGAGCATCTCCAAATCTCCAACATGGTGAATTCATTTCCATCATTACAGGTACTGAGATTCAGTCTCCTTAGGCTTTTCCTTCTCTTTCCTTTATTTTCATTGTATAGTTTAGATGGTCTTACCTAACTGATGGTTGACCTTTATTGTCAAACTGGAAAATCCTGAACTAGTTATATTTAGATGTAAAATGATGGGATGAAAAGTATCTTGCAGAATGGTTGGTTTGTAGCAAGCACATTCACAAACTGTTTATTCTAGTCATTGGGAAAAGGGGAGTTTGGAGTTCTATGTAATGATGAAATAAAATTCCTGGCTATTCCCAGAAGGTTGAAAGTGGCATGAGAATGCATGACATCTCCAGGTGCTCCAAATGACATGGATATCAGACCTCTGGCCCCCTGGACCAGAGAAGTCAACTTTAAATCTGAGATCCTTAAGTGTTGATCTATGTTGTTTCTTTTGTTGATTCCTTCTGTTTTCTTGATTAATTTTATGTATGAAACAGATATTGACTCCCAGTAGAAGTCAAAAAAAAAAAAAAAAGGTGTGTGGGTAGGAGTTTTCTAGTTATTATGATCTAATATAACTTAATATTTGTGGTCCAGGAAAGCAATACCTTATCACTGAGCTTAATCACATGTATACGAGCAGTGGCTAAAGTCACTGGGTTTGTTCAGTGTGGAGGAGACTGAGGCANGGACAGGAGTTGGACTCAGTGATCCTTGTGGGTCCCTTCCAACTCAGGACATTTTATGATTCTAGTAATTCATTTCCTCAAAAAAACTTCCCACCCTTGCATGGAGTTTTGAAATGGCTGTATACAACGAAAGTGCATTAATGTATGCTTAAGAAACCAGATAATCCCAGAGAGTAAATGACAGAGTATTACATGCATAACTATAAAATACTGTCTTTACCAGCCTGAGAAAACAGCATATGAACAGGTGAGATCAGGACAGTAGTTTGAAGGCCCAGAGTTCTACCAAGGGACTTTATATCTGTGGATTTCTGTCTGCATTCAGAGTTGGCCGAACGAATGTAGAAACAGGCAATCAGATACTGCTCTACAGCTGCGCTGGTCAGGGGGCTCAAGAGCATATCTTTTCTGACTTTAAGTGTGAAGTAAATTATTTTCAATAGTTCTGGCTCCAGTTGTTTCAGTTGGTAGCAGAGGAAAATTTTGTAGTCGTTTGATCAATTATTACCTTCCTATATAAGCCGTGAATCACATGACTTTTCATCAAGTACAGAAGTAAGTTGACTATACCATCTTTGTGGTGGTGGTGTTTAGACATCTGTGAATTCGCAGCTAAACAGAAATGTGTCTTTACCAAACACCGAACAGGCACACTGTTCAATTTTTGGATGTGGCAGAGGTCAAAGAAGGGAATTTCTTCTACTGTGGTAGTTTTATGGCTGCTACAAGCTCTTTCTTTTTGCAAGCCTCCAGTTACACATGCATGCTTATACTACTAGTTTAGTTCTGGAGTATTTTAACAAACTTATTGATGTCAAAGGTATAACAGAAAAAAAAAAAAAAGATTTCTTAGAAGGGGCTTTTGGACTGTTTCTATAATGCTGAACCATCAAAATAAAGTAAAAAGTTTTAAAATGATAATTATCTATTTTATTTGGGGATTAATATATATCAGTCTTTCTGCCTGTTGGTAGGTGCTTTGATGTCTTACTTTGACAAGCTTTCCTAAAATATGGACTGTATTCTGCTACAAATAAGTCACTTGGTTTGTACAAAAAGAAAGGGCTGTAATGATTTGACCATGGTTTCTAACCTGGAAGGATATCTAATGGATGTAGAATAGAATGGAACTTGCTTTCACATTTATTTTTAAAATACTTCAGAGTGCATTAGAATAATGAGCTAGTTACTGATAATGGAATGAGAATAAACAAGGCCCATTTGTATGGTATGGTAAATTAGACGTCAATTATGTGGCAAAGCAGTAGTGAAGGATGTAGCAGACTGGGAATTAAGCTGTAGTGTTAATTGATTATGAAATCATTTGATAGCCTTTGGTTTCATTGAAATGATTCTGAGAGTGCATCACGAACTTAAAATCCATTATAAGAGAAGCATGACATTCTGTACTGAAGGTAACCTCAGTCAGTGGGCCAGCCTTTGACAACAGTGAAAAAATGTGTTCAGTTTTTGTAGCTATTTTGCATAAAGTAATTAGAGGGTTGTGCATCTGACTATAGCTATGAGTACAATTTGGCCTACATCCTTTAGTTTTGCAACATGAGTATCTTTGTTTCAGCTGGTGGTATAACTACTTAAATGACAAATGTGCTCTTAATTTTTTATACATATATGCTTTTCTTCCTTAAATTAGAGGCAAGTGTGCCAAGTGCTTCTACTTGAAAAGGCAAGATGCTACAGTGTTAGCTGACTAATACTGTCCATCATCTGTGCAAGGTGACAGCTCCAAGTTTCTTTTGAATTTGGAAAACACTGTAGTTTTGGTCTGTTGCTATACCCTTCCCAAATTATTTGCTCCTGGTATCTGTGGGAGAGCACCAGATGGCGAGATGTGCCACTGGCAACCCACTGTACCTTTGGGTGTTTTAAAATCTGTATTTACACCAAAATGGGTGCCTGCCTCACCAGGCTAACCACTCATTTTTGGTGCTTTGTTTTGGTGGGTCTTGCTTAGTCTTCTTCCCAGTTCAGCCTCCTAACCTAGGTGCACCTTTCTCATTTTTGAGTTAGAGCAATTGCCATAAATTCATAACACTTAGGCAGGTTTTGAGCAGTTTCTAACCTTTTAACAGCCTTCTCTGTTGCTGCTCTTAGTGCAGGACTCTCTGCTTTTTGTTACGGGAAGGTCCAGGCAGTTTGGCAGCCATACTCATTTTGACTGCCTCTCTTCTGCTTTGGACACGATCTCTTTTTACTGCTTCCTGCTTTCTTCTTCTAAGGGCAGGGGACCTGTGTCTACGGAGAAGCCAGAATGTAAAGATAAAAGGAAGATGGAATGAGGAAACAGAGTAGTATGAAGTACAAAAAGCACGAAGGGGCAGATCGTAAATTGTGGCATAGAGTGGGAAAGACATAGGTGTGTTACATGGCCATTTAGGATGGCTGTACAGCTGTACTCTGTGCAGTCAGATTTTCGCTCTCCTTGGTGACCTTTGACATTAGGTTTTATTTCTTTTTGAGACAAATGTTGTCCTAGACACTGGGCTTAACCTCCATTTTCAGGGGATGTATCAAGAGGGTTTGAGGTCTGCTCAGAGAGCTGCTGAGGATCAGCAGAAGAGATTGCATGTTAATGACCAACTTTGAAGAAAAGAAGGAAAGAAAGAAGCACTAGTGAAAAATCCACCACCAGAAACTTTTGTCCCTCATAATTCCACTGAATAATGTTACCTTTGCATATGAACTTGTACTGAGTGATAAGACTCCTGGGTATGGGATGAGATGGAAGGCAATTGAGCCGGTCTGACATTATTTGGTTACTAGTGCATATAAATACTGTTCTAGTGCCACTTATACATAGGTACCATACGTATCTTTAATGGTATTTAATTGAGATTAAAGAAGCTGTTGGAGTAGATGCTGTGAATGCATATTAGGAATATTACTTAAAACCATAAACCTTGATATGATAAACCATAACAAGTCTGAAGGACTCATAATGGCTTATCATGTCAATAAAATGCACTTAAAAATCCCCAAGTGATTAGAAGGAGCCATTTCAGTCTATTATATCAACTGTTATATGCTGAGAGCATGAGAGATTTATTTTTCTTTTCCAGACTCTGTTTAAAAAAAAAAAGAAAGGAGGAAATTAAATCATAATAAGCTATGTTCAAATAGAATCAAAGTACTAAAATAAACCCACAGAAGGAGATTTACAAATTAAGGAAGACAGTGAAAAGTTCTCTCCAAGCAGAGAATACTCTCGTGTTACACTTGATCTCTCATTCCTGAGCATCAGAGAATGGTTAAAGGGTGGAGTGTGTGCTTGCACCAATGCTGTTCCCGTTGAACTGTCAAGAAGTGTGAATTGAACATTTTGTGGCAACAAATCAGGATCATTTTGGCTCCTGTACTGGTGATGACCTCCAGCACTTGCACGTAGGGAAAAATGAGGTGCCTTTACTATCCCATGTGGTAGTAAATGCTCAACAAGGACTCTAGCAGGAAAGAGGGCCCCCATCTTCTTCAGGGGAAGAAGGTGTCCCCATCATCTTCAGGGGACAGGCAAAGGGTAAGGAAGCAGCACCTTGGAGGCATCAAGGGCCCCGGTGTTTGTCAGTATCACATTGGCAGAGCTTCACCCATGGGCAGCTGCTCTAAAGCGGGTGTTTGATGCCACATTTCTACACTGGCGACGGTCTGTTGACCTGTGTTTCCTCTACATGATATTCTGCCTGTTGTCTGTTTGCTTTTTGTCACCTTGACTGGCCTGCGAGGCTCCTGCAGATCCAGGAGGCTCTGCGAAGTAGCAGGAGGGGCTGTGGTAAGAAATGTCCTTTGGTGTAAGTGAGGGAGGAGCTAGTTTTGGAGGTGACTAACTGCCCTGGCCCAGTGCACCTTTTAGCCAAGGGAAAACCTGGTTTGTTAATTTACACAGTTGAGTCAGGAAAATTTGGAGTTGTTTTCTGCTAATGATAAAGATATTCTGTTTTCCTGCTGCAAGGAAAGTTAACTCTTCTCTAAAAATTTGATTTATTTTTCCTGATAAATCATTTCACTATACTAGCATCCCACATTTTTGGCTTCCTTACTGCCACCAAAATTCATGCAGGAGTAAGGAGCCAGAGTAGATCCCTTGCATTGCTTATTTGTGGGCTCTGAACTGGATTACGTAGCCGGTCTGTAGCGCTTCAAACAGATCTGAGCTGACTCTCGGGGACGAGCTTTGCAGATGGGTCTGGTACAGCCTTAAAATAGCCCCTGGGGGCAGATTGCTGGTAAAATTGGTGTCGTGGCTCCCCAGGTTGGTGCGGGAGGGAGAGGCGAGGGCTGCGGAGTAGCTGGGTGTCCTGCTCTCAGCTGGCAAGCTTAACCTCTGTGGCGCCCACGTTTTGACTGTTTAATGTCTGAATAGACGGAGAGTATTCTGGGAAAGCGAATTTTTCTCTCTCAAACAGTATTCCTGCTATTTCGCTTGCAGATATTATGTCTTACGTTTAACGCGGTGCTTCCCGATAGTCCAGTTTCATGTTCTCAAGGCCTGAGTCATGCCTACTCCTGCCTGTATGGAATTAACCCGTTCATTCCTGCACCCCCTTCACATGCACAGGGTGCCCCGAGATGAGGATACGTGGGGCTGCAGCTTTTGGGGGATTGTTCAGCGCCGCTGCTGGCAGACAGGCAGGAGAGAGAAAATAAACAGGTTGAGAAGGAGGGGAAAAATGAGCTGGTGGAAGCCAGGGGAGGGAGGCAGTGGCAAGTAAACACAGCCAAAGAAGAGGAAAAAGATGTTTATGTATGCTTATTTAACGTTTGCAGGGGGGATAAATGCAAGCCTGTGAGGACAGTTTCTCTCCTCATAGTCCTATGAACCCTTTGTCTGTTTACATGTTGTTATATGTGAGTTAGAAATTCGGCTTTATGCAATTTTCTTTGTGACTGGAATGCACACCGTGAGGTTTGGCAGAGGTAAATTTAAATCCCATTTTGAGACTCGGCTGAAATAAAAAGCCAGAATACGCGCGTTCACATATGTACGTGTACACATATGCAAGTAGATGTGTGTATGCCGTCTTCTTACCCAAGAGAGGATGCTGCTAATTGCTTGATTGCTTGCCAAGAAACAACAATTTAAGGGTGAGTTAAAAACCCCCGATTCAAAATGAGATGGCACCCTAAGATACACCCAGAGATTTCGTATCAGTGCCATCTCAAATTATCGAAGCTGGGGAAAGCAGGGCTATCGAAACACAGCCTCAGCGCCGTTAGCAGACATCTGACTGCACGTTCTGGAACACTATTCCAAGATTCATTTTTCATTTTCTCTGATATGTAATTGGAGAGGGAGACATGAGGTTGAACAAAGTGATCAATAGAGGAACAAATAAGGAACAAATGCTAAGAATATTCAAGATAAGCTTTTTACTTGAAAATCGCAGGCAGCTTTATTCTGCAGAAATCTCTGAACAGAACATTTTTCAGTCTACTCTGTTCATTTACAGCAATATTCATTTGACAGACGTATTTCAGGAGGCAGAAATAAATATTATATTTTTAAAAACCCTACAAATACTAAGATGCAGGAAAAAATAAGTCAAAAAATTAGCTTAGGAACAAAACCAAACAGGCAAAATAAACCTGTGTAAGCGTGCTGTAAAGAAAACTACAGTTTGGAGTTTTACAGTTTTAAAATCTGATATTATGTCTTGATTTTAATATGTTGAACTAGGACTGTAAAAGTAATTATGAACATTTAAAACATTTATAAAAATGGCTAAATTTCATCTTTCCAAATGTTCATACCAAAGTCTTTGAGTGTGCAGGGTGAGACATTGACAGTATTTTGCTGTTTTAAATACCTTGGCTTTGTGTCCTTTAGGAGCCTCAGAATAGTATCATGAGGAACAGAAAAATGAGAACGGCATATTTACAATTTTTTGTATGTTGATAAAACATAGCCTTTTAAGAAAAACTGCTTAAATACATTATCTATATTCAGCGTGTATGTCTGCACGTATGTCATATGGTTTATCTATCATGTAGTCCTGTCTTACTAGTTGTAGAAATAATCATGACTGTGTGACTTAGGTACTTTCCTCCATAAAATTGTTTTTTAATATATGGCTTGTTTTATTTACTGAAGAGCAATACTTACGAACTGGTGCTAGCATCAGTAAATGAATATATATATATGTATATATTTATTTATTTTTTTTAAAATGCTTTGAACTAAAACCAAGCAAAGCTGGTCTAAGTTTGATTGTGAAAGCTTGTTGCATACTAATGAGAAGAAAAATCATCCCAGTCATACTAAATAAATTCTGTAGAGAGTATGAAGGATTTTCAGCGATCCATATTGTCCTTGGACTTGGCTGTTGCATTGTACTTTAAATGGAATTGATTGTGTGGTTGTAATGAAAGTAACAGATTGATTTCTATACAGAGTTACACAGAGTAAATAGAAAAATGTTCTTGTCTTGACCTGCATTCATAAACTAAAAATCAGTGGCTTTTGACCTAATCCTTAACAAATAATGTAAATGTAATATAGGAAATCAGAAGGTTTCTTTAATTTTAGAAAATTTACTTCTTATTGGTTTTTGTGGGCTTTCTTCCTCGGATTTTAATTGATTATGTTTAGGAATTCTAGTAACTGTATTGTGTTTTCTCTTTAAGGAACTTGTACTTTTTGCTGTTTGCCTCTTTTGGGAAAATATATTTAACTGTTTCCTTTCTTATTTTCCCTTCTGCCTGGACTACATAGCATTTTCATTTATCTAAGTAGAATATTTATGATTTTCAGTACTTTCGCTGTTAAACACTGTTAGCATAGCATCTTTGCAAGCGTATGACCCACACTTTTTGGGGTGTCTGCTTCATGCTTTCAAAGATTATTTCTATAAGACAATGTTTTCTGAACTGAATATGCAGATTAATAGCTTTATCTTCTAATAAAAGGAGGATGGCTGTTGATGGAAATGGTGTGCAACATTATTTCTATTTGAATAAACCCAAACAAATGTTTATATTATTGTAACTATTACGTCAGTAAAAGGCCAGAGATATTTATGGGCAACATCTATTGCTCTGTTTTTCATACGTGTGAGATTGTGGTTCAGGCCCTGGTAAAATGAACAATCTGGCTGGTACATTCCCTCGTCGAGCTGTAAACTGGGACTACAATAAGAAAGATCGGAGTTACCGCATTCCTCAGTTTCCCGGCGAATTTTGTGACTTTATTTTTGGTGCTTACAGTTTAATTGCTCGCTGGAGTAAAGCAGCGCATTGTAACGATGCACAAACAAGAAGCCCAAAACAATAGAAACCCGAACGCAGCGACGGCCACCGCTCCCCCATTGTAGCTTCCAAAGGCGCTCTATTCTTCCCAGCCCACTTGATATCCTGCAGGTTGTGGCCGTACAATTCACAGGAAAAGCTTAGACATTGAGCTTGCACGCTTCTTGACTCCATTTTAAACCCTTTGTTCACACCAGGGTGGCATTTTTTCACACCACATGTGGCAGCTTTGACTCCTATCCAGCTTGTCGTATAGAATCAAAGTCTGCGGTTTCTTACATTCCCAGCGTTGTCTCCTGAGCCACTCTATTCTTTGTAGCTCCCAAAATATCACCAATCTTAATTTCATTCTCAGTGTTTTAAAGCTTTATGGGGTATAGGATGAGACAACTATACCTGCACATTCAGATTTGCTTAAAATGAAAGCTGTTTGCAGGGGAGGGGAAAGAGCTGCTTTTTCCTCTTTACATGAAAACCCCAACACTGGTTATTAAAAATAATATAGTGAACTTGATATATATTCACTCAGCCTGACGTATGCCTTAAGAAAATAATTTAAATAATGCATAACACTAATATTTTTAGACTTGCAAAAGATATGAGTGCTCGTAGTTTGATTAGCATTAAAACCTTGTTTTTTCATCTTAAGAGATGCGTACTTTTGTTGTTGCACACAGGCAGGATCTGAGCCGCTCTCTTTTTCCTACTTTTCCAAAAACAACCTTCATCTGCAGTTTTGCTGAAAGTTTTATGTGCCAGAAAGTCACTAATAAATTCTACTTCAAGTTAATTTTAAAGAGAACAAAAACAGTCTACCAGTGTGAATACCTCTAAAATATACATTGTTTGAAAGTTTATTAGTAGAAGATATATTACTTAAATTAATGTCATTCGGTGTAGCCAAAATGCCACTTGACTCCTTAAACAAATGCTTAAGTATGTATTTCTTACTAAGAAACTTCAGGATGGATGGCAAGTGCAGTGTGACATGGCAACAATAACATTTGGATAAAAATTGTCACAGGAGTTAAAATAACTTGTATTTTACACTTTTTGATATATTTTTAAATGACCAATGAAAACTAAATGGTTGTAGGACTTGAAAGAAACATTCTCTGTTTTATATATATTTATAAATCTTTATGTTCATTGTTACTGCTTCACTCAGCTGAAGATAATAGAATAATTTCTCCTTCGCACATATGCTAGCCTGTACATTGACATGACACCCTAATAAATATTTTGACTCGAGAGCTGTTGTTTGTTGCTATTTGTCAGGTGGTTAGAAAGGGCTTTTGGCTGCTGCTCCCTTTGCGAACTAAAATATTAAAATGTATGCCTCCAATCTAGCAGTTTTCTTATTGTATTTGATAAGTTTTTCTGACTGTTCATTCTTTCTTTAAGGGTATGGTACTGAGGTGTGCTTAATGCATACTGCTTATTCATCAAAATATAACTAATTGCTTATGATGTTTATGAAATACTTACATTGGTTTTATGCTTGTTTTTAAGAATGGCATTAAATCATGTAATATAAAAGAACAGTTCAGCGACACAGCCTATAGAAAGACAAAATTTCAGTCTTCTTTTTTTTGGTTTAGAAAATATAATTATTAATAATTTCACATGCATTTTTTTAATACCATTTCTTTGCCTTTTATGTAAGTAAGATTTGCTGTTAAGTTGTTGGATAGTCTTAGCTGGTCTGATATATAGCAGCACTTGAATAACAGAAAGTCTGTTCCAATTAATCTTTATTTTATATTTCAGTCTGAAATCTGAAAAGTATGAACTAAACCCTAGTAATAATTTATTTTCAATTAGCAGCACAGTTTTATTAGCTCTGACTGCTAAGCAGTTTTTGTGTAATTAAGAAGTACAAAATATATGAAAGCAAACATTTAACTCACGGTTGGTTGGTATTTTTTTTTGTCTGTGATTTTCAAACAATATGAACACTTGAAAAACACTTTTAGAATCTGTATTTAAAATGGTTTTATTTTGCATACTAAATTATACAAAATCTACAGAAATGTTCTTTGAGAAGATCAATAATTACTTTATTAGGACTTGCATTAAAATGGATTTTTTGAAAGTTACCTATTGCTTTAAAAAGAAAATAATCTAAATTAACATTTCTATAGACAAAATGAAATACTCTTTCCTCGTTTTGCCAAGTACCTTAACAGTTTCTGCAGTTTAACTAGCTGTACATTTCCAGACATTCTGAATGCAATTTCAGATCATAAAAAAATAATTGTTATATGAAAACTGAAACAGTAAAAAGAGAAACCCTTTCAGAATGTAACACAGTAATTTATGCTAAGCAAGTCTTTTCCAAAGCACACTACAAGGAAACAAACATAAAAAATACACATGCAAGCTTACCTGTTTACTGTATAAATATTAAAGCAGTGACTCAGAAAAGCAATGTACACATTTAGCAGAAAGTTATTTTACTGTCACTGTTATCTACATCTAAACTTGATATCATACAGCATTTTTAGAAGACTCAAGTATGAATTTCTCTGAAGCAATACAAGTTCAGTAAGTGTATCAAAATTAGTTTACCTACTTTCACAATGCATATTTACTGAAGAAATGCCATGATCTTATTTCATTTAAGTGTCACGAAGCAGAAATATAATCATTTATCAATATCCATTCCAGAAAATCCCAACTTTTATTTCTCAGCATTTCTTACTTTTCCCCATGTTTCTTCAGACCCTCTTCACGTTAACATTTCTTCCACTTCCAGGAAAGAGGTGGGGGAGGAAACCCCAACAACAAAACCCCCAAACAATCAGCAAAAACACAATTGGTTTACATTGCCTTTCAGCTTGTGGCCTGTCCTCATATTATTAAATCAGATCATACATACTCCCCTAAAATTCAGCTTGGAGTAATCCTCTGCTACTTAAGGCTGGATGAAAAGAGTACTCATTGTGAATTATGTTTCATCTGTCACAATAACCTTCTTTATTCTTTAGTGCACCTCCCCTTTGCCTGCGGCAATTAGAGAAAATAGGTATGCCTTGAAGTATGAGATAGTGGTTATCTCAAAAATATATATACTGATGTCATATACAGACAACGCTGGGTAAGCAACACCCTGAAGAATATATAAGCCCTTTTTGATGCGATCCAAGCTTTATTAGAGCAGAGTAGAAGCAGGCATATTTTACAACGAGTAGGTGCTGATGGCTGTCACTAGGTTATTGTTTTTTTGACAGGCAGTGGTCAGAGAGTTTGCCATTCTGTTAAAAGAAGAGTGAAAACTTGCTTACCGACTCATTTCAAGAATGTATCATTTTCCCACGTTAGCTACGATTCTGTCTTTTCTATTCAAAGGTGTTAGAGCATCTTTTTTCTCACTCCCTCCTTAAATTCCTGGAGTTCTGTTAAACTCTTCGACTGAACACTTCAGCTACATTTTCTCACTGGCTTAGCATAATTTTCATAATTTCTTGCCTTTCAGACATTTATCTATATATTTTTTTTAAATGAAATACCTCTTGAAAAATAAGCTGGCTGGTGATTATAAAAAATGTTTGTGCAATGTTACAGAAAAGTAAAAAGTATTTTAGAGCTCCCAAGTTATAAAATGTTTAATTTCTAAATTATTTGTCCTTGTATATCAAGGGAAAAAAAAAGAGATGAGATTCTTTTAGGTTTTTAGCCACCGCTGACAGGTTATTTTATCTATTACAATATCTGTCTTTCCTTGCCACTGTCTCTTTATTTGTATGTAACAACAAAAAAAGTGCCATATTTGCTGGATTTTTGTACTTTTTGATTTTACTTTGGAAGCTTTCCAAGTCCACATTTTTCCCCTCGTGTTATTTTTAAAGCAAACCTCCAGTCGGTAGCTTGTTTTGAAACCCCTCATGATTTTGGGCTATTCGTACCGATTCCAAATCCGCCTCCCTTGCACTTTAAGAGGGCTGTTGTTCAACTGGGAATGACTAAAAGAAAAAGCACCTTTAAAAAAAAAAAAAAAAATTAAGTGCTAAATCAAGCAGATTGCAACAAAGAGATTCTGTTGTGAGGCTGGGCTAACATTAGGACACCATTATTATAGTACCTCAGAAATTACTTATCCTACAAAAACCAAAAATACTTGTGAATAAAGGAAGAGAGTTTGGCCCACTGCACAGGTTTGGGCACAAAAGTGCTTGCTAAGCTATCTATTTCACACATGCAACGACAGAAGGTTCGATATTCATTCGATCGATGACTGAAAAGGCACAATGGCAAAATCGGACGGACTTCTTTTCAAATACAGATCTCCGATGTCCCCCTACAGTCTGCAGTCGCGCGGCTGGTGGTGTGGCACAGACGGAGCAAGGGTTACATCAAGGCTGTTCTCTGGACCGTGCAAACAGTCTAGACCAATGACCTGCAGCATCGTGCCCTTTGAAGAAGAGGCAAGTTCGGTCACGACGAAGAAAAATCAAGGCGTACCCCTTTTAACAATAGGGAGCAGCTCGTGGCTGCAAAGAGGTAAGCAGGGGTAAGCAAAAAAGGCATCTGCTTCCATGGTGACAGGCCAAGCATGGGAACCTTGCTTTTGAAGAGGGACGGTTCTCAGGCTCCCTCACAGGCTATGTCATGCATTATAAGCAAAGGCAGGTTGAGCTGAAATCCGCAGAGTTATTTCAGAGTAAAATGATACGCGAGCACATGGCTGTTAGCAAAAAAAGAGTCACATGACTGTTTTGAAGCAGCCTTGCACTGTTTCCGAATCGAGCCTTTCGGTCGGGGCATTTTCTTCCTCTGCTTTTCTGTTTTGTCCGCTTTTGCAGCAAACTAAGAAAATTGGGAGAATGTTTATACAAAACAAACATTTGTTTGATACACAAGATTCTGGCTGTTCTCCTTCTCTAAACTGAAAAAAGGTCAAGGGTCAATGTTTTTTGGTGACAGGGCCACAAATCCTTTTGTTAGCGTAGCTTTAGCAAATGCCGTTTAAAATAAAATTTTGCTTTTCTTTCTAAGTGCATATTATTATAAGTTTGACAGAGCATGAAAGTAATGAATTTCTTCCTCTCTGCAATAACTTTTTTGTTCTACTATTATACCAGTTATTTTTCTTCCTTTTTGACTCTATGGTGCTAGTTATCGAGATTTGCACTCCTAAGCAAACAATTAAAAATGCACACAAAAGTCAGCACGTATATAGTCTTACCTTCTTCGGGGGGGGAAAAAAAAATTATCTGCAGGCTATAGGTAGTAAAAATGTGATCAGTGAATATAAGCCAGTGGTTTAACCATTAACCTTCGAGAATCGTTATGTTTATACGTTGTGTCTTCATGCTTTGTTATTCCCTTAGCTGCAGCGTATTACATTTCCTCTTGAACAATTAAAATGTGCTCCGGCATAAGTGTGCCTGTTTTATTAATTGTATTTATTAAATATTTTCTGTGAAATTTTAACCGTTCGTGATATTTTGTAGATTTTGATGGCTTTCTATTTTTATTAGAATTTTACTGTTAAAATGTTTGCTTTAGGATCAGTAGCTGCTGTTATGTACTTACTATGTGTTCTATTACAAGCTACAGCATTTTTGTTATTTATCAGTATGAGATTAATTTTACTACAACTATTCTTGTTAAAATTGGTGTGTATGGGAATATCTGGAGAACTATTGAACAGTGTGAACTTTCAGGAAACTAATAATTACTCTGTTCATTTCCACCAGTATTTTTTGATGCTCTTTAATAACGGCAGGGTCCTGTGGTACTTGGTAGAATTTGTATTGCTCTCCTATAAGTGTAATTAATATTTATGAGTGTACCCAGAGTACTAGTTTCTCACAGTGTATCCTGAAGTTCCATTGATGTATAGGACAGTTTGATTTAACTTTAGACTGGAGACTGCGTATTCAAAATGAAAGTATGTATGTGAACCAGCTGGAGGTTGTCCCTAAATAGCTACAGGCTTTTTTGAAAAAAGTCTCTGGCCTACCCTACCTGCATGTTTATGGGCCAAAATTATCTAAGAAAGCAACAAAAATTGTGTAGGACAGTATAAAAATACAATGGAAGCAATTAAATATTAATAGCAAAAGTAAGAAGCCCATTATCTTAAAATGGTCATGATCTGGATTCATTGCATTCATTCTGGATAATTTATATCCTGCATATTAATTCAGTTTTCAGATAGTCTTTGACATGATTGCAAATTGTACCTCTTCTTCAGAAGGTCCATTAACTAGTCCCATTAGCTTAAGAGAAAAATCTGTTTGCTGGTCCTTTGTGTAGGCATTTACACATAATATGACATTCTGGTATTCTTGCTGAACTATAGATGCATGTTATTGATGACAAACCTGTTCATATACTGACTGCAGTTCAGAAATTCATGCACTCTGTGGAAGTGTTGTGCCTTAAGCTTTATTTAGACTATGTGAGGTTCTTTGAGTTTTTTTTGTTACCCTCAACAATAAATTAAAAGGTTATGTACTCAATCTTACACGAATGGCATAAACAGCGCAAAAGACAGTGCTGTTGTATTTGGTATCCAAATACTGCTTGAAATTCAGCAATGTGATTGCAGCAACCACTTATGCTAATAACACGTTAAGTTTTAATAAAAAATAAAAAATGAGAGGGAGAGAGAGAGATTTGCTCCTGGAAGGTTTTTAAAATAAAATGCCTCCCTCTTGTTCGTTTTAAGGTAATTGATAAGAAAGTAATCTCTAGATTCACAGCAGTCGGCACAGTGTACCAAGGGGAGGATCTGGTCTTAATTATATTCATGATCATTTCTTGAAATAATTAGTCTTCTCCTGTAAGGAGCTGAGGAAAGAACATTGCAATGAAAGATGTATAAGACTTACTGTTGAAGGGAAAAAGTGCATCTCTATTATCAATGAAAATACGATTGTAAAACCACTAAGTTATATTTCTGGTGTTCTACTGTGGATTTTACAATGTGTTGATGTGTTGCCCCAAAGTACGTACACTCCTGGCTGTCTTTGGTTGTTGACACTGAAGTTCGGAAAAAAAACCAAAACATTGGGCTATACTGCGCTGTTGCTTGAGGGACGTGACAGCTTTGTACCCAGTTAGTTCAAGCTAAAGTTCAGGCTGCCAGTTGGAGGTGTTTTACTCTGTTAAAGCCAGTGATGACTATTAGGTTGATACTTCTCTTTATTTTACCCCTTTAGGCCATTCATTTAGATTAAGGAACAAACCATGTAAAGATATTATTCCCCTTCTTGAATACCAGGACTCTAAGGGCCTCAAGAAGCAACAGTGTCTTCTAACTTATGTTGTGATATAGAAGCCAGTTCAGCCTCTCTGAACAAAGGGAGAGCATCACTGATTCTGAGAGTAGGGAGGAGGAAGGCTTTTTTTTTATACTGGAGATGCCTCCTGGATGTTGCAAAGTGTTGTGGTTTGCATAGCAAGGATGGTCAGGTGCAATTTCCTTCATAATCAATGCAGTTCTTGCCCCTGTTGTTTTCAGAATGAATTCCTTTGTTTTCACAAGAGAAGTGGACAAAGATTTAACACAACATGCTGTAGACAAGGTTCACTGTGTCATTGGTTTATTTTAGAGGAATTTGAGACTGAATTGGAAGGTACCAATCCTACCAGCATGGTTTATCTACCTTTTCTTCCCTCATTTTTTTTCTTCCCTGAAAAAATACAAAGAATCAGGGAAATATGTTAAGACAGCTCAGCAATTATGCAATATCTAGCCTATGAAAACTTCAACATTTGTGAAAAGCATTTTATAACAGAGTTATTTATTTCACCAGAAGTCTCGTAATTTGAGTCACCCAGGTAAGCCTCTTTGAAAAAAAGTGTCAGCTCTATCATAGTATACTGAACCAAAACAAAGCAAATACCCTGAAGAGACCGTGATCCTCTTGCTCAGTGAAGATAAGGGTTCTGCAGTTTGGTACCATCCTTAAGCAATGTGTACACTTTGGCACTTTGTTATGACATGTAATAACGTTGTAAGTCATAATTTCGAAGACAGGAGTTTATCATGTTACACATCCTAATAATCTACTGGATAAGGGCAGCAAAATCAGAAGAGATCCCAGGTCTTAGTCTGGTGATATAACACGAATTAAATTTATCTGAAATTTCAGTGCAAAGATACCTTTTTAATTCAAGGTTTCTAAATGCGCTGCCAGCTTTAATGTCCACTTGCTTCTCCAGGATCATCCTTTTCTATGTTTCCCTAGTGACAGAGAATATTCAAGCTTGACTGCAGGCTTGCTAAGAGCAAGGACTTGGAGAAGCTCATTTAGCAAAGAATCATCAAAGCTTAAAACTGTGTTGTTTGAATTTTGTAGTAAGTGAAAGTCTCTAGGCTTTTCCTGTCAAAATCAAGGTACCTGGTAGATGAGTTAAGCCAGTAACAGTTACAGTTTTTTGCTTTAGGTACTGTATGTGGATTTGCTTTGTTATAAACTTGGGATTGATTAACTACATCAGCTTCCATTTAAGATACAAAACAAATTAAGTCTCTCTGGCTCTTGAATATTCTTCTTGGTCTATAAGCACCACCACAAAAAGCCTTTGAAAGTCTACTTAAGTTGTTGCTCCTTATTCTAGTCTCCTTCCAAATGCTTTGAGTATGAATAACAGGTGCAGGATGCACTCTTTGTCATATGACCAGATGTATTTTCTCACTCAGTGGCATAATTTGGTGATGCTTTTGCCCTTGAAGTGGAAGTTAGTCTGATTCCAGGAGCTTGTGAAGTATAAAAAGTTCATTTCACTACTTTCGTTTTCTGAGTCTCTGATATTGATAAGCAGAAGTCCCTTTAATGCCTACATTCTGTTTATAGAAAAGGAAGCTTTAGCATTACTGGAGTAATGTTAATCTGAAATAACCTGGTATTTCTTGTAGCTTTTTAAAAGAGACATACAGAACAACAGCAAGAACAGCTTCGTTCTTGTGTAGACCCTGACTAATTTAAGATCACAATCTTTGTGATATGATTCCATAGCAAAAATATTTCCTGCAAATACCTAGTCATGCCAAACAGTCATAGAACTGTAGAATCACAGTATATTGGAAGGGACCTTTAAAGTTCTTCTAGTCTGACTCCTCTGCCATGGGCAGGGACATCTTTCACCAGACCAGGTTGCCCAAAGCCCTGTCCAACCTCGGCTTGAACAGTCCCAGAGATGAGGCATCCACAGTTTGTCTGGGTAACCTGTTCCTGTGCCTCACAACGCTCATGATAAAAAAAAAATCTTTCTTATAACTAATCTAAATCTCCCCACTTTCAGTTTAAAAAAGTTACCCCTTGTCCTATCACTAGAGGCCCTGGTAAGAAGTCTCTATCTTTCTTGCAAACATCTTCAAGTACTGGAAGGCCACAATAAAGTCTTCCTGGAGCCTTCTCCAGGCTGAACAACTCCAACTCTCTCAGCCTGTCCTCAAAGAAGAAGGGTTCCAGCCCTCTGATCATTTTTGTGGCCTCTTCTGTCTCCTCTCCAACAGACCCATGTCTTTTCTGTGCTGAGGGCTCCAGAGCTGGATGCAAAACTCCAGGTGGGGTCCCACCAGAGCAGAGCAGAGGGTCAGAATCACCTCCCTCAACCTGCTGGTCATGCTCCTTTTGATACAGCCCAGGATATGGTTGGCTTGCTGGGATGCAAGAAGATGCATCGTCCTAATGTAGAAAACGAGTTTTTCTAAAAAAATGTTGCTTTTGCCTTTCTAATATTTTCAGAGCAGCATCACAGAGATCCTTCTTATGCAAAACATGCCTTCTCACCATTCGCCTCCTCTTGTATACTTTATTTTATATTGTCGCTGTTGTATATTGTCACTTTCTTGTGACTTCATGGAAAATTAAACAGGACTTATGAGGAACCAAAGCGTGTCTAAGCTATGGTTGGTCTTGATTTTAAGATTTTGTGCTTTCTGGGGAGCAACTACATTTTTTTTCTTATTTGATTTATTCTAAAGAAATAGTCATGGAAGAGGGAGGATAAATATTGGCTATTTTATATACATATATGACTTTGGTAGAATTATTACATCCTGTTTCAGAAACAGGGATGGAAATTTCCCCTGTGTTTGTATCTGTTAAAGAGCTCTGGAAGTTTTACATTACTGACAAGAAAGAATTCTAAAGAAATCTTCTAATACATATATGCTCTTAAGTAAAGAGCTTTGATAGACGTGGTTTGCCAAAAAGCATCCTGACTGCTTCCTCAAGTCTACATCCTTTTATTTATGATTGAACAAAACTTGGCATCTTGTTTTCGCTTCTGAATGTTATGAGAATCTGATTTCCTAAAATACCTGTTGCTCTTTCTCATGTTCTAGTCTAGAATATCAATTGTCAAACTGCAGTCCTGTCAAATCATTACACAAGAACATGATTTTTTCCTTTAAAATGGAAGGAGCTGATTACTTTAATAAATGACAAAATAAACTGTTCAGTTGATCCAGTATAGATCTCTCTAACTGAGGTATTTGTTTAGACATGGTCAGTGAAGAGTATTTCTAGGGCACAACAGAATTCATCCAGTCAGAATCTCTAAAAATAGATCAGTTGAATCATGCTGTACGGTGTCTAATTATAAAAGGGGCATGTGGTGATTAGCTGAGAGGTGCTGCTTAAAACTAGGTAACAAGAGTTTCATCCAAAATGACTGAGACATCAGTGTGATATGTCCATAAACCAAGTTTATGCCGTTTTAAAGTGTACCAAGTCAGGCTTTTCAGGTAGTGACATAAAATTATTAATGCTTCCGTGTGAGGCACTGCAACAACCTCCCCAGGAATACTGCCGAGCATTCAGAGCACCCAGGTATGGGAAGCATGAACTCAGTTGCAAGAAACGGAGAAAGGCTAGTAAAATTAATAGTGGGAAGGGACACATTATTGTCGGGATACTAAAAGCTTTATTTCTCTTCAATAAAACAAAGACCAAGGGAAAAGATAGCTGCAGGGAAAGGAGAATTGCAAGTGAACGAGAGCAGTCATTTAATCTGAAGAAGAGAGATGGGACAGAAATAACTGGCAGAAAATCAGGCTGAAAGTTAGCAAATTTCTAGCCATCAAAGCAGCAGTGTTCTGGAGAAGCCTCCCAATAAGGTGGTCAGGTTTTGTTTTCACACACACGTCTAACTGTTTTCAAGGTGGAAAATGATACATTTATGAAAGGGAATGTGAAACACGGTTGTCTCTGATGGCAGGAACCTGGACTTGGTATGTCACCACTTTGATCCTAGAAGGGGATGTGTACGCATGACTGCACTTATTGAAGTGGTAGTAATTATGCTGCAGATATGCCTATACTATCAATGTGAATATGTTGTGGTGCTTCTTTAAACTTGTAATTAATACTAATTGAGCTCTCAAAATCTAAAGGGTTCCTCGTTTAAAACTGTGCATCTGCTGAATGTAACAATAGTTTATTAACTTAGCCCACTTCTTGAAAAACTCCATTAATGCAAGGAAGGAACTATATGTGATCTGTTGATAACAAACAGCTCAGAGGATTTCTTACTGCATAAATTAACATCTTTTGCTAGAATAGTGCTTCTGCTACATGTATTTTCCCTCGGTATTACATTTATTGTGCTAGAAATGTGATTATAGATTAATACTTTTCCTAACAAATTATACTAAACACAACTTTGTGTTTGGTGTGAAGATGTTAGTACAAGTGAGAAAAATTGTAGGTTTTGTGCACAAATTCAAGCTAGACATCTACTCACAATGCACAAAGAGAAAAAAGAAATTTTAGGTGCTAAAGTTTAGTTTAAAAAATGGAGTTTGTTGCCCATTTTAATTTAAGAGTGATGAAAGTAATAAAACCATTATTTTATTTGCTTACGTAGCTCAGCACACAATTGAACGTGCAACCAGCAAGAGAGTGCCTTTAGTTTGTAACGTGACGAAAGGCTATGGGGCCTGCAAGAGAAAAGGTGGCGGGAGACTAAAACAATTTAACTTCTTTGTGGCCTGATCCCTGCCTGTGTCCACTGCAGCCCTTGCAAAAGCAGGGTCTGAGGGCCAACCCCGTGCTGGTCCACTCTTCGGATGGGCCCCAGCCAGGGGTCAGGCACTCTGCCTTCTGGTACTTACTTTGTCTTAGGCTGGTGATATGTGACAACTCCCATAAGCTTGATAACCTGTTGAAGATCATCGAGCCTTGGGGAAAAAAAGGGCTTATCTTTTTTGTCTGTGTATTTTGTAATTATGTGATATAACATTACATCTGTCTTTGAAACGGGGTCAATTTTAAAATAACCAGGTGAAAGTCCGAGAGTCAGCTAGTTTATTGCTGTCTGCAACTACCTGAAAGGAGGCTGTAGCAAGGAGGGTGTTGGTCTCTTCTCCTGAGTTGCAAGTGATAGCACAAGAGGAAATGGCCTCAAGTTGTGCTAGAGGAGGTTCAATTTGGATATTAGGAAAAAATTCTTCACAGAAAGGTTTGTGAGGCATCGGAACAGGCTACCCAGAGAAGTGGTGGAGGCACCATCCCTAGAGGTATTTAAAAGATGCGTAGACGAGGTTCTTAGGGACATGGTTTAGTGCCGGAGTTAGGTTATGGTTGGACTCAATGATCCTGAGGGTGTCTTCCAACCAAAATGGTTCTTTCTCTTCTCTTCTCTTCTCTTCTCTTCTCTTCTCTTCTCTTCTCTTCTCTTCTCTTCTCTTCTCTTCTCTTCTCTTCTCTTCTCTTCTCTTCTCTTCTCTTCTCTTCTCTTCTCTTCTCTTCTCTTCTCTTCTCTTCTCTTCTCTTCTCTTCTCTTCTCTTCTCTTCTCTTCTCTTCTCTTCTCTTCTCTTCTCTTCTCTTCTCTTCTCTTCTCTTCTCTTCTCTTCTCTTCTCTTCTCTTCTCTTCTCTTCTCTTCTCTTCTCTTCTCTTCTCTTCTCTTCTCTTCTCTTCTCTTCTCTTCTCTTCTCTTCTCTTCTCTTCTCTTCTCTTCTCTTCTCTTCTCTTCTCTTCTCTTCTCTTCTCTTCTCTTCTCTTCTCTTCTCTTCTCTTCTCTTCTCTTCTCTTCTCTTCTCTTCTCTTCTCTTCTCTTCTCTTCTCTTCTCTTCTCTTCTCTTCTCTTCTCTTCTCTTCTCTCCTCTCCTCTCCTCTCCTCTCCTCTCCTCTCCTCTCTCCTCTCCTCTCTCCTCTCCTTCCTCTTCTTCCTCTTCTTCCTCTTCTTTCTCTTCTTCTCTTCTCTTTTCTCTTTTCTCTCTTCCCTCTTCCCTCTTCCTTTCTTTTTTCTCTTCTTTTTTCTCTTCTTTTTTCTCTTCTTTTCTCCTCTTCTGAGCCCTTTGTCCTTGTTCTGATGCACTGTGTCTCTTCCAGGTGTACAGCTGCCTTTCTGTTTCGCAGCAGGACCCTGTTTGCCACTTCAGAAGCTGCAGGTAAGCCCTGAGACTCTTCCCCAAAGTTTCGGTCACCAAGTCACCCTCTCCAACCTCTGGCACATGGTCCCAGGCAGCCGTCCCAGGACGAAGTTAAGAGATGCTCCCTCTGCCTTTGAAACAGCTCCCAGGGAGCACAGTCATGGCACATCTCTTCACAGCACAGGGCTGCCAGGGTGCGAGGACGGCCCTCGGCAGCAGCTGGGGCTGTTTCCCCAGCAGCACTGGCCCAGGCTGGGTGGCTGTCCCTCAGCCTGGGTGGCCGTCCCTCAGGCCGAAGCCCTGTGACCAGTGCTGTGAGGGAGGCAGGGTCAGGCCGGCTGCAGTGGCCATCGCTCCCGGCCCCATCCCGGCCAGGATGGTGCAGCAGGTCCCCAAGGCTTGCTCTGGTGGGGATGTTTGCTCAGCACTAGCACCATCAGAACTGGGTCTAAAAATCCCAGTGCCGTTAAATTTGATGGGAGTTTTGTCATTGTCATCTTCACTTGGATGAAAATTTCCCCATGAGTTTCTAAAAGGAAGGTTAAATGGCAACCTGCTCACTTTGTGGGAAGGCAGGGATCGCCTTGATGTTATTCAAAGTATTTTTCCTTACAGATATGACTAATTACTTCACGCCTTTCGTGGAGAGTGATAGTGTTTCAAATCAGAATGTGCCATTGGACCACGTGTTTAAACTCTTTTTAAGTTTTTATATTTTTGCACCATTGATTGGTTGTATTTTTTCTTGGAAGCAGGAAAGGATTTATTTTTTATTTAATCCACTATTTATCTTCATAGCAAGAGTGATTAATCCCTGAAACAAACTGTCAAAAATTGTGCCTTTTATCTGATGTAAATTTGACTAGCTTCAGCTTTGAGCCATTGTTTTCTGCTGGCACTTAGAGATGGTAGTTTTCTATAATGACTGCTATGTATTTGTTCAAGTCAGCTAAAATATATTTGATATGTTTTAAGACTTTCGCTGTAACAACTGTTGTCCAGTATTCATTTTTTGTTGCTCTTATTTCACCTCTATTTTTTTCACATCCTTTTCAAAATATACAGTAATTTTAAAACATTACTGTAGGATTGCTACAGATACTGCAGCTGGAGGAAAAAGCAGTTGTCTGTAACTACTACTCTACTGGCCCTTTAAACGTTGCAGGATTGTGCTAAACTCTTTGTGCTGGGACTTTTATTTTTCACTTAAAACCATTTTGACCTGATTAATACTAAAAATTTCTTGTTACCTTTACTTTTCCCGTTCCGTCAGATGTTAGGTGTAACTTACTTTTGTGGTGCATTCTGCTTGTATTGCCAGCTGATGTGCATGTGTGATCTCAGAAGAATATCAAGCCACAATTAAAAGTTTATGAAAAGGTCTTTTGAATTATACTATATCCAGAGATTGTCTTCAGTGCAAATGGCACTGATTTGGGATGCCAGGCATCTAGTACACATCCATGTAAACTGGACTTAGATTATTGGTTTATATAGAGGAGATGGTTATGAAAAGTGAAATATTCAGCAATATTAGCCGTAAGTGTGAAGGACAAGTATGGCTGGCTGCTTGATTTTGAATTAGTAGAAAGCAGTCATATCGCTGCATTCTTGAAAAGCAGTAATTCACCATCCTATTTCAACTGGAACAGGTAATAGAGGCCTAGATTTTCTATGAAATAATTTGAGCTTCGTTGTAATGGCATTCCTGAAGCCAAACTTGATGGCAATACTCTTTGGCTTTCCCCCTCTCTCTTTCCAAAGGCTTCGTAATCATAATTTCTTTCCTTCCTGCTTACGTTTCCTCCTCTTACTAGGAATCCTTTGTTAGGTCTTGGTTCCTTTCTTTCATTTTTTATGTGCCTAAGATCAGTTTCTTTTTCACTGTCCTTGTTTTCTCTCAAACTTTTGTTTGTCCGTAAAAATCCAGGTAATATGTTTTGTTTTGTTTTATTTTCATGATTTTTTTTTTTCTCCATCACTGTACTTACCTGTTTTGTATATCTGGAGAAAATATTGCTCTACTTTGTCTTTCTACCTAAAAGCTAAAATTCATGAAACAAAAAAGGATTTGAATCTGTACTTGTAGGATAGTGGAAGCCAGCTGTCCAAACAGACCACGTATTTGGTCATAAATTTAGCAAAAGATGTGTGTGTTTTATTAATAAGAATGTGCATTTTTTTTATATTGTCTTTGCAGTCAGCATAGAGCTGAATATAGATCCACTTAATCGTTATGAATACTAATATTAGTAGAATAGGAGTGAAGTCCTTTTTATAATATATGACATTTTCTTCGGGAAAATTTATTTCAAAAATAAGAAGTTAGAGAAATAAAAGGTGAACAGTCTTTTGCCTGGAATCTATGGATGAGTTGTTTCTAAAGCTAGATATCCTGCAAAGCAGTCCCTATTCACCAGATATACATTATTTTTATATTGCCCAGACTTTGCTGACAAAAACTTTCCTACTCTTACCAATAGAAGCAATTGTTAGATCCCACATTAAAGGCAATTTAATCTATATATAATATAGTATGTACTGCCTGCAATATTTTTGCTGTAGATGATACCCCGAATTTTTCATAAGTAAAGAAGTCTGCACACTGTGTATTTTTTGTCGAACAATTATGCACAAGATGTTTTCCATTTTTTCCTTTCTTTGTAGTCGTTTAATAATTTTAATTATTAGCATATATTGTAAAAGTTTAAGTTTATTATGCAATTGAAAGTTACCCAGTAATTTCTGTTTGGGAATTATTTTTAGAAAAAGACAATGACTGGAAATAACACCCATATTTCTCAAATTTGACAAAATTACAGTATACTGAAAAAAGAAACAATATGGGACGATGAACTTAAAAAAATACTTTGGGGATATACAGATCAATGTTGAGCTCAGCTGTTAGTAGCAAACTTTGTCTTTTGATTTGTCATGAAATAGAAGGAAACTGGAATAGTTCTACCTGTTAAAAAAAATGGCATTTCCCTCTTAACGGAAAAACCCAAATATAAAGAATGCCATTGTTTGCTGCACATGTGGCAACCAGTCTGGTTTATATTAAGTTGAAGTTACTGCCATCTGGTGGGGAAAACTGTATTGTATCACTGCAGTTGGCAGCAGTTTTGTTACGGTTACTTTGGATGTATGCATGTGAAGATTGTGTGCGTGTATGATACACACCTAATATAGAGGTACATACAGATATATCTTTATATAATATTAGCATTTGGGGTTGATATTAAAAGAATTTGAAAATATTCAATGATATAGAATGGCCCGCTGCATTAGAGATTAGTCAAGGGTATGAAAATTTGTGAAAGAAAGTAAGGAAAACGTAAGAGGTTGAGCAGATAGACACGCAAAATGTATGTGGTAGTACTGCCAGCGCACCTGCAATTCTGGCCTAGATTAACATAGATAATCGTGTACAAAACTTGTCCTGAAAAGATTCCTTTCTACTTTGCACAGCTGGAGATTTTATATTTTGTGCAGTGTTCCATGTAGCCCTTCCTATGTTAGAGATGACCACTAAATTTGCTGCAAAAACATCTGGGCTAGCTCCGCCTTAGTGCTCCATTCTGTACTTTACATTCTCTCTGGTGTGGGAAATTTGCTTCTCCTTCGGTCTTGACATACTTGTGTTTATTACATGGCTCTTGAAGGATCAGCCCAATCGTAATGGATTGGTATGAGTAGTGCATCAGGGGAGTCTGTGGGGCATCTTACACATACAAAATAATTAGGTTGTCTTCTCAAGGAGCTAACACTTTCATGTTAGATGTAACAGTGCAGTCAATTATAGGCAAAGTGGTAATAGAAGAGGAGCGATTCAGTTGGGGGAGGCATGTCAGATACCTATCTTTACTAAAAAATTGCTTGGTAACCATATAAGAATAATAACTAGTATCCAGAACCTGTTCTTATTTATTGTTATAGTGTCCAAAGGCTCCAAACAAGATTAGGTCTACTTTACGTACAAATCTTAAATAGACTTTGTCTGTGTTGTATGCTATGGTGTTTTGTTTTTTTTTTTTCTGGTAGAGAACAGTAGAAGTGGTCCTTTGCTCTTAATCTGCAGAATAAATAGCCATTTTCTCTGCTAAGAAGGCATGTCCTATCAGGTTTGTATCAAAAGTGTATCTTCAACTGGCGTCTTCTCATGCTAAGAGCCAAAGGAAAGTTAGGAGGATCCAAGAGTCTCTCAGGGTGCATAACATGCGTGGTCACATTCCCAGCACTGCTGTGTTATCCAAAGCTCTCCAGCTTCTTCTCCAGTGCTGTCAGTGTGCAGGTGCCCAGGCTGGCTGAGGAGGCGCGCAGACCTCCAGTGTAGGTCAGGCCTGACTGTCTCCAGGCCCTCGGTGGCACATCATGTCGTGGCTGTCATCCTGTACTTTCTTCCAAGAGATATGAGAGGTACAAGAAGTACGGGAGATATATTATTCTGATGACATTCTCTCCACCGTCTCTTTTGTGGAACATTTTTCATCTGTAGAAACCTTGCTTTTGTGGGCTTTCTACTGCTGTAGTCTACAGCAACATTTTGTTTCTTTGGCTGCTTGCTGGTCTCAGTTGTGACACCCCGAAGAGGCCTGCTGAGTTCTTGTCTGATTCCAAGTTATTTTCCTGTAGACCAGCTAGTTTGGATTGTAGGAGCTCACTTGGTTGATAAGGTTTGGAGTTCTAATTCCTATATAGGTGGATTTTCATTCCTGTCCTACACAGAACAGCTTGACATTCTTGGTTTATACATTCGCAAAGTGCTTGGTCAGATCTGGTTTGTGTGGAAGCCATGTTCTTGCTCTCATAGCCATGAAAACCCTGTTTTCAAAAACACAGGCGAAGGGGCCCTACAATTTTGTGAATTCCTTGAGCCTTGAATCTAAATGAGCAAAAAAACTAATGATACTGACTTTCTGTACATCTCTTCAATGTTACTGAATGGGTTAAATGTGGTTGCAGAAAAACATACTTCTCATCTCTCATCATTCTTGTTTATTTTGTTTAAAATTCTTTTTCACTTGGTTGGTTTTTGCTGCCTGTTTTAGTTTTTTTGTTTGTATTTTGTCTTCTTCCTTTTTCTGAACTCTCTAGGAGTCGGAATCCTGCCCAGATAACGTCTTTCAAAAGGAAAACCATTGACCTTGTAATCCTGTCATTCTGCTTTCAAGACTACATTGCACATGCAGGTGTCTGATTTCTTCACAGGTTTTAGAGGAAGTACTTTTTCATGACTTTGCAATGTAATTACCTAATTGTTTTTCAAGGAGACAGACACCTTTCTCACAGTAAGACTCTTACTGGAAAGGCTCAACAGTAAAAATTAGAGTGAGGGGTACATGATCACATGTTAAGGAAGTGCCTCAAACTCAAGCCCACAGCTTGAACCGCACAGTGCAAAGAGCTCTCTCTGACTCAGTGTAGTTTGCCCAAGACAGAAAAGTTTAACAGCTTTCAGGAGTAAAATAACCCCTGGTTCCCTCTCCCAGCCTTCAGTTTGCATCATAACGTTTACTTGGTGCTGCGTGGGAGAAGTACCTAAATTGATTAGGTTTTGATTACAAAACTGGCTGCTTTTTCTTTTCTCTACTGCTGATAAAAGGACCAGCAGTTAGCTGCTCTTTGAAACCCTCATGCCACTGAGATGTAAGTTTTCTGGAATATCTTTTTCTTTTTGTCTATGTGTCTTTATTTTTTTTTCCCTTCTCTTCCTCTTCTCCTTGCTATGCATATAGCTTCGCACATTTATTTACAATCCTCTAGGAATAATAAGCAGTTTGATATCTAGAAGGTAAGTGGTCTCTGTGCTTATGGTAACCGAACAATAAGAGAAGCTTTTGTAGTGAAGGATGACATAATGCAAGACAAGGTTAGAAGTATGTACCTTCTGAGCCAAAAATTATCATCTTCTAGACAGTCTGTTAAGATGGGATAGAGTTTAATGTTCTATGAATTATACATTAGAGTGTGAACTGCATTGAAGCCTCTCAAATTTCAGCTCTAAATCAAAATCGATTATAGAAATGTCCTTAATCAAAGAGAAGTTGATACAGAAACGACTGAGTCCAGCTCTGACTCCATTAAGCAGGAAATCACACAGAGCATCACAGTTATCCCAGCTAGCTTGGAAAACCTGTGAGAATGTGGAAGCACCTCTCCAGGAACAATCTGCTAGATGTGATATTTGTACCTGATATTTGAATCTCCATCCTTGGAAGTGTTCAGGACTTCACAAGTTGCTGACAAACTGGCTCTTAGATCTGCTTTGAGCAGGGGATTGGATTAGAGGGCTTCTAGACCTCCCTCCCAAGCTCATTTTATTCTGGGATTCCATTATATGAAATCTAGGCTTCTAAAGACAACATGTTCTCAAAGAATAGATATTTCAGTACAAGATCCTACTTCTTATCTTGAAAGTGATGAGGGCTGAAGTTACTTTAAAAAAATCACCTTAAATTTGAAGTAGAAGATCATCATAATGGACTCAGTTTATGCACTCTGGAACTTTTTATCCCCTTTACAAAGCTTGCCTCCTCAGCCTTTCTAAGTACTGTTCGGGGTGGTGGGAGCTGCTTCTCATGGAAATTCAAGTGCGAGGCACAATTCTTTTATGTGGCTTTTTCTGACACAAACATAGAAGAATGTGTATGCATTTATTAAAATGATAAAATAAAAGAAATATTATCAAAACATTATATTTTACACTTAATTTCTCCCTTAGGAAGAGAGGAAATGAACTATGACAGACACTGCTTCTAGCTCTTAATGTACTATTGAGGGTTCTTTGATAACTTGATGCTAAAGGCAGTTAAGACTATAGCTCTAATAGAATAGTAAATATTTTAATGGTGGTTTATTTGCTTTTTAAAGCAAAATAATTTAAATATTTTATAACTTTCGAACTGCCAATACTGTATCCTAAGATCTTGTATGTTAGCATTCTGAAGATAAGTAAAATGCAAACAGTACTTTCTGAAATTCTTGTGCCATCATCTCTGGATTGGAGGGAACACCCTCTCTCTGGGGTAAAAAAGTAATTTGGGGCACTAAGCAAATTTGGCTGCTCTTGAACAAATTTCTCCAGTAAAACAAACTTTTATGAACTTCATGCCATTCTTATTCCTATGTAGTGGGGTAACTACAAAACTCAAGTTATTCAGAAATGTTGGTTAATTGAATTTGAGCCCTTCATAAGTTGACATGATGTTTGCTACAGATGTGGTTAGATTACATTTCGGGAAAAAACAGCTTCAGTAATGTGCTGCTGTGTTGATATTCCATTTCTTGGTGTGTTGTCCTTCCATTTGGAGAGGGATGTGCAACTGATCCACAAGGATGCTGACCCATCTTATATTTTAATTTAGTCTAGAGTGATAATAAGCAAAAAATCACCAAAAAGCTCTGTAGTGCTTAATTTATGTATAACATTGTTTGATCAGCCACAATATGGATGTCCTGCAGTGAATATCATTCAGTATTTTGTTGTCAGTCAGTGTTTGGATTAATCATGCCACAAATGGAGAGCCAGTTTGGGTCCATTCTTTATATCTCAGATCTCAGTGCTGTATTAATGTGGTTATAGCCATTACAAAACCACCTTAAGTCCAGAAACATACTAGCTACTTTCATACTACACAGAGCTCTAACTGGTAAACCCTGTATGAACCCAACAGACTCCATGCAGACCTAACTTGAATGTCGCTACATCACTTTTTCTGGATGAGGAACATGAAAAGGCCTGCAGAGGCAGGTCCAACAGGTATTATCAGTTAGGACTCAATGTCAGCTGTCCCAAGCCCACAGGGAATCTATTTACAGTCACTATCACTTCCTCCTGCTCCATTTCCCAAAGATCTTCTTAGGTCAGGTGTAGCGAACACACAAGCACTGAGAGGCAGCGCTGGGCTGGAGCTGGTAAACTCCAAGAGATCAGACTTCGCTGCAACGCCTTTTCTGCGTGCTCCCCAAACAGCACAAGAGCACTTGACGGCTTGAGCAGAGCACTGAACCCACACTAGCAGAGCGTGTTTCAAGTGTGTGGTGCCCGGCCCTCCTGGAAGCAAAGGCTTAGAGCAGCGCTGTGCTGTGATGGATGCAGAGATTCACTGCGTCACAGCCAGCTGTGTGGAGCTACATCTTGGTCTTGGCATTCTTGCTTAAAACTGTCTGCATTACCTCTCCACTATTCCCCTTCCCTCCTCTCCCTCTCCAGTCTCCCAATTCCCCCAGTTTCTGGGGAATCCAGGCTCCTGTTACCTTGGACAACAGAGAACTGGTGATGCTGCAGTGAGGAGGTAACTGAGCAGCTATAGTAAGGCAGCATAATAATTAAATGCCTATGTTTTTAATATCTATTATTGTTAAAGGATTGGCTTTAATTTTGCCCGATTTCTAGTTTTGTATCTTAATCTAGAATGATCTTTATGCTTCTTATCAGTATTTAATTTATTTACTGCTTTAAAATTGCTGAACAGAATATTTAGGATTGCTTGTAACATTTTTTATGCAAGTTATATTATGTCAGGGCCTATTGTCTCATTTATTTGAGCTCCTACTTCCCTTCATTTATTTAACTGCTTAGTGGTGTTTAGAATGAGAAATGTCTGATGAACATTTAAAATACCCAGGCTTTCCTTTCCTTTATGTTTCGTGTTGTTTTGTTAAGGAGTTTATAAATCTTCTGCCCCCATGTTGGAGCAAATATAGTAGTACCCTGGAATGGAGTTTAAAAAAAGATCAAAGGGAGTTAGACACCTTGTTTGGAGTGTGTCTGATGTGTTGGACTCACAACTGCGCATGCATCTGCCCAGGAGGGGGCTGAGCCCTGGAAGACAGCCTGGATCTCTCGCCACCAGCTACCCCTTCACATCTGAGATCCCCACGGAATGGCAGCACATCTCCCTTGTACAGATCAGCCCTGTACCTGTCCCTCAGGAAGAAATTAATCTGTGTTTAGAACAGGTGACTGTCACTCTGGAGAGCTGGGTCCTTCTCCTGTGTTTGCCACACCACTCAGGTCACATATATACTGTATATACGTACTCCTGCTCAGATGGACCACTATAATTTGTTCTTATTTTCAGAGTACTTAGGGAAGGTACTTGTGGCTTCCAATGCAGCCCCTGGGAACTCTCACAAGTTCAGCAAAAGACAACAGGGGAGATGTGTTTTGAATGTGCAGAAACAGGTACTCTGAAAAACATAAATCCAGGATACATTTACTTTGGATACTCAAAATAAACTGACCTTGATAATTTTCTGCCCATTAAACTGGAGCAACACTAATGGCACCTTTCCACGCAATGGTCTCCTGTATCTATGTGTTGTGTTCTTTTAGCTAAAGTGATGAAGGTTTATGGAGTGCTTGGATACTATAGTACTTGCCAAAGAAACAACCTTTCAGAAATTAATAATGTCGTGTTAAGTTTTAGGTAGTCTGAAAAGTACCTTCGTTAACAGAGATAAAACATTGAATAATGAGACCAAAAAGATGTGCTGAAAGGCTACTTGGACAATGACAATTGTCCTTTCTGAGCATTGAGCAATGTTTGTTCAGATTATAAATTGCATGTATTAACATGTGCATAATTACATATATTAACGTGTACATAACAAATAACAAAACCTCATATTTTGAAGCTACGTGTGTATTGTTCCAAGATCCTTTGGAGCCAGTGGTTTAGATCAGCTTCACTCAGCAGACTTCATTTTGAGAATCTTCGTAGGGAAATGGTAGTTGAATACAACGTCAAAGGAAAATTTGGTAGAAAACATTTTGGTTTGGTTTTACAGATTTCAGGTCTTCCAGGAAGTTTATGTTCCTTACTGAAAGGTTTAGTATTTTGATTTCTGATTCATCTTTAAAATTTTGTGACTTAATACAGATCAGTGTAGTTGTAGTGCAATGGACATCGGTGGAGTAGCATAGTGAAAATGTAATTTTAAAGTGGTGTTTTCAAAGTCAACATGACTATACATATATATACTGTAACATCAGCACACTACTGAATCTTTAAAAATAAGTGTGCCATCGCTTTTTATTTTGTGTAATGCCTCGTCCACTGGAATATACAAGAGATATCATTGTCTTATTTGAGAGTCATCTGTGTAATTATTATTGACATGGCATTCTAACTTTGCAAAACCAAAACAAAGACTGACACATAAAGTAGGTCATGAAGAAAAATTAGGAATCATTAACAGAGTTGGACATTAGGTGAAAAATTGTAAAATTTTATAACTAAAGCAAGGTGAAAATTGCTAACTGGCTGTGTAACTGATGTGCCAAACTGTGTGAATTATTGATCTTTACCACCTTCATTCATAAAAAGGTCATAGTGCAGAAAGAACAGACTTTGGGATTATTTGTCTGATTTTGCTGAAGAGCTGTTCCCATGGGAGACAGCAGAAATTACAAACCTGAAGGCATACAGGCTTAAATGTAATCTAGATAAGAATCAAATGTAGATGGAAGAGGCCATATAGCAGACCATGGGTTAGCATTATAAGCAGCTGGAGCATCAAGTTGGCACAGCTGTTCTTACATTTTTAGTAGTTACGGTAAATAAAAATTTTGAAGAAAAAACAGCCATTTTGCTGAGAGGGGCTCCGGTGGGAGACTGAGAAAGTGATAGCAGATCAAAACATCACGTAGTTAAAGGTGCTTTTACACTTGCTACTCCCTAGCGTGGTGGGAAACATGGGAAATAACACAGAAATGCTTGTTCCAGAATGGACTAATGCAGACTGTCAGCACAGACCACTCTTGGGGTCCATATCAATGAGACCTTGCCCCAGGGGGTGACCAGGGACCTAAAAAGGAAGGCAGCATTAACTTTTGGGCTAGCAATATCATCTTTGCGCAAAAAGTTGGCTGTATTTGAGCATATAAGTTTGTCAAGGCCCCAGAAGAACGCCTTGACATGATGGAGAAGTGATATTTGGGGCACATGGAAGAGGCATTTGATTGAGGATGTAGGTAGGAAAGGCCATACATATGTCTGGTGACATAAAGAAAGAGTATTCTACCTATGAAGAGATAGAAGGAAATTCATGGGTCATGTCAGTGAAGACCAGATGTTAAAGGTTTTAGAAAGACTGAAAAGCATTTTACAGAAGGGACTTCTGTGAGACAAAGTCTCAAAATTTTGCTTCAGCCATACCCAGCTTGAGTTGATGGCCAGATGTTCATAGAGAGATAACGGAAAGGTAGTATGAGCTTAATTTGGATAAAAGGAATGCTGCTTCTGAAAGATGAAACAGAATGGGGGATGGCATGAGTATGTGAATTGTAAGCTGACTGTCTCCGTGTATACTCTACAGAGATGAAGTGTTGTGTATGTTTGCTTTTTCACTAATGTGAGTGACATCTAGTTCATTTTTGATTGATCTGCTTGGAAGCCAGGTGGAGTTTGAGAGACATCTAATAAAAATGGATTCACCAATACTTGTATAAGCTAAGAAGCATTTACACTAACTAAAAAAAATCCCCTCCTTAATGTTAGGAAGACTAGACAAGACCATTAGGGTAAAACTGACTCCTTGAGAAGTAGATGCTATTACAAAAGAAATTCTGAAGAAGTGCTAATGAGAAAAGTCATGAGATAGTTTGTTTTTAAACATTATGGTATGTTTCCATTTCGCCTTGCAATTGTTTTCCTTCAGAGCTGCTGACAATGTACAGACAATGAGATGTGAGTCAGTACTTGGTGGCAGTTTGCAGGAAGAACAGAGCAGGTGAGTAGCAATCTGATTTACAAGTAATTTTTTTTTTTTTTCATGTCGATAGCCAGTCCTGCTCAGAATAGGAAAATCGCCTGGTACTGACATTTGTTCAACCCTTTTCAATAAAGTACAAAGATTGCTGTTTTTTTTGCAGATGATGTTACTGTTAATGTTAGAGAAGAGTTGCTTGTTTATTTTCAGCAAAACTAACTTTTCCAGATCTGAGCTCTGTTGGCTTCAGTTATTGGAAGTGCCTACCGGATAACCACAAAAAGCACAAGAATTCAGCGTTTTATAAGAAATCAGTCAGTATTCATTTAGCTGCACTTTGTTTCATTTAACTATATTTAAAAATTTTGAAGCTGAGGCTGATAGACCAGTACCAAACTTTGAATCTTGTTCATCTGTATTAAACATATATAAACTATATATAAGCAATTTGGCTCTCTTTTTTTTTTTTTTTTCCCTCCTTCTGCCCCCTCCCACCATCCAGTAATGATGGCAAAATATCGGTTCCTGGCAAGAATTGGAAGAATGTTTTGTTCCTTGTTTTTGCTTGGCTATCCAATGAATTCTCAACATCTAACCAAGTATGATATTCCACTGTAGTAAAGCAGACAGCAGTCTCAGCTGCTTCATTGATGTTTTTGAGTTCCTTGCACTTAAACAGATTTTCAGCATAGTACCTTAGAAATCACCAGAGTTAATTTATGTATGTGTTCTCAGGTGACTATTTGGAAAGTATTTGAAGTAGCTAAGGCTGTGAAGTGCTTTTATAGCCTCTGTTCAGTTTATGGAGATCTGTTTAAAGCAGTGAGCAGTGCCAGCCGGGCTGCTCTCTCAACTCAGTACTTATAGGGAGCTTGGGTCTCTGTAACTTAAAGACCATGTTGGAGAGACATTACAAGCTGTGAAGAGTCGACATCAGATGTCAGTTGTACATAAAACCTTTTTTAATTTGCTGTGTCACTGTGCTGTGTTATGATATACAATTTGGTGAGGTCACTTGTATCCTAGAGACTGGTCTTGCCGTTGGTTATTGCAGGAGTCAGCCAGTGACCATCACATACAATAAGGAAGAGGAAAAGACTTGTGGCCATTCTGCATGTGGGCATTAAGGACATAATTACAGAGACTGACTGACTGAGTGGCAGATGTATTGTGGATTATGGTGTTTTATGAATATTGCGTCATTCCAGTTTTAGTTTTCATCTGTTCCCCATCCTTTGTCTCCTCAACTTTTTTCACATATGTAGATGACAAGCGCTGTCCAGAGGAGCTTTGGAAACATCTCATCTTCGAACAATTTGTTGAGTGCAAGATGGTCATCTGAAGCTGAGTGTATTAAAGCTTTAAGGATACAGTGTTTTAAATGTGTAGGTAGGAAGAGTGCTGAAGAGGCAGAAATAAAATAGAAAGTAAGATACTTCACTCAAGTCAAACATAGTGAAAACTTAGCAATAATGACAATCCTGGGAAAACTGCTGTTTAGAAATGAATATAAGCCTGAATAGCCAGGAGAAGAAATTGAAATGTAGACACTACATGACAGTAGGAACAAACAGTGAGTTTTTTCTTTTTCTTCTTTTTCTTTCTCTTTTTCTTTTTCTTTTTCTTTTTCTTTTTCTTTTTCTTTTTCTTTTTCTTTTCCTTTT
>VWYH01009618.1:450751-528392 GCA_013399365.1 Pampusana beccarii | reverse complement strand
TTTTTTTTTTTTTTTCCTAAATTTTCCTTCCGGTGAACAGCATTACTCTTTTATCTGGTATTTTCCTCCTGCTTGTGGAGGAAAATCTTGTTTCTGTCTCTATCCTTAGCCCAGCTGGATGTTCTGAAAGAGATCTCTATTTCACCTCATGTGATTTTTATCAGCTTCTTCCACTTGAAAACATTTCAGCTGCTTGAAAACTTTAATTTGTCACTGCTGAAACACATACTTTGTGGATGTCATGCCTAAACTTTCCCATCCATCCTAGGAGGCTGTGTAATTTCTACTTTTTGATTAGCATCATTAGTTTTGGAAGCAGAAATGTTCATGTCATTCTCAAGTTGACATCGTCTTACTTGTGATAACTATTAGCCTGCCACCTAACATTTGAGTGGTCCAATATTTCTTTGACTGCTATCAACTTTATAAATTGATATGAAAAAGGTGTGCTAAAAATTGCATTCAGTTATTAAATATATAATATCAAAACCATTATAATTTAGGATACACATGGCTGTTGTGTAACATGGGATCTTGTATATACTAGACAGCATCTAACAGTAACTAAAAAAAACCCTCAAACTCTTCCCACACCTGGAGAAACCGACATTAAGTCATTATGATAATTCGTCTTGTCATGGAAGGATTTTTTTCCAAGATAATTTCTTTTTTAAACTAATTTAATATACTGAAAAGTAGTTTGATGTGTATTTCTCTTTAACTTAAAGACTAGTTTAAACATCACAGAACATAGGTGCATGATTTAGAAATAAAAGAAGCAAGTCTGACAAATGGAATAGGCACCAAAAAGGTGTTTTTGGCTCCTGCTTATTGTAGACTGTTTTAGATTTAACTCTTTTGTTTCCATTTGTATTTTTATGCTTAAAACTGATGCAAAAGTTCTATTTTTCTATTCCTCTGTAAAAATATCTGGCATTTTATGAATGCTTGTTCTGATGTTTATACAGAGTAAAAAAAAATTGCAATTGTAGCAACCTAAAAAGAATGGACTGAAGTAGATACAGTAACAACATTAATTTCCAGGGTCAGTGGGAAGTTTTAATATATTGTTCAGGTATTTTTCAGATAGCTTCCCATTGATTCTTAATACTATAAAGTATGTACTAAAGGATCTTGCTAAACCAGAGTTTAAAGTAAAAGGATTAGGTAGCCTGTTAGTATTTCAAATCAACAACGAAAAACGTCCTGTATTCTAGAAAACGCTTCCTTTATGTCGTGTTACTGTAGGGCCAAACCTGCTGCACGTTGTTCCCATTGAACAAGTAGAGGGTCTCCACTGTGTGCTTCCAAATAGCTTGAGCAATGATATTAGCCAATATCCTCAGCATACTGGGAAGTCCTTTTTTTTTTTTTTTTGGTCCTTAAAGATGACCACATAATTTACCCTTTCTTGTGAGGCACAAGGGACAAGTTTCACATTTATATTAAAAGATCATTATTCCATAAAATATTTTGTTGTTCCTGAGTAGCAAATTCACTCTCCATGCACATTTTATCAGATAGCACACATAAAGTATGAGAATGTTATCAAATTTGAAACCAAGCATCACTGATAGGAGCCATACTACAAGACTTTCTTCCCAGTGCTTATGAAGATACAAATGGTGAAATACACTGTAAAAGGACAGTCTGGAAAAAAAGCAGCAGCTTCTAAGAGCAAAGCTAAGTCTGGGGAGGTCATTAACTAGTAGAAGAAAAACAACAAGCCTATTTGTCTATTAAGCATATATTATGATTTATTTGGTGAAATTTGATACTTGTGTTTCTTTCACTCAAGTTAGAAAAAAGGGAAATCTGGGAATTACATCAGTTTCTAAAAGAAAAAGAAACTTGGATCAAGCAGTCTGGCTAATCTTAAATAGTCTTGATGTATCAGTTAAAGATACAGTTGATCTGAAATTTACAAAATAATGAATTTTGCTCTATCATATGTTCTGTTTTGCCCATTCTGTTCCAGTAAAGATATTCCCAGCATTTTATGGCTTTGTTGATAAGTAGATAATAGATAGCAAAATAGGGTAAGATTTTTATATATTCTTGTGAAATTGCTTGTGCAGTTCTCTTTCACATATTTTTGTGTAAAAAGTCTTGCCCTTAATTGTTAAGGGATTCATACTGATCAAAGTGAGAAGAGTCTTCAAAGAAGAGATAAAGAAAGAAACAAGTGAATAGAAACAACATTAAGAAGAAACATCTAAAGGACATCTAACATTTGTAGTTATTGCTCATCAATTCTGTCTGAAGATAGAAACTTACTTCACGTGGAAATCTAAACAATTTGGTTAAGTGGGAAATATTAACTGCTTAGCAGGCCAAGAGGAGGGCAATATAAAGCTTCAAAGCTAAAATAACATTTGCAAACATTTTATCCTAAACTAAACCAAAACAAAACCAAAACACCCCCCCTTAAAAAAAAAACCCAAAACAAAACAAAACAAAAACCCAAACAAAAAAGACCAAACCAACTAACCAAGAAAAATGAAAACGACCCATAAAGAAAACAAACAAAAACCTGCAAACAAACATAAACATCACAAAAGCCCCAAATGCAAAAAACTCTGTTGAACAGTGGCTGCTTAGATTCAAACAAGAATTTCTGGGACCTTTAACGTGAAATTTTGTCATTTTTAGGAAATACATATTTGGAAAAATTGACACTTTAACTCTCAGGCTCCTCATTCATAAGCTTCTTCCCTGCTCCAGCACATCTTCGCCTTGAGTCGTTGTACCTTGCTTATGTTTCCCACCATGTTGCTGCATGTATCATGGCACCTTTTTTTCTCTGCCAGTGCATTCTACTCTCTGCGTAACTCCCTGCCATCGACAATAACACTAGTAAGAACCTGCAATCTCTTCTTTGAAATACTTTTAAACTCCCCTATTGCCCAGCCCCCACCAAAATGCATAATCTCACTGCAAACTTGGAACAGCCATTTACTGCAATGGTTGACAATTCTTTGAGCTATTAATTCTAAAATGACCAATTTTATACCTTTGTGGTTCACTGGGAATAAAATTAATTTGCATAAGGAAACTGAGGAGCCAAACAAACAAACTTTTCAGTTACACCACTAAAATTGGAAATTACTTGTGTTTATCAGTCTTGATTCTGTTCGGTGACCCAGATATAACTGGCTATCAAGCCTACTTGACTGTGGTCTACAGGTTCCTAACCTTTCTAGGACAACTTCAATGTCTCTGCCACCATGCTGACAGAGTGCATCTTCTGATGAGTAATAAACTCTCAACCCCTGTGTATAAGACTTAGTCACAAATCCATCAGTCCTGGTAATGCTGCTATAGCAAGGAAAAAGGAGTTCTATAAAAATTAATACCAAGGTAGGTGCTCCTTAATAAATAAGCAAACCTCTCCTCTGCCAGCTGCTTTCTGGTTTGAGAAGTAGTTTGAGAAGGAGCTGGTTCATGGACTCTAGCAGAAAAAAGTAGTACATAAATCATATACAGTTGACTAAATCACTAAGGTTGCAGCCTAGAGCTTTTTTTTTGGTGGAAATAATTTTGGTATAATGCTAATATTTCAGTTTAAGTTTACTTGTAATAACTTTTTTTCAGGCTACTGTAATCTTCTGGCTTTTATTGTTAAATATCAAAACGAAGACTAATACAGTGCAACACTCAGTATAGGAAAGAAGACAGTAATGGTACAACTGGAAATTTAATTTACATTTGTTTCTTTTTATCCAGTTCCCTTCCTTCATCCCTATTCACCCCCTTCCCAGTGCCAGTTTTAGTAAACAGTTTATTGTTAGGTATAAAATAAAACAGTGTTTATGGCTTAAATATAAACTTGAGTGAGCTACAGGAATAAAAGTTTAGAAATTCACACTTAAATACATGAGGGTTTACAAAAACCTGAAAAATATCTTTTCAAGATATTGTTGGACAAATGGTCCCAGAATTATTTGGCATTGTTATCTTTGCATTGTTGAATCCTGTTTGATAAAAACCATCAAAGAACTACTATTTTGTTTTGGTTTGTTTGTTTTGGTCTTGGTTCGGTTTTGTTTTTGTTTTAAATGTTGATTCTTTTCATGCAGAGTGGTTTTGGTGAAGGAAGAACAAGAAATATTTTTTTTATTTTTAAGTTTTGTGTAAATTTCTGACATTTATCTAGTTTTCAAACCCTGGTACAACTGAACCACTGAGACTGCTGCATAGCCTCTGCAGAAGTTTGTGACTCACAAAAGTAATGAGAAATGTAGCACTAGTTTTAGGACTAAAACATTGCTTCTGTTTGTGATTCTGCATTCAGTGGACTTTCTGTTTCAGCTTCCGTTATAAACCATATTTGTAGAGGTTTAAGAACTTGACTGAAAAAATTTGCTTTGGGTGAAAAACTAACATTAAAGCTCTAGTGCTTGGAATGAAGTTGCCTTTTCCCCCCAAATTTTGAGAAAGAAAACTTTGTGAGCCTTAATTCTGTATTAGCTCAGGATTTTATTTAGTGTTTCTATAACTCAAAAAGATACTTAGGAACATTGATTTTTTGATTTGTTTTACTGCTTGAAGGATTTCTTTGTGTTTTACTCTGTATGTTGAGTAATCATCAGTGGCAATGGAAGTTCCAGTAATAAATCAAGAGGATGACAGATTTTAGTCTTAGGGAGTTACCTAGCTATTAAAAGACTGGAATACTGGAGTTGTCTTTTCTTCACTAGGTGCATGTTTGGTACTGCAAAAGTTTTTTCCTAGAGCATCAAGGGTAGAATATGATCCTCACAGAGCTGTCTTGCCATTGCGTTGTTGCGATATGTTCTTGACCAATGCTCTTAATATGCTGAGCAGTCATTTCATGTTGGGGATGATCTGTTTTTCAAACCAGTGTAAAAATGTCTGAAGTTAGGTAAATCATATTTGGACATCTTGGGAGGCAAAGGCAGATCCTAACTTGTTGTTCACTTACAGCACGGAGATCGAGCCCTTTTCATTGTTCAGCTGAAACAGTTACTCTGGATTTACTCTCCAGTCTGAAGTGCAAACATATGAGTAAGTCAGGAGAGGAAGAGAAAAGCAGCTTTTTAACTTGACCCGTATCCTTCCATGGACTCCTTTCCTTTTTTTAGCTTTATTTGGCTGTGTTTGATGACCAAAGAATGTGGATCATCCTGCTTGCAGGAAATATAAACCACTGTCTTAGTTATGTGCTACAGAACTGATATTGTGTTGGTAACATTAGTGTCATATGTTTTTATTAAATCAGTGCTCATGAAGTATTTTTCAGTAAATCCTCATGGAATTATTTTAGTTTGTTTCTTGCCAGAGAAATTAACCAGGAGTTATCATTGGAGGGTTGCATGCTAGAATGAATATCAAATTCATAACAGATATTAAAAATGTTTCATATATTGATTTTAAAGGAATAACCTTTATAGCAACATTTTTGAAGTTTAAAATTCATTATTGTTATGGGTTTACCTATTGATTTGGTTGCTGACCTTCAAAATATCATTAAAAAGAGTTCTATTAGGAGGGTAATATTCTGCAGTAATCAAGGTGTCATTTGGGTTGGCTTTTTGCTGCTATTGAAGGTTTTTTAAAAAGTTTTAACTTCACTGTCTAATCTTTTTATACATGACGCTGCCATCAAGTGGCTATTGAGTAAAACCTCTGTGTTATCCATCTTTAACCTAAATTTTAGTCTTGTTTTTAATTAACAGTGTGGTTTGGAAGCAGGAAATATCCTACACTTGCTAACTGACAGAAACAAATCCAGTTTATTGTTCTCTGGACCAGGTTTGTAGAGGTCAATGCTCAAAGATGCTTTGAAAGATGCTTTACAAGAATGGGATTTCAGTGACATCAAATTTTGTTGGCATTGATTTTTATATCAGCTTCAACAGGCGTTAGGAACCTCTCTGGTCACCTTGTGAACTCTGCTGTGTCCACTTGCATTTTTAGGCACCTTAATTTGCAGGTAAATCTTCCCTTTTAATCCGTTCTACCAGAACTCCACAATATAGATGTAGTCTGTAGTCTTGGGCAAGGATTTTAAGACACTGAATCTAAGAGGCCAGAATTAACACCGATCCTAAACTTCAGGAAATTTTCCCTTGAATCAGGAAGCTGATGAATAAATAAGATCATGTTTTTATGACAGCACAATAGTTGCATCTTTTAAAGTAGAGAAAACCTTAAGATTTTCGGTTTTGGGGAAGATAAAGCAAACACTCCAGCGCCAAATGACCGTTTGCATTTTGTCAGAACCCAAATATTGGCATTCATCAACGACTCACAGTTCACTTCCAGCAGTATGGGGCTGTTAACCAATTTTAGGCAAATAATGATAAACATCCCCATTCTCCTGAAGATCATTTGCCTTCTTTTACCCTCTAGAAATGATAATAGAAATCATGTGCACATTTGCATTTGTATTTACTGTGTTTGAATTAAAGCTGCAAACAGCTCTGATTCACTAATAACTGATGAAAGTGTCTCATTATTGAGCTACAAAACCTTCAACAAATTAATGGAAATTGCAAATCACCTTGAAAATTGCAGGCTTTTTAGTCTTATATTGAGTGCTGAGAAAACTGCATAAATAGCCTTGTTGCTTAACTCTTTCTTTTGAAAACATAGCTTTCTTATTATATTTTTTTAAAGCATGGCTTACTAATTAAGGCATGGCTGAGCCACATCTTTTTTTTTTTTCCTTTCTGTGTTTTGTTTTCTGTGTGTGAACATTAAATAATATGTTACTATTTTTGGTTCCTTCCCTTTTATATGATATTTAGAATCATAGACTCTCATCCTTTTATGCTAAGCAAATATTTTGGACACTTTTCTCTCATGCCTCAGATTACAGTACAAGATTTAGCGTGTGCTAGTTGTTTTCAGTAGTGAGATAATGAGTTTTTAAATATATACACCCACAATGTTTTCTTCCAAAAGTACAGCTTAATTAGAAGAACACGATTAGTGAAAATGAAAAAAAAAACCAAAACCAAAAAAATGCCAACAAACAAAAAAAAAACCCACACCATGTTTTTTTTTTTTTTTTTTTTCCCCCCCAACTATTTGTTTGATTTTTACTGTTTCTGCATAACTCTGAATCCAGACCTAGTACATGACACTTGTCGTGAAGAAAGATGTATGGAAGCAGCTCTGCAAATGGTATAAAATTTCACGGCCTCATTGTCATGGGAATCCACTCTAGCAGAGTATCAAATGCATTTTGCTAAAAGGTAGAGTGATTTCTACAAAGTGCTAGTTTCTCTCATATCCCACAATTCCATGTTACATCTGCATCTCTGAGGTAAACCTGATTGATTTAAAGGAACATACTTCAGCTTAACACATTTGAAATAAAAATAGACTATTTGTAATTTTGTCCATTTTTGCTAATGTTTGACTTATCATTAAGCTTGTGATGAGTAATTTATTATGGTTTTCTATATTCAATAGATTAAAAAATATATATAAGGCACAGCAGATAATTTTTTACACTTAAAGTTTCAAATAGCATTAGTGTTAGTGCAGTGTAACTGTGGAGGAACAGAATTTGCACTGAAAGGCATTTTTCTGCTATATTTCAAGTTGCCTTACTTATAGGATACTAAAAATATTTGTGTGCTGGCACACCTTCTAGGTACTATTGCTGAAAGAAATTCCAAAATTTAACAAAATCTGTGAATCTCCAGTGACAAAACTGCTGCTATTAGTTGGCAGGTGCCTTTTACTAGAGATGTTTTTCTGTGATTTTATGAATTGGTTTATTTCTGGGTCTGAATAACCTGTGAGATGTCCATCATTGATTCTGTTTAACAATGGGACTTCAAGTAACTAAGACCTGAAGTTTCTGTTTGTCCTGCGCCATGGTTACAGGCTTGATGATGGAGAAAAAAAAATGTCCCTTTAATTTTTTCTTCCTCTTTTTATTCCTTCTAACCCAGCATCTTCTGTTTTTCCTTTTATACTTTCTTGGTATTATTTAGTGTATCCACAATTCTTGCTCATCATTTTCATTCCACTCCACCACCCCAAATTAGATCCTTTTCCCCAAGAGCACCGCATTGGTGTTCGATAGCAGCTTGCTAGTCTTTCACACTGAATGAGGAAAGATCAAGTATTGCTCCTATTCATTTCAGATTCTCCATGTCCAAACTACGGGGACTCAAATAGTCCTTCCCCGCACCCGCCCCTGCTGCGTCCCCCACGCCCCCCCACCCCAAAAAAAAGCTTTGAAAATATTAATATTCTGTTTGAAGCCCAGAAAACGGTTTTGTTTCCTTCTGGTTCCTTGTCCTGTCTCCTCACTCTTTTCTTCCCACTGCTCAGTCAGTTGGGCTTTTAAAATACTGTTTAACCAAAGAAAATGAGTCAGCTTGATATCCAGCTCTTTGCACAGATTTGTCACAGTTTTGAAGTAGTATTTGTTAAATATGCTAAGTGTATGTAGAAACCACATGCACCTGGAGGTACCATCATTTTCAGCATCAAGTTGAGTGAAGATGAATTCAAAGTGATCATAGTCTGCTGTCTATCTTCTCTTCTTACTCTGTTTTTTTAGAGAGCATGTCTGAGAAATTTTTGAATTGTACTGAAGTTTGTTCAACCCAGTCCTCAAATGTTTGCTTCTTAACTATTGTGACGTTATAGGGATCACTACATATGAAGATTCTATGTCACAAATGAACACAGAGTAATAAACAAAAACTATATGTTTGATTGTTCATGATACTCGATTACTCACGAGACTCAGGTAATAAGCATGTGTTCCCCATCAGTACTTGCATACAGCTCTCTAATAATAAAGGAAACTGTATGTATTAAGCAGATCTGACAGGCCATACAACTTGAAAAAGGCTTCTGCTTTGCAAGGCCTTTTCCAGAAGTGAATTCCAGTTTTCTGGGTTTCATGTTGGAATGGTAATTTAACTTCATATAGTGTAAATGTAAACCAACTTGTGATGATGTGACTAACTGAAAATTACTTTTCATAGCTCCTACTTTTTCAGCTGGGATGCAGAAGTTGCCTTGGATTAAACTTGAAACTTCTCTAGTGACAGTAAAGTGCTGTGCAAAATAACTAATGAAATGCAGCTGGGAGTGGAATAAAAGCTGGTTTTAGACATAAGGACGCATTTTATCAAAAAGGTAGTCTCTGTTCAGAGGTTAACATTTGTATGAGTAACTGAAAGACATAGAATAGGATCTACCTAATTTAATCTACGTATTTCATGGAACTTTCACTTGACAGTGGCAATCAGGAAAATTTATAACATAGAAATACTGTGACAAAACTTAAGTACATTTTCTAGTATAGTATTTTGTTCTTGCTGTTTTAATGAAAAAAATGATCAAATATGTTGCTTTCCTCTACTTTGTGTTCTTGTAAAATGTACTCTGGTACGTCACAGATTCCTAATCGAAACCATGTAACAGTGACAATTTTTACCCAACGTAGTCAGGAGGCTGTAGCTGACGGTCTTTTCTTTCGGGCCTTCACAGATGTGCAATAATAGCAGATAATAACCGAGCTTCATTATCTATTGCCTCTTTGTTTAGATAGTTGTTTGACTGGCAAAGAATAAAGGTTCCCAAAGATGTTCCTTTTGTGTCTTGTATTGGGTTTGAAAGGAGAAAACTCTAGGCAGCTGGTTCTGCATGCAGAATAATAGTATTGTATATGTTATTTTAGTTGCATGTTATGTTTTGTCTACAGGCAACTTATAGGTGAATCGATAATAAGCAAATAAAGGCTTTCATTTCCAAACCTACTGGTGTAACAGTTTGGAAACCCAGATATTTTGGTGCAGGATGCACAGAGGTCTGAAGAATTTCTCCCAAATTGCCAGGTCTGGTTTTGGTTATGTCTAAGTGCGTAGCAATGTAAATGGCTGCTGGGCAGGATTTTGAAACCATCAACATATGCAAATCCCACCTGCCTGTTTTTTCCCCTCCAGAGCTGTGAATAGAACCCAAGGCGCAGATTTCTAGCCTCCTGGTGTAGCTGGTAGGCTCTTCTGCTTGGCGTTCGTAGTCAATACCATCACGATTCCTAAATGAGGTGATTTCAACTGTAAGTCGTTAAAAGGTTGGTAAACAGACTATCCCCCAGACGAGAGTAATGCACGCATCTGTGCTCTGTCAGCTGTACTTAAACAGGTGAGACTGAAAAAACAGAAAGTGGTAACTTCTCTCCATTTTGGTTGTGTAGGGTCCTTGTTCTCTAAGAGAAATTTTTGTCTGAAAAGTTTATATTAAAAAGTGAAAATATTTAAAGAGTCAACACAGCACTGACTTAAAGATATATGCACTAGCAGGGAGCTTGGTTATTTAAGCTTTGCAGTGAAGCAGGTAGTTTAAAACTCTAGACATTAGTGCTTAGGACTATCTTTGTGAAGCATGCAGTGAAAAACTGAATCTGATGCCCTGTCTCTCCATTTTACATAAAAACAACACTTAAACCAACCACAAATTTATTCTGGTATTCAATAGAGACTTGTTTAATATTTATTTCTACTGTAGATTAACATTACAGGCAATCAGAAATTGTAGCTCAGTCTACATTAATTTATTATAAAATGCTTTCTTTGATTCTTCCACCATTGCTGCAAAGGTGGGTCTCAAACTGTTTAGGAAGAATTAATAGTGTTTATATCAGTATATTATTAATTACTTAAAATTAATAGGAATACTATCTGCTGCACTTTTAAGGAAACTAAGATGTAGAGGACTGAAGGCTTGACTGTCTAGGTCCTTTCACATGGCTTTTGAGCCTTGTGAATTTATATCAGCTGAAATCTAGGACAAAGTTACATGCCCAAGATTACCTGTTGAGCTAGGAGCAGGGTCAGAAATAAACACCAAGAATCCTGATTTCTAGTCACCTTGAGCTGCTGTATCACATTCCTTCCTAGACATGCTAGCATGTCAGTAGTATGTGATACTGTAAATGGAATTTATTTACTGTCCATCTCATTTTTACATTTAATGCTAAGTATGAAGCAGTTGTTAATGCTTGCTTAATGTTTGGAGGGGTACATTACCAGCAGTCTTCTTTCTTTTCTTTTACTTTTTTTTTTTCTTTTCCTTCCTTATCTTCTTTAACCTCTTGTTAAAGAAAGTAATAGAAAGTGAATCCATAGAAGATATTTACCCACAGAGGAAAAACTGGAATATATCTCCCTTCTTCAGTAGTCTGAACTACAAAAGAGATTATGGTGGTGAGAGAACTGACCTTGTCTATGAGCTCAGGGAAGGGATCTTAGGTACCAAGGCTGAATTTGACTGACAAAATAGGATGATGTTTGAGGCAAGAACTGCCTTTTTGTTTGACAACACAATAGGATTCTCGTCCTTGATGGAATCTCAGCACTACTCAGTATAATAACATGATAACTGGTCCCAAAGATGGAATGAGTAAGATTGGATGGTGGTCTTCGGGGGCCCAGGTGTGTTATATCTAATCTAATTATGTTTGATAGTGACTTTTTAATACATATGGTAGCTATTTCCTTGGCTTGGAAGTAAGGCGTATATGCAAGTTTGATGTTTGCTTCGTCTCTGTTCTAAAAGCACACAAATTTATTCTTAGAAGAAACCCCAAGTATATCTGTCTCATGTCATGCCGTATTCTAATTCAAAACTAAAACTGATTTGTTCCAGAAGATGTCTTGAAGTATAAATATGTTGTGGCTTGTGGGAATGCGGGAGGTGTGATGGAAAGAGCAAATGTCTGTAGATTGTACTTCAAAAAAACACTGCAACTTGCTACAGAAAAGACATAGTAAGTTATTGCTGCCTTGGAGCAACAATCCACAGCAGGCATTCACCCCTTTGCATGGGATGATATAAACATTTTAGTGGATTTATGACTATAAAGGAGCATCTGGAGATGAGATTGTGTAAGACTAATTTTAGAGTCTGAATTAAAGTAATTCCATAGCTACAGAAGTCACTGCCATGTTCTATGCTCTTGTTTGAAAGATGTATATGGACTATGGAAATACCAGATTTTCCCAACCAAACGGAGCAGAAAAATCTGATGCACTACTGTTGGTAGTGGTGTGGTGGGCACTGGCTTACTCAGAGGATTATGAAAATCCTTCATGAAAGGTATTTATGCAATCAAGTTTCTGAGGCAAGTTTCTTCTCAGCTGTTAGCATCTGGGTTCCATTTTACCATGAATAGGTGACTGTCTCTTGAATTTATTTATGTTTCTCACTTTTTAATAGAAAGTATAACATGTATTCCTGGTTGGGGGTGGGGAGAGTTTGGTTAGTTTTTTTAAATTTAATTTTATTTTTCCCTCGTATTTCACCATTATCTTCCAGCTTAAAATAAGCATATTATAAATGAAACATACTAATAAAATTAGTCGTGTGTGATGTACTAATGGAGTAGGTAGAGAAATAAAGTTGTTTGAACTCAGTTTTGGTTTTGGAAATCTAATTTGCTCACCTGAAGTATCCGAAATACTGAAATGCAAGTTTTGTTCTGTGTTTAATTTCTTTTTTTTTCTTTCCCCCAGTGATTCTTACTGGTGAAAATCTTCCAGCCTAGCAGCGATAGTTGCTGAAAGTTCAGATAGCAGAAAGCTCAGTAGGTGAACAAATGCACAGGAATCTAATAGCTCAGAGTCTCTAATGCCAGGGTGGCATATAGACTTGCAAGGTGATGTCATAATTTTGGCCATTGTCTCTTCCACAAGTGCCTCATGTACAAATGGAAGCTGAGAGTTATTAATCACCTCACAGCACTAACTGCACAGTCCTTTACATGCGTAGTTTTCTGGGACTCTCTGGCAATATGCTTGTGGCTTGGGAATGAAAAGGATAAAATCCTGATTCCTTCGAAATCAATCAGAGCTTTACAATTGCCTTGAAGTAAGGAATCATTTGATCCTGAAGTAGTGGGCCAAAATTATGGTACTAAACGTAGAAGGAATGAGGGTAAAAAGAAGTCACTCTAATTGAATAATTGAAACTAAAAATCAAAATAAACAAACAAAAGCCTTTGGACAATATGTGCAATATGCTTTCTACCAGCTCCCCAGCTAAACAAAGGTAGTTCATGACCAGTGAAGCCTACTTTCCTATGGATTCGTTTCTTGAGTTTAATTGAACTTTGATATTTAAACCAATGTGTGGGTCTGATGGAAGTTTTTACTGTGAAGTCATGAAGTAACTAGAAGGTCTTTTTCTTCCACAGATTTTCCATATTTACTCATGGGGATGCTGACAAAATTTCTCTCATCTATTCATTGGACTTTTATTTTGATATAAAACGGAGATCTCAAAGCTATTGAGTTTCTCAAAAATACACCTGAAACCTTTGATCTTAAATTTGATCAATATTGGCCAATGATTTGAAGAGATGTTAGATGGCATAGATGCACACAGTGTAATCACATACACACTCAGCTCCCTAACCGCAAAATCAAGGTAAAAAAAAGGAATGTGTTATTCCTAACAGAGAACCCTTTTATGGTGGTCCAGAGATTTTCTACAGCAGGAATTGCAAATATGCCTAGCTGTACTAATGCTTCATTTATAAAATAATAAGAATTCTAAACAATTTTCTAGAAGGAAAGAGATTTGTATTTGGCAACTATGATTTACTAGTTACCTATTCCACTGCTTCCCTATGTTTCTTCATGCATTGCCCAAGGCTGCCAAAAGTTTAAAAAGTGAAAGAAATGCCAGATACCACCTCCCTCTCCTGAAGCCACCCTGGAGCAATTATGACAAGAGTATTTAACTTACAAATCAAAATGATGCTAAGAGGACCCACCCTCACAGACTGAAACAGGAATAAATTCTCTGTTAGCTTTCCAAGAAGAAGGTTGAATGAGCTTTCTGCTAATTATACTGTATTTGAATGAAAAGCCTTTGTGTTCCACCTTTAAGTGTATAGTCTTGTCTTTTTTAAATCGGTGTTTTAGGTGCCTATCCGCCATGCTTTATCCACATCCTGATCTTGTCCTGTGTTGGATAAGTTCCTTGCTGGCTTCACTGAGAACATTGTTCCCTTCCTGTCATTCTCAAATTTTGTTACTAAGTTATTTGTCTGTTGATCTGGCCATATTACCTATTTTCTGCCTCAAGGAGCCGGCAAAGCTTCACTCCAGCCTATATTTTGTTTATTATCTTGTACTCCTCTTTTCCATCCATTTTCCATCCAATGCCTTTCTAGACCTATCACTGCAGTATTGCTTTTCTTCTCTGGTGCAACTCGAGGTGTGAAATCATGGAGCACACACTCTCCTTGCTGAGGAGCCACATTTTCTTTAGGGGGCCTGCAAATTCACCTTATGATAAATGCGTGTTGTGCTCCTTAGAGAGAGAAGGGAGGGACCGTAAAAACAGTTGGCTTTGTCTCACCTCTCTGCCATTTTAAGATTTCAGACTTGGGATCTGTAGGTAGCTGCCTTTCTTGTGCCTTCTCCCTTAGTGTAAATGTAATTGCACAATCTTTCTTGGTGTTTCAGACATAATGCAGGTCTCCTCTTCCATTTCAGTTTTATGTTAGATAGGAACATTGGACATTTGTTGTGCTAGCCATTACTCCTTTCATTTGTAATCCTTATTCATTTTATGGTAGATTATTTAAGATCTTTTCCAGGATCTTTACTCAAACTGTTAATATACTTGAGGACCAGTGACAGGGGCAGGTAGTTAGCGAGATTTGAGCTTGTGCAATATCAATGACTTCCACTAGTTTCTGGTAGCAGGCTGTTCAACCACTCACGGAAATCAGTCACTGCACGACAGACTAAGAGCAACAGGCTCAGCTTTCATGGTTGAGATTTTTTTTTGTTTGTTTTGTTTTATTTTGTTTTCCATTTCTGTTTGGGGTTTTCTACCCCATTATCTCTGTTAAGTATAAATATTGAATTTGAGATATCCAGCAGCGCTTACTGAAGGCATTCAGATGCCAGGAGCCAGAACTTCTCCTTGTCGTTTACTCAGTATCGAGATAAGTCACACACTTTTATATTAAATAAAAAGAGTTGGGTTCCCTCTCTATTCCTTTTGGTTTTACTGAACAAGGAAATTATCATGACATGCAGGTTTTGGGAACAGCCAGCAACCTTCTGTGGCGGGGTGAGAGGAAACTTTTGGCTTAAGTACTGTGGCTGAGTTTAGGTGCAAATGCTGTAAAACTGTAGATGGTGTGTTGGACTGTGCTGCATATCCAGTATTCAGAAGCTTCCACTGCATTTTAACACGTGTATATGTGCTTTGTTTCTGTTGCTGCAAATCTTTGACTTTTTTTGAATTAGACAACACGTGCCAACCTCTAAGCCATATGCCTATAACTAGTAACGCTCACATATTTTTTCAGTCTCATGTACTTTCCTATGTAAACTGGCTACCAAATTCCACCCTCAGTTTTAACCTGTAATAACTTCACTGCTTACAGTGCCATTTGCACTGGTGTAATTTAGATCAGAATCTGGATGCACATGTAAATGCATACATGTATACACATGTAATGCCTGCTTTCTTACATACATATATACATGCATACACTTTCATCTTGTATTTTCATTTTAAAACGAGTGAGAGGAAGAATCTGTTGATTATTTTTATGCTGAACAATTGTAGAGCAATTAGCAAGATGAAAATAAACAATTTCAGGTTGGAGATGGATTTTGGAGTCGTGCATGCACATGCCCACCTTTACAAGGCGTTCTGGTTCTTGTCAGTCCCAAGCAGTAACTTTTCTCCTTTCACCTGACTGGCAATGCTGAATTTCCTATGAGCCTCAAATATCATTTTTTATTTCACTTTGGGGAAAATGGAGGCAGTGATGNGAGAAAGAAAGGGAGAAAGGGAGAAAGAAAGGGAGAAAGGGAGAAAGGAAGAAAGGAAAAAAGAAAGAAAAAGAGAAAGAAAGAAAGAAGCCCCTAAACCAGCAACCCCCCCAGCCCCCACTTCTATACCACCAGTCCAAACACAGAACGTATTTAGGCAGAAGTGCCCCAGCTCTATCATATGTGCTGTGCAGAGTCATCACGGCCATGGTGCATAGCTGAGAGCCGGAAAGCAAACAGCTGCTGTAGCCTGATTTGAGTTAAAATAGTGTCAGTGTTTAGTCTGGCGCAGTGCTTCAGGAGAGATTGGCAGCTGGGTCAAACAAAGTCATTCCATTGGCTCCCTTCCCAGTAAGCTTCTGCTAGTATTTAGGTACTAGTGCAGCCTAGGCCCCTTTTCTCAGGGATAGCCTAACATCTGACCGCACCCTCTTTGCTTTTTAAAAAATGCCTTTTCACTCTTTAAGATAAATCCACTATTATACAATCTGCCACTAATTGTGTATTAAGGCTGTTTTTTTCGCTCGAAAGCTGACGCATCCCGCGCTCAACGTGGTGTAGAAAGCAGGCTGTTACAGTGCTGGATTAATAAAAGGGGCCTTTATGGTTTGTGAAAGAATATCTCTGTGCTTAGGCAGGAAACTTTTTGATCCACAGAAAAGCCAGACGACATCTAGGTAAGGCCGTGTATCAAATTTGCTTTTATGGGATAGTGGTGCAGCGAGCGCTGTTAATTGCGATTGCTTAATGTTTGCATGCCCGTTTTGATAAGCTTTGTAGAAAGTTTAGGAAATAGCTGCTCCCGCGTATCGAGCTCTTTCTCTCCTCCCCCCTCCTCACTCCTCCTCTGCCTTTAACGCTTGCAGAATCTTGTAAAGCTCGGCTTAGTTTTCGTTGAAATACACGCGGGCGCCTCGCTTCTTTTTGGAGAGGGGTTTCTTGCAGAGGCACACGGCAGAAAGTTTTGCTGTTGGACCCAAATTGCTGTTAAAAGTGGCGTGGCTGGGGAGAATTTACAGGGAAAACTTTCAACTGTTACAGATCTGCCTGGGCAATCATTTAAAAGTAGTTGAAAACTGCTTTGAACTAACAAGGGTTTAATTACGGAAAAGTTTAATGTGGCGATGGAAGGAATATTAAGTAAGTTGTCTTTGTCTCGTACTTTTTAATTTTAGTTGTTGCTTTAGCCTGTTGGGTCACATTTTTTTGTCAGCGCTGAAGGCTGCCATGAATTGGTAATGAGGGCCCCTTTTGCACATGATTTTGGCACTTGGCCAAAATCAACTTCCCAACGGCAAGCTTTCTCTAAAAGAACCTGAAGCATTTTTTTGTGATTAGGAATCATGTCTGAAAGCTGCCACAACCAGTTGTGTAGGCATGTCAAAATGACTTTATACAGTATATCTGAAGCATTTGGGGGGGTGTGGGGGAGAGGGAGTCTGTTTTTTCCTTGTGTACCAAATTGTTGCTATTATCATTCTAAATTTCCACAGCTTATGCACCTCCAAAAACCATGCTACAAGAAGCTAAGGCATAATGAGGATCCTTGGTACCTTTACATTTTTCAACATGCCAAAGCAGCCCTAATCGTCACATTTAAGCAGGATACAGTATTAGGGGTTGCTTAAAACACTTGTGGACGTAAAGCAGATGAATCCTTAAATTTTTAATCTCAGTAAATTATGGTCAGTGAACAGTAAGTAATAACATTTGTGAGAAGTTTCTTTGTTTGAATTGTGTGAGCGAAGCTTTTTAATATAGCTATTTAAAAAATACATGTCTAGATCCATTGGAAGGAAATTTGCAAGGAAAATCTCAGATGTGCCTTTGGATTTATCCCGAGTCCTTGGAAACTGGGTACGGGTCTGATCTGTGAGACAAGGAGCAGGAGCTGGGTTGTCCTTTGTTGTTAAAAAGGGGGAAAGGGAGTTAGTCTAAACATTAATAAGGAGCTGCGAAAGTTCAGGTTTCAAGCGTGCTCAGAGTTTTGAAACTTCTGGAGATCATCAGTGCAATAAATGGGTGATTATTCCTCGCTGATATTATATAAACAAGTCTGGCACTGTAAGTGAATACATTATTATTGTACACTTGAACGTTTCGTGAATTTAATCTGTATTTAACAAAGCAACCCAGCAATTGGAAATTAAGGACCTCCTATTACATGCTCTGTATACACTACCCCAGTGGCTTTTCCGTGTGCGTTCAATGTAAAGACAAAATGTGTTAGGCAGCATTTTTGTTAGGTATTTTTATTTTACATAACAGCACTTGTGGCTATAGCCGAGGAGCTGCTGGTTTCTTCCTGCATGTGTTGTTTACTTACAAGCAACACCATACTTCAGCAGCAATATCGATGTGGAACAGCCTTTTCGCACCTTCCTCTGCCCCCTTCCCCCCAGCCTTGATCCCTTTTGCAGTAGTTCCTGCTGTTAAAATGAGCTTTACAGGTATTGTCTTTCTTCTGTTAAACCATACATTTGCTGTAAGGTGTTTGTATGGGGCCGGGGTGGGGGGGGGAGGCGTGTTTCTTTTATTACATAATGCGAGACATAGCTACATGGGGAAAAAACTCGAGCTTTATAGACTCTTCAGTACCAGTACTTTAATATAACTTGCCTGGGAGAGTTTGTTCATTGTTACGTTGCAGGAGACTGAGCTACAATACTTGAAATTCTCCTGCAAGTCTAACTATAACACGTTGCATTTACAATGAAAGAAAGCAGATGAGATTAACATGTTGAAAAAAATGGAGAACATTAGAAAAATAAAAATGGATAGGACTTAATAGTATTTTTCTTTTTTTTCTTTTTTAAAGTTTTACAACAGGGAAAAATACATCACAGTTGGATCCTCTTTTAATGTAAAGCATTGCAAGAAAATTACTATGCTGGGTGCAAAAATAAATGGCATAGTAGAATTTTTGCAAATCGTTGTGGAATTTATTTGCTCATGCACGGAAATAATTTCTCCTGAGTTACTGAGTTGGGTACAGTTAATTTAAAATACGCATATACACATCTTGTTAATGCAAAACTAACTTTAAGATGTTTTGCTGTGATAGTCCTAGTTTTACCTAGAAGATTTTACTGTGAAATAATGAACACATGCTAGTGCACTACTTCTAGAGCTTTTCATTTCTGTTTCGGTTGGTGAAGGGTTGTGCTATAAATCACAGCAAGTTATGCTCCAAAAACTTTGTGAGCAGTTTCTAAATCCAGAGTCAAATTTGTTTCAGATAGCATGCCTGAAGTGTAAAATCTACTATATGGAGTAACAGCGAGTTTTGCTTAAAAACTTAAAACATTATGAATTTGGCTTTTGATTGAAGACACAAAATTAATGTTTTCCTTCATCAAGAAATGTATTGTCTGTGTGAACATACAAAGAAGTCATGTTTCCATCAGATAAATTAGCATTCCGTATTCATAAGTATTAAGTTTAAAATGTATAGATAATGTATTGTGTTTTAAAATCCCAAACTAGTAGGTTAATGTTTCTTCTTTATACTTAGGTTAATAAATAACTGTCTAGTTGCTTTTCCTGAGCCTACAAAAGGTGAAGGATATTAAGTATTCTCCATTATGCCATCTTTATTTTCAACAGCCCTTAGAAATAACGTGTCTCTAACCTTCCGACTTGGAGGGCTTTATGTTTTCTTTTTGTTTGCAAACATATCATGAAACAGTGCAATTATAGAGCTTAACTTTTTTGTAATTTTGTATCTTAGATTTTACTTCATAGAATTGTTGAACTCCCAGTCATGCATTTCAGTGGAATAAACCAATTTATTCTCCATTCAAAACACAAATTCTTGCTTTGTAGTTGGCATTTTTAACTACCATTAGACATTAATATTTCATGTTTCAGTAATGCAGCATAAGTGGTACATATTGTTATACATTTGAATAAAAGTTCAAAATTTATTTATAAAATACTTTCACTTACATGAAAAAAAACAAACCTAAACATACTGTACACTTTCTGTTTATCAAGAAAACGTGAGGTCCTGTAAAAAAAGCTTTATTCTTCAATAGATTCTACTGCATGTTTTAAAACTTTAGACATGAAACAGGGCTGTTTTGTTTTGTCTTGTGGTGACTTTTTTTAGCAAGCATTTCATTCATATAAACGAAGCACTTTGTTCTATATGTTCTAGATTCCAACAATGAGATAAATAAATTGCTGCATTGGATGGAGCATAATTATTGAATTTGGCAGAACTTCAGTGAACTCTGCCATGAGAGATTAATGTGCACAGTGCACTCTTAGATTCTAAAGTAACAGAGTAAGATAAGGGGAGTGCCTAACAGCCTCCAACCTTTGTGGTTTAGAGAAAATAGAAAACGATGGGCAAATGTTAACTTTCGGTATAAACTGCTAATGATAATGTTTTGTCATCTGGGTGATAAAAACTACAGGAGGAGACAAAAAAAATCCAATTTAACACAAAGTCTCTCCATTTCTTTCTTGCTCTGTTTCCCGTTTTTCTGTATTAGAATAGCCATGATTGCTCTGTGTTCTTAGGAAAAGGAGAACATAGCAGGGAGATGACTTGCAGTATCCAGTACTGCAATGTGTTAATGAAATCCCTCCATAACAGCATGTTCTGTGTGTTTTTTTACTACAAATATGATTTTGGTTTGTGACTACGCTGCAGTGATTTCAGAATACAAGCAAAATTGCTCTGGCTGGATGAAGGCTATGTGCAGTCATAGTAGTGCTTGTTATTACTCCCCCTCTCTTTTTTCTTTACCAAACATTGCTAGTTTAAGACATTTGCTACAATTGACAAATTACGGTTATAATCACAAAATCATATTCCTCTAGGCTTTTAAATAATTACTGCGCCTAAATAATGTTTTTAACTGAGAACAAAGATGCATTGTCCTGCCAGTCAAGCTCCCTTGGCAGGACCAATAGGATTGCAAAGACTTTTTAGTATTTCGGTCAGTTCGCTTTAGGAAAGAACAGGCACGACATCAACCCTGCCCTGGGGAAAATGGCTGTGGCGTTCCTGTTGGCGGTTCCCTGCCCCCAGGGGTAACTCCTCTGCTTTCTCCACCTCCCCAGCACCCTGTCCCTAAGCCCAGGTGTTTCCCCTTCTGCAGACATATGTAGCCCCCAGCCCCTGGGGCTGGTTTGCAGCGGGTATCGGGGACAGCGGCGTGATGGGCAGGCTCCGGCATGGTTGTGGGTGTGCGGTCTGCCTGACTGCCCAGTTATGGGGGTACGGCTCCAGCGCACCCAAAATCAGGATCAGAAGGAGTTAGGCAGGGAGGACGTGGCCATGGTGGGGTTTCTTCTCTGTTTGTTTGTTCCGTGCTTCCAGACCCTTAAAGCACTGCTAAGGCAGAGTGTGTTCAGCTCGGTGTTTTAAAATGGCAGGTATCCAGGATCTTGGATATATTTCATGACTTCAAAGACGTTTCTGCTCTCCTTCCCAGTCACATCCTTAAGCTCATGATGACAGCGTTACGAGTGGGATAGTTAAAGATGTATAAGGGAAGGAGCTGATCCAGGGCCTACTGCAATCAGCAGAGACTTCACAGCTCTTTGGATCCGGAACCCTGTGACCTGGCTGCTCCGGGATGCCAAAAGTTGCCTTATCCCCCTTAGTTCCTGATGACACTAGTGTGACTGGCATTGCCATCTTCCTCGAGCAGCTTTGTTGTCTTCACTGGCACTCCTCGAAGAGGGGGGTTTACTAAGTAAAAGGCTTGGACATGCCTCCCTTGCACTGCAAAGAAGCAAGACGTCTGCATGCTTATTTTGCGCTTTCGCAGTCTTTTCCCTCGTCCTTCTCCCCTTCTAAAAATGACTCTTGTGGCTAACCTTGATTATATCAATTTGTATCACCATTTCAAGCAGAGTTCAGAAAGTGCATCTACCCATCTTCTAGTGTATCCCTATTTAAATACTGCCTTAGTTAGTGTATGTTCAAGATGAACTGAATTTAGATTCTAGGTCTATTATTTTGATAATTAGACATCATTTTCTTTCAGTAAGGTTGATTTCAGGATACCTTCATCTTCAAATAAAAAAGCGCCTATTTTTATCTTTCTTAGAGTACTGTTGAGTGCTTCAGTTTTTGTTTACCCTGTAAGTGAATTTAGTTGGAAAACCTTTAACAAGTTATATTCAGAGTGTGCCTGTGTTTTGAAGTAGACCACGATACTTTTTTTCTTTGAGGCTTAAACAGTTTACAGAAATTAACATTTTTTTTTTCTAGGAATCTAAAATTGTTACCACATATTATAGAATAGGAGAAGGAATATCGTTGCTTCTTTGCACGGATAGTAAATGTATTTGCAATGTGAATTTAGTTTGTGCTTTTACAGCAGCAGGGGTGTGGACTGTTAACATATTAGATCTTTTAAAACATTACGAACATTTTTGCAAAAGTTTTATGCAGGGCCCGGTGAACACTCCCTACATTATTTCAGCGCATAAGAGTTGGGTGGACGTTTAAATACCTACCGGGTGTCACACGGGAGGCCATGAGACGACGAAAAATAAAAAGGTGCATTAAAGCAAATCTCACTGCTCCGTCTGTGCTGACCCGGGGAGCCCTGCCTGCCGCAGGGGCAGCAGCTCTCCCGGGTGGTGCGGGGCAGCGGTGCTGGGACACTGCAGGGGCGCTGGGACACTGCAGGGGCACTGGGACACTGCGGCTCCGCATCGCAGCGGGGGGAGCAGCGGGAGGGCAGGAGCGAAGCCAAGGCCCTGGACACCGTGCAGACCGGTTGTTGTTCTGCCTGGTGGAAAGGGAACGGAGCGGCTGCCTCGGGAGCCCAGGCTGAGGTCTCTGCTTTGAGCCGGTCTCAATGCAGGATGAGTTTCTCGCAGCTGCGGCCCCAGAACCCTTGGCAGCAGGCGGTGAAGTTGTGTGGGCAGGGCACGGGGAGAGGGCTCAGCCCCATGGGGAGTCCTCTGTGGCTTCATGAATTACCACAGAACTTAAGTCCTGAATTAAAGGCAGAAAATATGAGACAGGTGAATGGTTTTTTTTAGATGGATAAAGGCTTTTCTTTCAAGCATAGTAACTGATAAGCAGATTAAATTATGCTAAAGTGTTGTCCGGAGTTTTTTTTGTTACCTGCACGTTGTGCCAGGCCAGCATAGCAAATTGTCCTAAAATATACTCTGTAACATTGTATACTTTACATTTTGCAAAGTTATGCATTGTGGTGCTCTCTTCCGACAACTCTGTCCCAGGGCGTGCCAGATCTCCCAAGGGCTGAACGTTACAAATGCTCAACCTTTCCCTTCCACTATGATGTGCAAAATTTTGCGTGTCAATATTATACTCTACCGAAATGTTGAAAGAGTGTAGTAAAGAAGAAAAAGATTCCAAAGATGTCTGAAACTTGGTTTTTTTTTTTTGGTCAGAAATGAAAAACAGTGACGTACAAAGCTGTTACATTTGGGTGGGACAGAAGGGAGTAGAGGAGCAAGGTTAAGTTCAGAAAACTCAACCTAGTCATATAACTCACAGTGTTTGCAACCTGTGAAAATATTTATGACAGAACTGAAATACTGTTAGGCTGACAGATCACAGTTGAAATTGCATTTTGTAATCTTAAAGCATGGCTGAAGAAGCAGAGTATTTGACTATAGTACTCCTGTATTAATAGTAGGAAAGAAACATATATTGGAAAGGAATTCCACATACTTACAAGGTATCTCATTTGGAGGCATGCATTAGTTTGCTAAATTCCAATTCCCAGACAGGTAACCATGAATGCTAATGTGTATCTTTTATGACTTTCAGAGCAAGAGAAGCCAAGTTTAGGAGCATGCATATTGTGATGTCCTCAGTGGTAAGTATCCTAGCTGCAATCAAGTTTATTACATTTTTGTAGAGTACAGGCCTTTTCAAGACCACACTTGCTGCAGCTTAGTCACACAACAGCTTCAAATGTCATTCTGGAATAATAGGGTAGTAATGTGATATGCTCTATAATGAAAATCAGTGTAAAGCACAGGTGGTTGCTAGCGTTTGTGTGGTCAGATATAAAAGCTTCACTATGGGTACAAGCTACTGCTTTCCCACTTGAGGAAAGTATAATTAAAAGTGGTTTCCAGATGTGCTGGCACACATCTGCCATTTCCAAAAATGAATTTTGCAAATACAAACTGAATTGTGTTGCATTCGTCATTATAAAGCTGTTGATGGGTTTTCAGGTAATAAAAAGGTTGGAGGCATCAACACCCCCACTGTAAAACTGAGGTGTCTTTAGACAACAGGCAGTAGCTTTTTACGTTCACGTTGTGTTCTTAGGTTTTTCTGTGAGTAGTTCATAACTGAGCCATGGCAAAAATGCAAAATCTATCTGGACAAAAATCAACATGTGTTTCATGCAAACATGAGAGGTGAATCCTTGCTAATAATTCTATTTGCTACCAGATAGATGCAGCAAGTTTGGGCTTTTTAATTTATTTGTTTGTTTTTAGTGCAGTGAAAAAAAAATACTAGCCTAAAACATTAGATTTTGGCTCCTTTATCCTAATTTTCAAGATATGTAAATAGTCAGAAAACGAGAAAAAGACAGTGTTCTGAAAATTGACCTTTAATTTGCCACAGAACAGACAACAGAAGAAAGTCTGTACTTATAGGCTTACATAGTACATCCTCAGTTGAACTATCTGGAAAGAAAATAAATTAGAACAAAATTCAGAGAAGGTATTACACTTTAAAATATTGTTAAGAGGACATTACAGATCTTTTGATTTAGCTAAATGTAGATTTTTAGGCCAAACAACTTTTTCCCAATATCGACTTAATTTGTTAGAACTAGTATTTCCCCTGGAAATACTGTTATTGTAATCAAATTCCTGTTTCACTATAAAGTTTTTGCAACTCCAGAGGTTTTATTTACTGACGCTGCTTGGAATAAGTCCAAGGGAAGAATGCTGTGCCTGCCATCTTCTTAACAACACTTCTTCTAGCACTGCACCAATGCCTGATACGTATGTCTTCCAGTTAATTTTGAAAATGAAGTCTAGGACCTACTAGCCTGAGGGTCTTGGGTTATTGTCCAGCTGCTAAATAATAAGATTTTTTAAATACTATGTGCAATATTGCTTGACATGTGTATATATTTCCTTTACTTATGCAGATGTGACTCATAGCATTCCTTGTCAGGTGAGATTCTAATCCTTAATATTTTATTTTAAGGAAACAGTGACCCTGAGTAAATTCCTGGATGTTTCTTCTTATTTGGACTTTTCCACTTAGAAGTTGCTTTTTTCCATTTAAATCTTGCTTTCTTGACTCAGCAGTATTGAAACCCTCTTTTGAAGTGTAGAATACTTAGCAGAAGATTTAGTTAGAAAAATATCTGCTCAGATAAAATAATTTTTGACAAAAAACTTAGCATGTAGTCCATACTTAAATTATTGGATTAACTTCTCTGTATGAAACAGTGTGAGTTGTTACGAAGGCATTGACTGATTCAGTGAGGGAATCAAAATGCAACCGTGGTAGTAAAGATAGCAAACTGTCCCATGTGTTCTTCTTTTCTGCAATAACATAATAACTTGGAAAGGTCCTAGTGCTGGTAAACGAGAGTATTCTGGCTTGAACATTTTCGCATCTCTGAGTTAGAGGGTCCAGATCAGCACATGGCATCCTAGATGTGCCTGGGCCATCTTGAGGATACAGTGAAACAGATGATAAGCAAGACATTAATCATTCCATAGTGAAAATGCTGATTTCAGCAATATTGTCTCTTAGTACAGCAGACCCTTTTTAAAATATTTTAATGACTGGCTGTATTATAGACGCTCTACCTTGATGTAAAGACTTCAAATTTGTGCTACCGGTGACTGTTTTACAAGTATGTATTTACTAACACATGCACATACATTTAATATTAAATCACATTTAAATCACTGTTTGCCCAGAAGGTAGGATTTTAGCACTCAACTGTTATAAGGTGTCTTGTTTTGTTTTGTTTTTCCTGGCAAAATGCCATTGGACATCAAACCTAGAAATGTCTACAAAAATACAGACACTCAGATGTGAAAATGTGCAAAATGAACACTACCTAGACACCTAACTTACAGTCTGTTGCAATTAAGACTTGTCAGTGGTCACTCCTCTGAAGTGGCTATTCACGTCAGAGACCTGGCCAGACCCACAACCTAGCTCAGTTTTGTACATAACCTTTTTGTGTAAAGGGACAATTTTCATAGACGCTCAGATGGGTTAGACAAAATAAGTAGCTTACTGAAAAAATAGGTTATTTAAATATTGGGGTTTTACATCCTTGATAACTGCAGAATTTTGAGTCCCTGTTGATTAATCATATTGTTATTATTTGAAAAGTAAAATGCTGACCTGACTGGGGGAGATGTCAAAAAGTCTTTTGGGGCTGTGGATCGAGAGGCAAGAAGAAGGCAGCTTTTTGGACAGCAAAGATCTTACCTTGACTGACAGATGCAGAAGACAACCCACCAAACATGTATCTGCCCTCAAGCGCAACAAACCTGTCCAGTGTACTTAAAGCAGCTGAGGCAATACTTTCTGTAGTATAAACATCTACCAGATGCCGAGTAGAAATTTGTAACAGGCCAGTGAGTTGATGACTGTGAGTGGAGAAACTGTTACGTGTAATATATATGATACCATTGCTGCTATTTATTGCCCACTTTGCAAGGACATCCTTTTCTGAACATCTATATCCTTGCTTTTGGTAGTATTCCAGACTTCAACGAGAGAAATGCACCCTATTTCACCTAGAAAAAAATGTTGAAAACTTCCGCTTTATATTGCATTTTACCTCTATTTAGAACATTTTTTTGCCTTGGGCCTTGAGTTGTTGATTTTGACACTTTCTTGTAAATCAGGATCATTGCCAGCATTTCTTAAGTCTTCCAAATGCCTATTCTCCACCTTAATTTAAAGATGTCTGTCTGTGTCTTCACATCAGTTGCTAGAAGGAAATAGTCTACAATGTTGGAAATCACTGAGTAAGGCCTTGTGAAGGCTAAGCGACAGAAAAAGGATGTCACTTTAATAGTAAGCCCATTTAAAAAATATATATATCCCTAATGATGAAAAAAAATCAGGGAGGAGAAAGAAAGAGACATTCAAAATATTTCTAAAAAACATTATTCAAAAATTCTCCTGAAATGACTTTATAGAACTTGAAGATGGATCATAAGTAATTATCCTGTGTCAAGAATTTTTTGAAGTTTCAGAACTTTTTCTTCTCTGAAATACTAAAAAAAGATAAAATATCAATTATTTTATAAATAAAGGTCAGGGGGAAGGTGAATAAGAACAACTTAAATGTGCAATATCAGTAATTATGAAATATTTCATTTTAGTTTGTTTTTCTGCATATCTATATTAGTCTTTGGGGGAAGAAGAAAAAAAAGAAAGTAATTTTGCACTTTAAACCAGAACTTATTCATCTTGAAAATACCAAATGGGATATCTGAGCAATTTCAAAACACTTTCTGCTTTTTTAAATGGTAAATGAATCGACACATTTCCTTGACAATAACTTTGCTTTTAATGAACCAGTCTTTTCTCAGGGAAAATTGTCTAAAATATTTCCTGCTAACTGCATCATGTGACAGACATATCGTGTATTTCGTACTTCTTTAATCTTTGTGCTTGTGGTTTTGTACAATGTGAAGCATTAACAAAGCATCAATTTAAGCCATGAGTTTTCTTGTTCCTTCCTAGAGACAATGAAGTAGATGATGTAGCAGAAATATATGAAAAATCTAGTTCAAATGTTTCGGCTGTAGAAAAGCCTCATTTACTCAAGCAAATTAGACCACTGAAACCACCAAAAGCTGCATGCTTAGGGATTTACTTAAGGTCGGTATGTGTCACAGCATTACAAATATACCTCATACGAGACCTGCACAGAGGTTGTTATGCTGCTAAGAAGCTGGAACACGGCTGTGCAGTCGGCTGCTGCCCTGAGCTTTCATCTTCCCCACAGCACCTGGGAAACCTGTGCCATACATGTCTGTCGCCAAAGCAGCGTTACCTACGGCAGCGTGACTAGCAGGAGCCCTGGGGAAACCATAGGTGGTCTCCATGGAGGGCCCATGTCCTACTGTCCAGCTGCGTGACCCTAGTGACTTGCCTTCTCCCAGCATCAGCCCTCCATTTAACTGGGCTGAAATCCCTTGGTATCTTGCTGTTGCCTAATATCATCCTGTTGAAATATTTCAGCATCATTTAAAGAAGGCTTAAAGACACAGCTCTTAATAGGGTTGTCATTCAAACTGATTATAGCATTGCTCTTTAAATGTCTTATGAAGGAATATCTGCTCTCAGCTGGAAACGTGGGCACTGTGCCTTCTGTTTCTTGTGCAGGGTTATCAGCTGTGGCACTGGCACTGAAGATGAATATATCCCCTCCTCACCTGTTTTTCTAACACCATTTCTGTATTCTTCGCTAATCAAATGCGTCAGAATTGAGATTATTTCTGATCAGTGCTGATTCAACTACTAGAGACACTGAAGAGCGAACACATTCTAAACATTTATTATTTGCATTTTTTTTTGTGATGCAACTAAGAAAGCTTTTTATTTTGCGCTATCCAGTCTCTTATTAGAACAGGCTTCCTAGTTCAGATGATTAAAGGGATATTGTATATCTCTGGGAAATGAGCTTTAGCCATTTAGCAGCAGGGCATGAGTTTCTCCCTCTGTCAGTAGTTCAGTTTAGATGCACATCTGCACAGTGAGCACAAATGCTGTTGCAGATACTCCCTGCTTAGTGGTGTGTTGGTAGTCTGGAGTGTGAGAGCCTGATTTGGCCACTGTACAGCAAGAAAGAGACAGAGTACGATGACGATAAGCTGAGGTCTTGAAGATCTGATTTATAAGAAAAGTCTGAATGAAGTGGAGTCATTAGCAAAATGTGTTAGGAAAGAGAAGAATAACAGGTGCTGCCTTGTGGAAGCGTGGTGAACTGGATAATCCCTTGTGTTCTCTTCAGCCTATCTTCCAATTCCCTCCATCATTTCCCCTCTTCTCCTGTGACTTTACCCCCACTCACCCCAAGACACATGTTTTTTTAACATTGCGGGGAGAATTTGTGCACAGAGCTTCCAATTACTGAGCTTGTAAAGACTTGGTTAGAAAAATTTGACTTCTTTTATTATGACAGTATTTCATGCCTGGCAAACTGATTTGTGAGGCAAGAGCTATTTTAGTAGATGAAAGTCAGGAAAAGAAGTCTCTTCAGCCTGTATCATGTCTCCTTTTTGCAGTTCTATTTCCTGCTATGGTGCTTGCATTGCTTTCTGAAACAAGGAGGAGCAACCCTCCTGGAGCTCTTGGTCCAGGAGCAAATTCTCCGTGCTCTGTTTTTTCTCCATCCGTAGATCCATTGTCCCCAGAGGCATCTGAAACATACCACTGAAAACTCAGTTGGAAAGCCCAACTTCAGTAAAGCTGAATAAAAGGGAGTGCTTACTAGCAAATTCTGGATAGATGAAAACAAACAAACAAACGAAAAACAAAAACAAAAAAAACCCCACCAAAACCAAAACCCCAAACCCTAACAAATTATAAGTTATTTCAGCTTCAGGATGGCAGCCTCCTAAATGGGTAAGAAAGTGCCTGTGGGAAGATCCCGTACTTATAGGACAGTTGAAGATAAATTGGGGTTTGAGAATTGTGCTAATTTAGTCTGGATTTTACTTCAGCCTTTTCTTACCACTAAAAGAAACAGACATGTACAATGCTGAGAATGTTTGTTTAATGCTAAACAAATCCTTTTGCACACACAAAAGATGAGTACACAGAGTCTGTATTTTGCCAGTGGATTCAGTAACACGCTATGAATAAGCTCAGAGAACATGCAAATGACAAACTCTTGATAAAAAATGGTAAACTGCAAAGTCTTGTTATGCTACGTAGAGCTGCAGCAGCCTATCGTATCTTCCTTTAAAAGACGATGAATATTGGACACTGACAGATGCATCAAATAGCATCGAAGTTATGTAGGTAGATAGGTAATTTCTTGTCCAAAGAGTTCAAAGTAATGTTCAGATTCTCTCCTTTGATGTGAGCTGTGGAGTTTGTAGGGTAGAGTGTGTCTCATAGCATGGTGTAAAACACGTTTCCTCCTGAGCAGCCAGGTATCTTACTCATTAAGTGATGTTTGCCTCAATGCTCTACAAGGCAAATTTACAGCCCCTGTCTGCCAGGAAGCTCTCAAACATAGGCTGAAGACAAAATACACCAGGACATCCAAAACAAGTGAGTTAGTGAAAATAGAAAGCATCAACAAAACTAGATGGAGTAAGGGAGCAGAAGACATGTTGGAGACGTCTGTTATCTTTCAAGAAAATGAAGAAAATTCCTATTTGAGGTGTTCTGCATATGAGTGAAAAAAGGAAAAGAAAATCCAGCTGTGTCAAACACAGGAAAGATGGTGATAAAGTAAAACAAGAATATAATTCATGATGGAGTAAAAACCATGGAGTCTGAAAAAATAGCAATGATGTGGGCAAGGTAAGGATTCTAGAGAGCAAATTTAGGTAGAAGCAAGTTTCCATAACACATCAAAAAATATTAGGAACTGTGAGGATACTGAGTAAAGGCAAATGCAAAAATAAAACTTACTAAATAGTGTTTTCAAACACATGTGGGGCTCTTTACAGTTAGAGACACATCTAAATAACATGAAAAGATGATGAACTGATCACCATGATTCCTGGTCCATAGTTGGATGTAAGTTTGGTAAAATCCATCTGGCTGGAAATTTATAGTAGTACCACAGTATGACAGGAAGAATTTTGGAAAAGAAATTTTCTAGGCAGTGACTGCATATTTTTAAGCACTGTAATCCACCTGAGTGCTGAGGGCTCTGATGGTCCACTTTTCTTTTTATCTTCTCAGATAGAAAAGTTTCTGTTCCCTTGGGTTTATTTTAAAAACAAACAAACAAACACAAATGAACAAAGAAACAAAAAACAAACCCAAACCACAAATTTCTGCATGCATTAGAAACAGACAAACCTATCTTTCTGTGACATTTCTCCCATCCAATTTTGAGTTGTAGAGGACAGCATAGTGGCCTGTTTACTATCATAAACTGTTTGATCCCTTACCAGTCACAGTCCTCCCAAGTTTTTCCAGTGTGTACCTTCAGCTTTTTACTGCTGAATTCAATTTTTTTTTTTCAGGTTTTAGACAATGCATTTGATGTTGTCTGTACCATGATCTTTTCTGGTATGTGGTTGGTCTGCTGAGGTGCTGAAGAACATCTGTTCAAACACCTCACAGATGATAAATGGCATAGAAATAATTATAGAGCCAATGTAGGAATTAAGTAGTATCTGGCCCTTCTGCTGTCTTTCCAAGCTGGGCTTGTATTTCACTCAAAGTATTATTCATCTTCTGAGCACAAAACAACAGTTTTTTGGTTTGGGTTTTGTTTGGGTGTGGTTTTTTTTTTTGGTAAACAGGTATTTTTATATTACTTTTAAAAATTAAGAAACTGGCAAGAAGAATTGTTATTGCCAAAAATCTCTCAGAGGATCAGTATCAAAGGAATCAGGATTTAGAAACTTGAGGTTGCAGCAGGAATTGAATGGAACTCCACAAGAGTATCTCTACAACAGATGTCAGACTTGTGGTGTGATTGTAGAAATCCAGGAGCAGAAAAGGAAACAAATAGGGGTCTGTCATAACCTGAAGTTATGAAAACAAAGTGAATCCTGTGCTGTCTCACAGAACATCTTCCAACCTGACCAAAGCCACTTTGCTACTTATACACAACATGGGTAATGAGGCATGATGGAGAACAGGACAACCCAGCTTTCAATGGGAAATACAGGAATTACTTAAAAGAGAAAGGAAAGAAGGAAAGGAAAAGAAAGGAAAGGAAAGGAAAGGAAAGGAAAGGAAAGGAAAGGAAAGGAAAGGAAAGGAAAGGAAAGGAAAGGGAAAAAATATTTATAAAACAGAAGGGGAAATGGCCGTTGAGAAGGGGAGGCATCAGGGCCCATTATCCTAGAACTACAATGCTAGTTCAGCTGTTTTCTCTTTATTTTCCAGTCATGTACACTCCTTTCTGTTTTTCTTCTTAATAGCTATACATACTCAAAGCCTCACAGTTAAAACAAGAAAACAGATGCTGAATATTTTCTTCTGTTGACTCTGTAACAACTGATCTCTTCTCAGCAGCTTAATGTGATATCAGAAAAGTTAGCAAAATGGACTATATGTAAAGTGATGTGCACCATACCTTGGTGGAATAAAGTTTGAAGGATTTATTTCCAACACGTGACTCAAGAAGAAGCTAGGAAAGAATAGTGGCTGTGTTATATAGATGTCTTTTCCTTTATTTGGGTCAACTGATGGTGAAACACTTCAGCCTTTCCCTCTGAGAACACTAAGGTGGTGCTGAAGTGATTTTCACCACCCTATTAACAGCAAGGAAACAAACTTCCTAACTGAAGTTCAAATGGGCTTCGGCCTGAATTTAAGAAGTCAGTTTTGAAATAAAAGCTTTCCGTGTGGGTTTCTCACGATTTTTTTTCCATGACATGTTTGTGTTTGTTTGGTTTTTTTTTCTGTTTTCCTCTGTCACTTACTAGTTTAGCTACTGCACTTCCTTCTTCTATGATTTTTCTTAAGAGTTCTTCTTTCGAAAGAACAGGGTGCTCAAAATGCTGCAATACAGGCTGTCACACAAGAGAATTGTACGGGTATCACACGTAGGTAAATTCTGTTGGTTTCCTCTTCATTTTGGAATCCAGTTAGGAAGTTGCTTTTCTGGATTTTGAAAGACTCCACTGCTCACTGTTACACCACTTTGGGGCAGCCCAGTTGTGCCCCAGAGTCACTTCGGCTTCATATTGATCATTTCTGCTCCACCCCTTCTTGTTGCTCTTTCCCAGTGTTGCTCCTGCCTCTTTTTCCTCATTGGAAACACAGGGTAGCCTTTGCACCACACATTCACTGGACACTTGCCTCTTTGTTTATTAGCCTTTGATTTTTGCTTTCATAAAGCTTTTGCTAGTATCGGTTATGAGGCAGAGTGTATTTTTTTTTAAAAGAAGAGGTGGCATCATGTCGTGAGGTTCTTCTGTTCAATTAAGTTACTCCAAGTTTATTAGGGGATTAAATGAGATCCTTGTGTGTTTTCCTGACAGTGCAGCACTTTAGCTCAGCTGGGTCTGCCTTCACCCACACAGTGCAGTATTTCCTAACGGTTTGCAATAATTCCTTATGCTTATAGTTCAGTCACAGCTTCTGAAGAATTTCTTATGATTTCCAGGATAGGGTCTACTTATCGTGCTGTCAGTGGAGGCAGACAGAAGTAGAAATTAGTAACCATTCGTTGGAATCCTTTGATTTTGTAATCTGGTTCTCAGGCATCCATTCTTGGAGAGCTTGAGACCTGTTTCCGTCATCTAATGTAAAAATGCAACTCAGAAATAAAGGCAGTTGGAATTTCCCTCTGGAAAAGTCCCTCTCTCTCCATTGATGGACATAGAAATGTGTCTTCTTGACTGAGGTAAATTAGGTACCAGAACTGAAGTAACAGGAAAATCATTGCCTTTGTTTTGAGCTCTTGTAATGTGGGTTATTAAGCTTGAGGAAAATTAGAGAAAGATTCGCATAACTGATCTGAAGCAAACTTCAAATTTCCCACCTCACTCCCTTCTCCAGGTTTTGAAGTAGTGCCCAGTCTCTTATGCTTTGAAATCTGCATCTGTTTTTCATTATGGACAGTGCTACGTGACTCCAAATAATGATCCTTCTCCTGTATTTTAAGCCAGGAAGAACAAGTTCTGTGTTAGAGACCATATTGCTCTATGATATTTACTGAAGGTTTGTGTGTTGCAAAATTCTCATGTATCTGGAGATATATTTTAGCTAGTGTTATTCCTGAAGACCAACTCTTAAATCGTTATACATTTTATTACAAAGTTAAGAAAATACCAATATTGTATCTGAAGGATGAAGCCATTTATAGAAGTTGGCTGGTCCCTTCACACAGTGTAGTGCTCATCATAAGAAGGATGCAAAAGCTGCCATTTTTGTGGGAGCTCATTTCAAAAAATAACCTGAATAACCTGAGCATAAAAAATGAGTTGAAAAGAAGATTATACTCGAAGGATTGTCCTTTGCTCTTCACACAGTACTTAAAGTTCATTCCTGCTTTTTTCTGCTCATTATGAATACACAGATAGCATCCTGCAAAACCTGCTGTGATGCATTATTCTAAGTGCCAGTCAGATAATATATGAAGAAACCTATTGCATATCAGAGAGTAGGACTGGAGGTGAAAACCAGACATGGTCTGAAACGCCCTTGTGTAGCTGAAGAATGGCATTTCACAGCACGTTGGCCTCATCAGAAGCTGTGAGCACCAGTACTTACAATATCTTTAGACAGTATCTTTCTCTAAGCACAATGATTCTCTGTTTCTTTGAAACAAGCTGTCATATTACTTGAAAAGAATTATCTAGTATTTAATTACTGTGATAATGAAAAATATATTTAAAGAAGCAGGTTTTTTTAGGTCTGCAGGTGGGAGGTAAAGCCAAACAAAACTGTGACAAGTGCATGTTGGGGTAAATCATGGATTATAAACCACAACTGCAAAATGATAACGCAAACAATATGAAAGTGTGGAAGTGGAAGGAAACTATATTCTCGGAAAATTACTAAGCCAGTGAGGTTTCAAAATATATTGCTTCAGCAGCATTTCCTCGATTTTGTCCCATAATAGTCAGTGTTTTTGAGTTAGGGTAAAATCAGCACACATTTTGGGAATTGGGTTTCTGCATTACAATGTCATGCTCTGTAAGGTGACTTTCAAGTTGTGCAGCACTTATACTCACAGGTACAGTAACTGCCTGATAGGGCAGTATATAGAACTTGTAGCTGTGCTATACTAAGTTTTAATAAATCCTGTAGCAATAATGAAAACTGATCTGCTCTTTCATGGCTAAACATGGTTCTGGGATTTCAGTATGTTGAGAAGTATTGGCTTCAGAAGCAGCCATGTGTTTTTAATTCAGCAGCCTTAATTACAGGAAATTTAATGATAATGAAGAGTAAGACAGAATAAAATAAAAAGGAAAAAAAGTACAAAAGAGACCTTACTTTCCATCCAAAGGAAAAAAGCATTCTGGTAATAAATTGGTGCCTTTACATTGGAAAATTCATTTGTTGTACTTAGAGTATATGTGCTAACAGTTAGCAGTTGTCCTTTAATTTGTTTTTGCGTTCCTTTTTATTTCTTCTTTGGTTTCCCTTTTATGGCCTCAAGTATCTATTTAATAATTGGAAAAACATTATGCTAACACGTGATCCTGAACAGGAAGGCAGCTGGTGTCTTAAGAGTTTGGTAATAGGATATCAGATTTTGTCAATGCTATAAAGTCAGTAATAAACTTAGGCAAAATTTTGGCCCCGTTGAATAGGAGTTTTGCCATTGACTTCAGAAGAACCAGAATTTCTTTCCTGGGGTGTGATAACCAAAATCCTGAGCCAGAATCTGTGGCAAGCAGAGGAAAGCTGCCTGTTGGGTTTGCCTTGGCAGAGGCCTGAAGTCATCTCCTGACGGCTGCTCAGTTGCCTGTGTTCAGGCTGAAATGTTCATAGTCCCTGTGTTTGTATCATAGAGGGATCCAACCTCTGCAGCGTGTACCTTAGTAGACTATCTGATAGCTGAAGGGGCAGAAAGGTATGTCGTCTTTTGTTTGTTTTGTTTGCTTTTGTTTTCCAGAAGTGCTGGAAAGGCAGTATGGAGGAATTGCTGCTGCCGCTGTGCCCTCTCTGCTTTATCTTTTAGTAAATAAGACTTAAGTCTCCCAGCTTTGTACAAAGTCAAATAATGAAATAACCAAGAAACAAATGTCCAACATCTGGCACCAAATTAAACTTCAGCATGATAAAGTGTAGGATCTTAAGCCTGGAAAACCGGCCAGTTAAAATACCAAATGTTCCAATTAGAAATAAAAGACAAATTCATATTATTGTTGGGGAACTGTTTGGGTCGTTTGTTCGTGGCAATTCATTGAGTGAAGGAGTTTAATGGCAAACAGCAGTAGCAGCTTACATTAGACAGATTTCACTCAAAATTATGTTTGATGTAGACTATAATCAATTATCTATAGTGCTCTTCATGACAAATGTTATAGCTAAATTAATAGCTTTACCTAAGTCTGTTGGTAGATTTATTTATGGGCTGCACATCATGACGGCGTACATAGATTTACAACATTAATAAAAACGTGAACTGCTTAGTCATACAGCTTGTCTGGTAACCATTTGTTTGCATATAGAGTCAATCAAATTTCAAAAATAGAAATTTGCAAAAGCCTGTAAATTCCAAGTAATGTCTGACAGTCACATTCTTATCTTTCCACACCTTAATTAAAAATATCTGTTGAATTAATTTTGAAATTAACTGAAACTTCCTTTGAACTTCAATGTAATTATACTTTCAATTTGAGGAGTGTTGCTTCATAGCCCTTCTTATGAAGAGTTTATTAGTAGCAAAGATGATGCTAGAAACTTAAAATGTTTATTTAATTTTAGTATTAATGCAGTAAAATTTTAAAACCTATTTTGCAGTCCACAGCATTGTTTAATGAACGAACAAAAAACTAAAGAGATTTCTTTTCACACTTGAAACACCTTAGATTTTAAAGTAATCTCAGTGCTTAATTCCCTTCGAAACTTAAAAAATCATCTAGTATTTTTAAACCCTGAGTGTCTACACTGAATCTCACCCAGTCATTTTTGGTTTCTCTGTACATACTTACGAGCAAAGATCAGGACACAAAGATAAAGATAATAATAAGATCTTTTCTTTCGGTTAGTACATCTTGATTGGTCTTCTTATTTTGTTGTTCTTGGTGTCATGACCTCAGCTACATACTAAAACTTAGCTGGAAAGATGGGAAGGCACATTTGTAAGCTAACGAACTTTAGCCATTTTAATTTCTTATGCTTAAATAGAATACATTATGTGCCTGATGTATATACAAACCTGTTGTGATGCAGTACAGAATATGGACCCAGACTCTTCTCAGTAGTATTCAGTGAAAAGTCTTGAAAAACACAAGTTTTTATTGTGGGGGTGGTCAACACTGGCACAGGATGCTCAGAGAGGCTGTGGAGTCTCCATCCTTGGAGATATTTAAAACTCGATGGACACGTCCCTGAGCAACCTGCTCTGCCTGACCCTGCGGTGAGTAGAGTTGGTCCAGGTGATCTCCAGAGGTGCCTTCCTGCCTCAGTCTTCTATGTATGTCTGTTACACAATCTTGGCCGATGTCAGAACTTTCAAAACTCTAGGTTATTTTAAGCTAATAATCTTACAGGAATGCAAATTAACCAGATTCTGAAATTGTATTATTTGCATTTCCATGGTTTAAAATATATACATAATGTGTATTTAAAGCTATTCTTAAGCTAGAGGTTAGTAACTCCATTACTAAATTAAAAATCAAAGTATTTTTTAATCGCATCATAAAACAGAGGATTCCGAAGGGTAAAACCGTAGAAGTTGAAAAAGCAGAAAAATCACAATGTTAATACTATGTTTAACAACATGTCCTGGAGGCAGACATTAACCAGCTGAAAAAAATATGTAAATTAGGAGCTTTAAAAATGCTGAGCTGTGCAAATCATTCCTAAGATAGCTGTATGTTGCCTTTCAGCTCCTCAGTTTTTTCTTCTGCAGAAAGTGTGTGTTCATCTTGAAGCTGCCCCATCTTTTAAGAACTTTGCTTCTGATTGTGAAAACTCTAAAGTGTGGATTGACGTGCATCTTGGTCAGCTAAAGACTTCAGGGCATTTAGCGTGCAATAGGGTGATATTGAACCACAGAATCATAGAATACCAGGTTGGAAGGGACCAAAAGAGTCATCTGGTCCAACCTTTCTTGAGAAAAGCACAGTCTAGACAAGATGGCCCAGCACCATTTCCAGCTGAATCTTAAAAGTGTCCAATGCTGGGGAAGCCACCACTTCCCTGGGGAGTTTATTCCAATGGCTGATTGTTCTCATTGTGAAAAATTTCCCTCTAGTGTATTGCTATCATATTTATTTCTTGAATGCTGATGATACCCTCAGGCTGAGCCCAGAGCCCCTCAGTATTCTGGGTGCTACACAGCAGGAGATGTTGCCTGTCCATGGAGCCTCTCCCCAAGCGCACGATCAGCATGGACTCTGCAATAGTCTTCATATATGATATCACTATCCTCCACCTTCCTCCAGCTTCCCAAGGGGAGTTTGGGGGGATATCTTTCCTTGTTTTAATTATAATTTTGTAGGGAAATAGTTCTTAAAAGTAAAAGGGACACAGAAGAGAGGAAAATAAATTAGAGAAGTGGTGGTCTGGCAACATTTGGAGCATCAGAACAAGTGGGTGGAGAAGTATGTCTGATGTCTCACATTTGGACAGTATATTTGCATGCCAAAAGCTGTTTAAAAAAAGATTAATAGTTATGTACTTGCAGTAGTTGATAATGCAAAAAATACAGCTTTTTTTTTTTTTTTAAGATGTAGGCTGTATATACCTATTGTTGTGTGAGGAGATCTGGCTTCTAAGATGGCGGCCTTTTGGCTGCATCATTACCCAGTGTCCTCTTCACTAAACAAAGAAAAGACAAATCTATAAGCAGTTCTTTTACCCTTAAATTAGCATTTCATTTTTAGTATTTGTTTGTTTACCTTTGGAAAAGAATACTTTTTTTTTTTTCCTGAATTATAGTTTAAAACAATAAACCAAAACCTCGAATAACATGCATGAACATGCTTTAATATATTAATGAGTGATCAAAATACGGTACAGAAATCACATATGCTGCTCTGCTGCAACTTTCAAGGTTCAATCCATCATTCTGGAACCCAGGGGGCTGAGATTTGACATCCTGCCTAGAAACCGTACTTCAGATTGGCTGGAACTGTGCCATCTTATGTTCAGGTTAAAAGAGCAGCTGTAATTTGTCTGGGTAGCACTTTAACTATGCACAGCAAATCATAAAACCCATTTTCAGTAATAAACTTGAAGATAAAATAGGTCCATTTGCTTCATTTCCTGATCCATACAAGATTTTCATCATTTTGATACAATACCACTTGGAGTTTGATCTTATAATGATGTAGATTTCTCTCACAATCTTTCTCAGATTAACAGTTTTATTTAGCATATATGTACTACATAGGAGATTTCCTTTTGGCTTTTATGGGGAGCCTTTTTCTATTGTTCTTTGAAACTGAAAATACGAGAATAATTTCATAGTAGGAGTTAAGTTTATATATAATTGCCACAATAAATAAAACCCAATTGTAGCCTTTTTCGATTGTAAATACCAGATGTGAAAATACTCCATCCTGTTCTTTTTTTTCACCCTTTACATCTTAGTATGGCTAGTTTGCAAGGGAGTAGCAAATGGGAATATTACCAGCAACTCAATGAAGATGTTTTAAGAATATATATAAATATGATTTTTATTTATGGCTTTGGATTGTAATGATTTTAAATTTCAACCTTTTGTGTACACCTGTGTTTGTAAGCTTGACTTTGCCTAGGCAGCAAGGTCCGGCTTAATTTGGGAGCTCAAGTTTCCTGTGTTGACTTAGTAACCCAAGGGAGCTCCTAGGATGGACTTTCCTCATGGGGATGTGCCAATGAGCCCAGCTGTGGGGAGCTGGACCAGAGGCAGCCTTGCTCATCTGCACATGCAGTCTGTAGGCTTCCTTTAAACCGCTTCTAAAGGTTGCACGATTTGGGTTCCAACATTGGCTTTCTTCGGATGCCAGTCTGCAGAAGTTTTGTGTGAAATCAGGCAAATATACTGTAAGAACCAACTTAAAATGTCGTTCTAGTTCAGTAGACACCTAATGGCTTGACCATTAAATAGACTGGCCAGGCTCCCTGAATCCATAATACATTTACTTCAGTAGCCTTCTGCTGAGTGCCAGCTCTCTGGTTTTTCTTTTTCACAGAGCCATTTCTCTATCTGCATTTCTACTAGGACATCTCTCTTTCAGCTTCACAGGTCTCTCCCTTTTTTTGGTATGTTTGAACCCTTCGAGTTTGCTGAGCCAAAAGGAAAGCCCTGTGTCACTCTTCTTCATCCCGTCTCCCACTTTTGACTTGAGGAGTTACACTCGCAAGATGCATCTTGTGCCCTTGTGTGCTACCCTTGCATCACCACTGCTGGCAAGACAGCTTGTCTGTGTTACTATTTTGTTGTAGCTCAGCCTACCCTACTGAAAACATATTTTTTCAAGATGTTTGTTTCCTTTTAAATGATTTATCCCTTTGAAAATGCTTCTGGATTAAGAATTTATAGAAGCATGGTGTACTAGTATTAGACATGTACTGTACTGGGGTAGTGTAGCTAGGGAAGATGAAGTGTGTTTTGTTATATTCCGTCTTCCTCTTCCATAGTTTCTTGAAAGCATGCTACAGGATGGCATTGTGCGTCTTAGTGACCACACAAGCACTTCGTATTCACTGGAGACTTGGAGGTATGACAGCTGCATATAAATCTGCATAGTTGGAGAGATTCATGATTGTGCCTCGTTCGAAAGCTGGTTGGCTATAGTGCTGTCACTGCGAAGCAATGAGCGTTTTCCTCATCTATCAGCTGCTTGCTTGCTTGAAAGCAGACAAAATGGTTAAAACACCAACAGCCCACAGAGGGCTCCTGGGCGAGTGAGACTTGTTTGCTACAGCACTCAAAACATTTCCCTGAATCTACAGTAGCTCTCAGTAGATGAATTTAGCACTCAGCAGATTAATTTAGCTCCCAGTGTGCTGGATTTAGACAGAAAAAAACTAATATAGATGAATACATTCTGTTCAGCCAGCATATTTTGTTTTTCAACAATACACATGTCTTATTTGAACTGCAATCTGGTTGGAAGGCATTTTGCGAGTGGTGCATTGGTCATAAAATTGAGTCACGCTTGCTCATTTTTTGAAAAGCTCTCATCTAGTGCAGATTAAGGAAAAAGGCATTGAGCAGTTCACTGGAGAACATATTGTAATTTTAGCCATCTCTGATGAGGTTCGGGCAGTTTTTTTTAAGGTAGCCTTTGACATTGTGTTGCAAAGAAGCAACAGCTACTTTTCATTTTGTTACCTGTACCACCCTGCTCATGGTTACTTTGCTCGTTTGCCTCATGGGCAGAGTTCAGGCAGGGTCTCCTTGGAAGGATGTGCAGGCTGGAAGCTGAAGGTATGTGTAATGACAGTTGGGAAGAGCTCCTGAAAAGGAATAATTCAGGATACAAAATCCTTTTTTTTTATTATTTTAGTATAAGCTTTAGCTTTCTCCCTTAACCTGGAAAATGTCACAAAGAAAGTGGGACTAGATTGCTTGTGCATGGTGACAGAGTGACTAGCTAGCTTATGATAACAGTAATGCTTATTATTTCAGGAGCTGGGAAACTGAATAAAAAGATAAAGATATAAAATAAAGATATAAAAATCTAGGACCTGAGGACATCATTTGACCGGCTTTATTTAAACACAAAATGGTGAAGGAAAGGAAAAGAAAAATGCTGCAAAATGGTAGGCTGGCTTTCTGAAGTAGTATCCTCAGTAAACGAGTCTCTCATATGAAAGGCTAACTCCCAAAACATCTTCCAGAGCGCTCTTAATAAAGTGTTTCCACTACCAGCAGCAGGATGATTGTTATAAAACATTCCTGCAGTCTCTCAACAATTTTTATAAAAAACATTAAAGAATGGGTTGAAGAGCAAATAGCTCCTTTCAATTGAGTCAGTGCTGTACAGTGCAGACCTAATTTACTCAGGAGGAGCTCAGCTGCTACAGTGATGTGTGCTTTATAGTAGTGATTCGCAATCCTATTTAATCGAAGGACTGCTGAACCTTTTGGAGAACACAAACAAACCAAAGACCTTCCTCAGCAGTGATAGTGCAGTGGTTTTCGTTTACTAATAGATAAAAATGAAGCAAAACTTTTGATGCTCTTTTATGAGGCTTGTTTTCCCCACTTGTTTCTGTGCTGGCTTGCACGTGCAGGGATGTACAGATGTTTTCTTCTTTCTCAGTTTTTAAATCCTACAGTATTTTTGGAGATTATCATGTAATATCTTGCAGGCTACCAGCAGCTTGTAGTCAGCAGATCAAGGAGAACCACTAGAAAGACAACAGAATGCTGGAGGCCTGTTTTGTATGTTTACAAGGAGTCTTGTACATCAAACCGTAAAGAGGTCTGTGCACAGTTGCCCTCTTTCTTCTAGATGGTAAATGTTGCTTTTAGTAAGAGTCTGTGATATGGTAATCTCTCAGGCATCACGTGCGATTTTCCTAGTTCTCCTGCATGGAGGATAAGGCAAAGTGGTGCGGCCAGAGGGGCACTGTGGGGAGGCAGTGGTGACTCACTATCCCTTCTGGCTCCTCTTTTCCAGGTGGAGTGGGTTTTGCGATGAGTAAATCCTCCTGCTGGAAGGGAGGTGAACCACCCCTGTCCCCCATGGACTCAGTGAGGCTGGCCAGGGCTCAGAGGTGGTGAAGCAGGTGCTTGCTGCCTGCACGATCAGAAGTACAGTAGTATGTGGTGTGTACGTATCTATGAGTACGAATTGTACATGCCAGGGTCCTGAGCACACCCCTTCCCCACTTCCACCCGGTATTTCACTGTCTTAGCTTGGGGAACGGGTGTCCAGTCTTGATGAGAGCTGTGAGAAACCTCAGCAGGGCTCACCCTCATCTTCAAAGCTGCATTTCGGCCCTGGCTCCGATGCACCACACCCATGCCCAGCCCTCGGCCCTGCTGAGCCGATCAACACTCTGACCCCACATCCATCCCATCCTGTCTCCCTGGCCGTGTCCAGGGCCTGCAGTGGTGACTGGGAGTGTCTGGGCCCTTGCCAGCCCTGGTCAGCATCTCCAGCCTGGCCCAGCTCACCTCACTGGGGGCTGCGGGAATGGGCTGGTTGGAGAAGGAGGGCAGCGCACCACCCTGGCAACCCTATGCCCCCAGCCTTGCTCCTGCAGTCCCACACGCCCCATGGAGCAGGGATGGAGAGATGCAGAAGATGGTTCTTTGTTGCAGCCCTCAGTGACATACATGGCTATACTGGAAGCAAGGTGAGGTTTCTGCTGATAGAGATCCACCTTTTTATTGGTGTTAGTTTTGAGTCAGCCGATCTTTTATTTTCCTTGGCTATGTTAAGATGGTTTTCTAGGTACATAGACTCTGGGAAAGCTAGTACTCACCCACAAAGAAGCAAGCTCTGCTTTAACACGTGGCTCTGAGACTGGTGTCATTGACAGAACTTTGTGGTTTTCGACCATGGGTTGGTCTATTCTTCACCAGGTCTACTGACATCCAGTGGGATGCACCTCTCACAGAAGGGGAAAAGGGTGTTTGATCAGGGGGTACCAAGGCTGATTGATAGGGCTTTAAACTAGTTTGGAAGGGGGAAGGGGGCAGTACCAAGCCAGTCAGTGATGAGCAGTGGGATGGCACGCCAAAGCTCAAGGAGCTGTGTGACACTAGTGGGTTCCACAGTGATCCATCTTAGGGGTAGCGCTCTTCAATGTCTTAATAAATTACTTAGATGCAAGACTTGATGGGAATACTCAGTTTGCCAATGACACAAAATTGGGAAGAGCTGTTGACACTCTCGAGGGCAGAGAGGCCCTGCAGAGGGATCTGGACAAATTGCAGAACTGGGCAATCATCAACCATGTGAAGTTTAACAAGGGCAAGTGCCAGATTTTGCACTTGGGACACGGCAACCCTGGCTGTACATACAGACTGGGAGATGAGATGCTGGAGAGCAGCTCCATGGAGAGGGATCTGGGGGTTCTGGTCAACAACAAGTTGAACACGAGCCAACAGTGTCCCTGGCAGCCAAGAGGGCCAACCATGTCCTGGGGTGTATCAAGCACAGCATTGCCAGCCGGGCAGGGAGGTGATTGTCCTGCTCTGCTCTGCACTGGTGCGGCCTCGCCTGGAGCACTGTGTGCAGGTCTGGGCACCAAAGTATAAAAAAGGTATAAAGCTACTGGAGAGTGTCCAGAGGAGGGCTACAAAGCTGGTGAGGGGTTTGGAGGGGAAACTGTGTGAGGAACAGCTAAAGTCACTGGGTTTATTCAGCCTGGAGGAGACTGAGGGGAGACTTAATCACAGATACAGCTCCCTCACAAAGGGAGGGACGGGGGCAGGCACTGATCTCTTCTCTCTAGTGACCAATGATAGAACCCGAGGGAATGGCAGGAAGATGTGCCAGGGGAGGTTTAGGTTGGACATTAGGAAAAGGTTCTTCCCCCAGAGGGTGGTGGACACTGGAACAGGCTCCCCAGGGAGGTGTCACGGCCCCAAGCCTGACAGTGTTCAAGAAGAGACTGGACAACACCCTCAGGCACATGGTGTGAAATGTGGGGTTGTCATATGCAGGGACAGCAGCTGGACTCAATGATCCTTGTGGGTCCCTTCCAACTCAGGGCATTCTATGATTCTATGCTGCTAAAAGCCTTTTGTCGATGTTGAATACCCTAGAGTATTCACCTCCACAAATATATTAGGTAATGGGGTTTTTTGATACCTAAGCTTTACTTTTGGTAGTCTGAGCTTTTGACCTTGCAGAAGGAAACCCATCGTCAGTGTTTTCTTCACTACGGTGGCAGCGTACCACTGCATCCTGCTGCTGCTGCAAATCCTTACCTTCCTCAGCCAGCCTCACTCATCTCCTCCTCCTCCTTTCAAGGTTTCCTTGGGTTCTTGGCAACAGCTACAGAGGAAATTAAAGGCTTTATTTCCAGACTAGCTTCAGATGTCACAAATATGTAGTCCAGTTTCTGAAAATCCAGTTCTAAAAACTTCACTGTTTATTGTTTTCTGTTCCTCCCTGCCAAGATCTTCTCCCTGCTGTGGCAAAATACTGCCATCTGTAAGATATATCAAGCTAAATGTTAGCATGTTGGTACTCGTGAACGCCATACGCTCATTCATGGCCTTGTTATGGTTTGGGATCTGCCAAACTTCATGGCATGCAGGGCCTTGTTTTGAATGTGTTTTTCTTTTTTTTCTCTTTTAATTCAGTCTGGCCCAGTTTAAAAGTTTCAGCTGGGGACATATGCATTAATTGGGGTGATTTCATCTAGATGTGCTCTTATACATAAACGAACATTGTGGCTCTAATGTGTGTATAGAAACAAGGGATAATACATGCTGGTAGAATTGACGTGCTTGTACATTATAACATTATAGCATGTCCTCAGTAGTGTAGCAGTAGTACTCCTATAACTTCTCACGTGGAAAATTTGCTGTTGTAGGATTTCCAGAAGTTAATTGATCTCAAAACTTGCTTTTAATTGATCATTACAGTAATATACATTTACACAAACTTAATTTCGTTATCATATTAAATGAGTTAGGAACACAATTGGTTATTTCTTCCCAGGAGCACAGTTTGTCATTTCTTCCCATTTCTGTGAGTTAATTTTAAGATGCTATTTTCAGCATTCTTAACATTATTTAGTAGTTTATAAATGGTAAAGTGAACTAGATAACAGATGTCCAGATTTCCACCTATGCACAGATCACTCCAAGGGCAGCAGGGGAAAAAAAGCTACATACCTGAGATTTGCTGAACCTTTATCATTTAGGAAGTGGGAGGATCAGCCTGTAGATTACCATTCTAGCCGGACTTATCAGAGACTTAGCTTTGGTTCCTGAGTTATCACAGATATCCTACAGTTAAGTAGCATAAGTAATTTTCTTATGCCTCAGTTCCCTGTCAGGTAAAAATAGGGATCTCTTACAGAGCTGTTGTGGGGATAAATACCTAAAGCTTGTTATGTGCTCAGATTATTCAGTAATGAAGCTTGTCTAAGTACCTTGAAACTATTTAGGATGGAATGTGTATATGTTGTCTCCACACACCAAGGATTTTCTTAATAACTTGCTCCACTTAGCTTGGAAGGCAGAGGAAGCAACACACCTAAGAGGACAGAAAAATCAGCGGTGTACTGAACTGCACTTGTGTCAGAAACAAGAGACGCTTCTTAGCGGAAGACCGTATTTTGTGCTGTAGCTGGACACGACCTAAGTAGAAAACAAGTGAAATGCTTGGTCCAAGGGGATGCCAAGGAATGAGAGAAAGCAGCCTTATCAACCTCCCCATTGAGAGAGGAGGCAGTGGAGGAGCAACACAAGCAAGTACTTAATAAGAGAGGATATTTCTAGAACTGAGACTTCATGGAGGTCAGACATACAGGGATAGGAACAAAAAATGGAAGAAAAATGGGGCAAGGGTTTTTCTTTTGGTAGATCATCTAGCTCCAGACATAACTGAGGAAGTAAAAAGGGAGAAGGAGGATATGTTGGAGAAGTGGGAGAGAGTGACAGTAGTGGTTACTGGAATAAAGATGTTGATTTATGGTGTTTGACTAGTGAAAGACTAGTGTTGTAGATGAAGTTGTGCAGACAGGGGAGCTCACAGAAGGATCAAAAATCAGAAGATTTATCATTTACAGCTAAGAAAAACATTTTGTGTGGGATGATTTCTGTATTAGAGTAGACAGAGGAATAATAATTGTTGAAATATTCTCTCCAGCTGAAAAACCTCTGAAAGGAATCTGTCTGTGTTACCAGAGAAAAGAAGGGTGCCATAGAGATAACACAGCGTTTTCAAGGTTAAAGGCAGAGGTCACGGTGGTGCTGTAAATTCCACTGGCTTCAGTTGTCTGCGTCAGGCCCCAGGAGGAGACCTGAGGCTGCCTGCGTGCAGCGAGCTGGGCTCTTACATGGGCGATGAAGCCACGGCTTTTTTCTTAGTCATGATAGTGAGAAGTGTGTTGTAGGGTAAGTGTTTGGCCACGTAGTCAACAGTTTCCTGATGTAAAAATAGTTACGGGTGGAGATGTGACTTATGTGGAAAAGTACTTATGGATGAGATAGTCAACAGAAGAGAAAGCAGGGGAATACTGAAGCTGTACCAAGAAGGATGAACCAGAATTTATGTAGGAACAGATACCAAAATTTTAAGGTACAGAATAATGCTTAGGATGAAGTGTAAACAAAGAGAGTTTCAGTCTGGATATGGAAGATGAAATATTCATAGGAGACTGTCTTTAAGAATCTCAGGTATTAGAGTTTTTACTTCGGTTTGTGCTTTTATTTTCTTTACTTTGCTAAGACCATGCAGTTTCATAGGAAAAAAAAAAAGAAACAAAGAATAAACTGACATGTCATCTTATCACACCTTCTGTATAGCTCTATGTTTGGATAGATTTGTTAGCTGAGGTTCTTGTTTGGTTTGTTTGAGGGGGCAAGCAGAAAACAGAATATAATTTTCTCCCATTTAGTCACACTAACAAAAAAAAATAAGAGCAGTTTGGTGTTTAGCTGTCAGGTCTATGTACTGTTCTTATACAAACCTTGTTTAATAAGAATTTGAGTAAACAAAAATGAAGTATTGAAAGCATAAAGCATCTGGAATATTTTAAAGATGCACTGAAATATAATGTGATTAATTTCTATTGTGCTAATTATACCTATTACGAGCTAAAACGGATTCCATTTTGCAGGTGTTGTGTAACTTGTGGCTTTGCAGTTCTTTGAAATGCAGTTTTCTATTCATGTGGTATATTAAAAATATGACAAGCCAAATTACAAAGCTTAACTGAAATGGTGCCAAAAATCTGAAGTTATTCTACTAGATAAATAGCTAGTGTAATGTTGGTGGGTTTTGTTTGTTTGTTTATTCTTACTATTTTTTTTTGTAATAAAAAAGAAATTGTAATGTGATGAGCCAGGGCTGAGCAGGATGTGTCTTTTTTCTGTTTTATGGTTTAATGGAATTGCTCTGCACTTATAGTGAGGCATCTAAGATCAGTTTGTGAGCTATTACTCCTTTGTAGTATTTTTTTATTCAACGGTACATTCAGCTTTATGCTGCATGGATTCTAAGTGCAACATATTGCTGATTTTGAGGGCTCTGGCATATGAAACAGGGGCAAGCGTCATGGTAAGTTTTTTTACAAACAACAGCATTCACAGTCACTCAGCAAAACAGAAGGTGAAGCGCCATGTTGTACTTGTCTCCAGGTGTGGGTCTGGAAACGGTACGTAGGATGTCTTTGCCTATTGCGAGCCTTTGGATGTGGGGTTTCATCTCCACAGCGAGACGCTTCGGACTCTGGCAGCAAAACTGCAGGGAGCAATAGGAAAGCAGAAATCTGCTGTTTACCTGTTGCAGGGGAGTAAAGAGGCTTCTTGGGTGATTCCCCGGATTGTCGCCCAGCTGTAGATCTGCTCCAGTTGCCCCACAAAGTAGCTGTCATGAGGAGTGAGCTGCAGGGGATGGTGACAGTGGGGGAGTTGTGGATGTGCCTTCTGATCCTCCTCCAGATGCAGTGGAGCTTTTACTTCTCTCTTTTTCAGCTATAATGGGCTTACAGTGCAATCCAACACCTAGTAAGTGTATAAAAATTAATCCTGTTTAAGTACTTTAGGAGAAAAACGACTTTTACTTTGTCCTTTGCTTTAACAGTGAGTGAAACAAAATGAAAGTAGTTATGTAAGCTTTGTTTTGATAAATTGGTCACTGCGCGTGTGTTGTTGTAGGAATCCAACTACAATTAGCAAAGCCAATATTTGAGTCTAATTTCACCCCTAATTTGAGAACTGAACTGAACATGAAACATTACGAAGTAGAATAGATCTTGCTCAAGAAAGAAGTGTTATCACTCCCAAATCAGTCAACATTTGCAAGAAACGTGAAGTTCAACTCATTTAATAAAGTGTTTGTTCAGTTTTCTCTGTTATGTTTCTGAGACAGAACTGTCTATAAAATAAAAATTATATACATAAAAAAAAAAAAATCCGTATCAAGAAAATCCCTCTAAATAGTTTGAGAGAGACAGAGTTTGAGACAGAAAGAGTTTGGTTCTAATTATACATATGTACGTACTTTAAAGGCAGAAAATACCATGAATACTTTTTTTCCCCACAAAAATCTTCGGTTTAATTTTAGTGGTGTCTTGAGGTACTGGTAGATAACTTCTTCACCTTTTTACATTAAATATTACTTAGTCTTTTCAGATTAAACCTATTCAGCTGGAAATACTCATTATAAGGAGTATTTTAAAAGATTTTTAAAACATTAAAAGTTAAAGGAACTCCACTATTTTCAATAAAATTTAGAGGAGTCTGTTGACTCTTTATGCATGCATTTACTACTCACCGTTTCCAATGTTAGCAGTCTTTTCCTCCTGAAATATATAAAATGTTGTTTGATTGCTTTATGCTGTCAAGTTCTGTGCCATGTAATATAATTTTCATTTGGTTTTAGCTGCAAAAGGGGGTCAGAACCAGTCTTGTTTAACAAATACGCTGTCATTCAGTTGTTAGGGTAAGAGTGTGTCCTGCTGAATAGTGCAAACTCACGCGTGTTTGTTGCATTGCTTTTATTGTAAACAGCGTAAATAAGTCTGCCAGAGCTTTGCCCACTAAGGAAAATAAATTGTTTTATAGAATCATAGAATGCCCTGAGTTGGAATGGACCCACAGGATCATTGAGTCCAACTCCTGTCCCTGCACAGGACAACCCCACAGTTCACACCATGTGTCTGAAGGTGTTGTCCAGTCTCTTCTTGAACACTGTCCGGCTTGGGGCCATGACTGCCTCCCATGGTGTTCTGAAAATAAAGGTGATACTCTCTCCAGCGAGAGTCTTTTCAGGCACTTCATCCAAGCAAAACACAACCCAGGAGTGAATTTCAGCGAAACTGAACTGGCCTTTGAGCATCAGTGTATTCATGGGCCCGTCATGGTCAACAGAATGAGTTCTCTGATGAAGCGAAAGTGGTTTAATTTGATATAGACGAACCTGGCAGGTTTTTTGTTGAATTCTTGGTGTTATGTATGCTTGAAGTGTCCCACTCTTCCTAATGTCCAACCTAAACCTCTCCTGGTTCCTGCCATTCCCTTGGGTTCTGTAATTGGTTGCTAAAGAGAAGAGTTCAGTGCCTGCCCCTCCTCCTCCTCCCCTTGTGAGGAAGGTGTAGCCATAATAAGGTCTCCTTCAGTCTGAACAAACCAAGTGACTTTAACCGCTCCTCATATGGCTTCCTTTCCAAACCCTTCACCAACTTTGTAGCCCTCTTCTGGACACTCTCCAGTAGTTTAGACAGAACTTCAGTGTTGGGGTGATGGTGGTCTCTCCTATGGTTGGTAGTGTTCACCTCCAGCCTTGCCCCAGTAGTTGCAAGGACTAAGCTTCCTCCATTTTATTCAGCCATATTTTTATCTCATGGGACCGTTAATTAGGACAGCCAGCTTGAGTTCCATCTGAAACTGTGGATCTTTGCTTTGGTCCTGGCAGTGTCTGTATGGGTAGCTATCCCTCCCAGGAGGCCTGAGTTGGAGAAACCAGCATCTCTACCTTGTGCCACTGCATGCTGAGTAGAGCCATCCGTGTCCTCGGAGCATTGGGAACCCTTGTTTAGCTCAACTGGCTGCTTTCTAGGAAATTGTTAGGGATAAAAACTGAGAAAATAAAATCTCCAGCTCACCAAGAGTGTTGTATCATGATATATCTGAACCCACCTTGAGAACAGAAACCTGGTTCTAAGCCAGAGATCTGTGGGTAGCTGGCATGAGGGCAAGAACAGTTGCATGCTGGAAGGCAGGAATTTGCAGCTCTGAAAGTTCACTGGACGCATTGATCATTGTGTTTGTATCCAACCAAGTATTTTGCTGGTATAAGAAAGTGTATGAAGCCCATCACAGCATTATACTTAAAAAGGCCATAAAAGCATTCTGCACTGCTGTCCTGAAATGCCTTGATGCTATCACAAAGCTATTTGTGAAGTGATTCTCCCTGTCTCTCCACCTTTTTCGGTGCCTCTTAGGCAAATGTACAGACTGATAGATGTCATTTATCTCTTGACTTTACAATGTTAGCTGGAGAACTTACAGTGCCTTTTTTTTATGAAAGACTTGAGTCTATAATAATAAAATAAAATAAAATAAAACAGTTTTTAGTAATTAAAAAAATCCTTATTTTAATTAGCCAGTGTCTATTTCTGTTGACCCTCTGTTCTAATTTCTTTTCCTTCTTTCACATACATGAGTGTGGAATCGAAGGGAAGACGTTTAGGCATTAAAATGTATATTCTACCATCATTTGTGTTGACCTGACTTTAATGTCTACAAGTCTAGGGCTAGAAAAGCCAGTTTAATTATCTGCAAACATCAAAAATCTGTAGGGAGGAACCCCATTCTGTTGCTTTTACCTATTGATGGGGCTAACTCCAACACTGATGGTAGTGTTGCAAAATAAAGATCCCCTAGAAAGCCAGTTAATGGCATCTTTGTTAGTTACCTGTGACTTTGTAGAAGTCCTAATACTTCAGGTTTTAAAAATTAATAATGTAGAGATGAAGTGAAAATAATACTTTGGAAGTGGGGATGAAACACCCTCTCCCCTTTTCATCTTTTCTCAATGATTTGCAGGCAAACACAACCCCAGGCAACTTCCGAACTTCCATAATTGTGTCAAATTCCTTGTTAATTGTTAACTCTTGCTATTGAGTTCTTTCTTGAGTAATGCCTGCTTTAAAATGATTTGTGTGCAGACAATAAATGTAGAGTTTTAATAGGATGAATGCTGTGGCTCCATATAAAGATCTTTAGCCCTTAACTCCCATTGAAATCAATACCTTTGCAAATCTCGTTGTAAGTGACTTAAAATTAATACACATAAAATAGGATTACTAGCAAACCTTTAAAGGATAAAAAGAGAATAACAACACTGTTCTGCTCTGAAAACTGACTGTAAAAGTTGTATCTTTAGAGCTGCATGATAATTGTCTCAGTACCTGGATGACTTTAATGTCGTTTCATATGTGCTTGGTTTGAATATATGAAGTTGGTGACTGTGTCTGTAGACACTGTAAATTAGAATGGAAACTTGTTTCATTTCCTGTTCTTGGACTTCACCACAGCTAAAAAGGTCCTGTCTTTCCCCATCAGACTCTTCATGATGCCTGTTCCTCCAGTGAGAGTGGGGATAACAGTTTGTTTACAATGCACTAGATGGTAAAGAATCCAATTTACTTTCTCTCAGCAATACAGAGATAAATGGACTAAGGAGGAGTGAGCACTATTTTTTGTTCTGAAAGAAGCTGTGACATAATTAATGAAGGAAGCAGAGCTGCTGATGCAAAGTGTGCCTTTTTTTTCCCGGGGCAGATTTATATGTTCAGAGATTTTGGCTGGTGCAGGAGCGCTGGCAGCAAGGCCTGCATCAGCAGGTATGGGTGTCCATCTCAGCTTTGAGATGTGACCAAGATAAATAAATTGCTACTCTTCGTGCATGTCATGTTGTTACTGAGAGGCTACCCAAAATTCTAACAGGGAAAGATAGTTTGCTCTGTGATGCTAAACAACTGTAATCCTCAGGACCATCACTGATGTGCTTGGTTCTGGAGTCTAACCATGAGTGATCAAGGATGGTGCAAAATACCTTGTCTGGCTGGAGTTCAAATCCAAAGCTTCCTTTACAATACTGCCAGGAAAATGTAGATGAACAGTCATTGGTGAGACTGTTGACTCTAGGTGGAAAAAGTGATAACTGTTTCTCAGGCAAACATGGAGGGGCAGGAGTTCTGAATTTCTCTCTGCTCCGCACACATTTGGACTGTTTGTCCAATAGATTGCATAGCAGTACAGGTTTTGATTATGTTACTGTGGTTTGTCTGTTTGTTTGTTTTCCTAGTAAAACGCATTTTGTTCCTGGCCTGTGTAGAACCTCAGAATAAAGGATTATGTATAACAAATCTTACAAAATCACAGTGGCCACTGTTCAGTTTATCCTATCATCAGTTATCTTGTCACTGGTTTTGCGTTTGCACAAACTTACTTGCTGTTAAACTGTGGAAAGCTTTCCTGCTATTAGATCTGAGCAGAGAAACTGTTTTATCTACAGTTACCTGCACAATTGTGTCAGTCCAGTGGTGCAAACCCAGTAATAGGACCACAGTTTGGACTAGGAAGATAAGGCCCATAATAAATCTTTCTGAAATGAGACAGGAGTTCTCAAAAGTCACAAACAGGCAGGCAGCTAAGGAAAGGGTGAGTATATGAACATTGCAGCTCAAAGTCGCTTGACCCAAATGCCAATTTTTAAATTAAGGTGAACTAGTCTGGCTATCAAAAGGACTGCATTTCCAGAGTCCAAGATTGAAACTATGTTTCTTGTGGACAACAATAGTCGAACATGACCAAATGACCCTTAGATGAGTTTACAGAAAGGATGGCATGCTGTCAGTTATTCCCTGACAGCAAGGAAAACCATCTACACATTCCAGCACTGGAGATGTTGGTTGTGGGTGGCAGCTATCATGCTTCCTAACAGAATTTCTGAAGAATTTATGTATTCCCAATACCCTGAATAGAGATTTACTTACCAAGCAAACGTGTTATAACATTATTGAAGTGGTAAAGTCAAACAGTACTAGTGTGCTTGTGCAGCTTGAATGTAAACACCCTTTGCAAATGTGCTGGGGGGAATCTTTCCTTACGTGGTAACACACTTCTTGTTCATACTGTCCTTGATCTACACACTGAGTGGATGGGCCATCTCTGAGTGTGGATTTGGTTTGTAGTAAGGGAGAGTCTTGTTCAGAAACAGAAAGCGGAAAGTGTCTAGTGACCGAGGACAAGAAAAAAGGAGTCTCATGACAAAGTCGATTAAAGCCCCGGAGAATAAAATTCAGTCCTACGATTTACCGCAGAGTTCACACATCAAGGTTGAAGTGCAGTGCTTCAAGGTTTTAGAGATGGTCAGCAACTGCATGCTCCTCATTTTTGTAACGTCAGTTTGCCACCTAATTTGCAATGTGCTTGGTATTTATGTTGAAAGTGTTGTGAGCAGCACCTAGAATGTATAAAGAGCTGTGTAATGCTGTGTCCTCTGGAAAAGTGAGCCTGTGTGATCTGAATTAAGTATTCGCTTTTCATCTTTATCTCTTAGCACCAAGGAACTAATCTGTGGCCATGTTATTCCTCTAGAATAATTTACCAAACTTGGGTTGCACAGTGTTTGCAACACAGTCAAAACAATCTTGATTAGAGTGTATGGACCATAACAAAATACTGCAGTTTTTCTGTCAAGATTTGAGTACTACTTCATGAATGTTCCTCCAGTCCACATGTTACACAATGGAGATAACACAATATATCAGTGCCTGAACTTTTTGAATGTCTGTTTGTACAAGGAATGAAGAGGAGTTCCCATGGAAGAATACCAGGTGACCAAGCAATTAGTAACTGTAGCATATTCCATACTCACTGAAGAAAGAGAAGTTGCACAGGCAGGCTATCGTCGGGCATTTTCTGATATTTGTATTAATCACATTACAGTCTTAAAAATCTTATTTTCATATTGTGTTTCTGTGAAATGTTATAGAAAGTAAATGAACTCTGTGTCTTCAAGTGCCCTGAAGAACATTTAATGAGAAATACCTGCTTTTTTTTCCCAGATGGACATATTTTAAATCTGAGTCTCCTTTAAGGAAATGATAGCTATACATTTGTATTTGAATAAAAAGATGCAAAAGTTGATACCAACTACATAACAGATACCTTTAATCCATTTTGAATAGCACGGTATAGTATGTCTGTTGGTTTAGTACTATTTTTCATAAATGTAATCCTGCCACACAGGCAGGATTCTTTTGGGAAAACAGTGACCTAATAGATTTTAAGAAGCTTCTTCTTTAGTATGATTTTGCTGCTTGCAATTTCTGTATAAAAGTAACCATTCCTTGTAACTAATTTGTCATCAAAAATACGAGACAAATTTTATTTAAACTTTTTTTTTTTTTACAGATTTCTTTTACAATGCATTCTGCTCAGGCCAGTGAATTTTGCATAACTGACTAGGTAAGCAAATATGCATAGTCAGAATTGTTTTAATAAAAATGTTTTCCAGACATTAAGCAAAATCTATTATAAATATGTTTAAAATGCTGTTGTCAGTTTCTAATTTAAAAAATCCATTGAAATTTCCAGAGATCTCTAATTTTTTGTTAGAAAATGAGTTTATTTTCCAGATTTGCTTAATAGTATTCTTCCTTTCCCTTCTTCTTTTCTCTTGTTGTCCTAGTTTCTTCACGCTTTGCATTGGTATTTGTGGTTTTTTCAAAGCCTTACAAGCTGAGCTTTTTTTTTGCTTGCAAACAGCACTGTCTGATGAGAACTCCTAAAATGGTGTTTTAACACCACAGGAATGGCACAGCAACACTAGGGTGGCTGTTGGGAAGTGCCTCTGGCAATTTATCAACACCTTTTCTGTAGATCTGAAGTTAATAATATGCAATTATGAAATGAATGAAATTGCAGTTAATGATCTGTTTTGCTGGGTACCAAAAAATCAAGGCGAAGCACCAGTTTGCGCTCTTACTTTGCATGGGTTGGTAAGCTGGCTTATATGTGTTACCTGTGGAATTCCAGTTTGGTTGGCTGTTGTTGCATGCTGTAGGTGCAGTTTGCAGAAAACACTTTTTTGACCATCTCTTTAACACTTTTTTTGCCACCTCTCTTATTATTACGGGTTTTAACGAGGGAGTTGGGCATATAACTTGCATGCAGTAGACATTCTACGTTGTCTCAATTCGACACTCAATTCGATAATTTTTATGCTTCTCGTGGTGATGTTTCTGGATAAAATATGTCAATGACATTTTTTAAGAAAATCAGTCCAAAGTCAAAGATTAGATACCCGAAAGAAGTCTTCTTGTTGGGAGAAAAAAGGGTAGACAAAATGAATTAAATATATGATTTTGTATGGAACATTTTGTTTACAGTATACAGATATGTTTTGCCTTAGATTTAAAGTTCCTGTGCTTTTCAGTAGATTCATCTTAACCCTGGTTAAAATAACTAAATGCAGACAAAATAGAAAATAAGGACATGTGGAAGTCTTTTTCTTGTTTCATGTTGAAATCTTCCATAGCTTTAGTGTTTCATCAGTGTGTTTAACTTCATATTTATTTTAGACGAGCTGGTCTCTTATCATCTTATCATTCTAACCTTATCGCTGGGTTTTTCTGTGGTGCTGTCACCACCTAGAAATCTTTCTCGATCTTAGTTCGCCAAGCAGGAACTTCTTCCCTTTGGATCTTCGCCTGAGAATTAATTTCAAACCTACTGTTCTCAATACCATTATTTCCTTTAAAGAGCAGATATAGATGTCAGCTAATTCTGTCTTTTGTGTTTCCTGCATCTTGTTTGCAAATTAGTCTGCAATCAGTCTTGCAAGCAGGGAGGGAAATCTTGGATTAAAAACACCTAATGACTTCAGATATTAATCTTGAGGGCTTCTCAAAAACATTTCATATTAAAAAGATGGGTGACAAGGGACAAATGATCAAGGAACAAAATTTGGATTTTTTTTTTTTTTTTTTTCCCAGATCTAGGCCCTCTTTTTCCGGATCTTTGACGTTTCCAAATTAGTCATTTGTCCAAGGTTCATTACTAAGGCTTTGAATTTTTTTAATGGTATTTTGTTCAAAACACTGTGAGATGCAATTATCAGCAATAAAGAAATCTGTTAATAACTCAAGTTTAACAGCTGTAACAAAAGGATGACTGTTGACAATCTCTATTCTTATTATTATTATATCAACGTGTCTCCTTGAAGAGCTTGTCATATCACTTGCCTTTCAGATATAAATTGTAATGAAGTTGTAATGCTTACATTGATTTGAAATAATGAATGAAGTCAAATTCATCTGGATCATCTAAACTATTTTTAGTGAATAAACTATTTTCTCTCACCTCTTCCCCGTACCTTCCAGGCCCCCACTCTCAAAGATTGCCTTGTCTATGTTTCTGGATAAAATATGTCTATCAGTCAATGACATTTTTTAAGAAAACCAGTCCAAAGTCAAAGATTAGATACCGAAAAGAAGTCTCCTAGTTATAGACTGTTTGCTTTCTTTACTGGCTTCATTTTTTTTTTTCTTTTTTTTCTCTTTTTTTTTTTTGTCCTTAGTGGTGGTGATTGTAGCCTTCACAAAGTAGTAAAAATGAGCTACAGTAGTTACTTCTGCTCCATGGACAAAACATGACTTTGTCTGTGTTCTGCACATTTCCACAAATTAATTGAATCCTGGCTTATGAACACGGCTGTGATAAGATGGGGGTTTGGCTGAATACAGGTGACGATGAGCTCAACGTGGAGGACAGTGCTGATCTTTTCTGCTGGTCATGAAACGGGAGCTGATTTGGCACCTTTCACATCTCTATCGACTTAAAACATGAATCGAAGTTTTTTCAAGATTATTTGTGCTTTTGATGAGTCCCCTGTTCTGTTGGTGTTTGTGGGGAGGTTGCTGTGAGCTTGAATGATTATTTAGTGACTGAGGCATTGGGTTACTGTTGCAACACTATGCAATAATGGAATTTTCTGTAGATACGGTCAACAGCAATTCTTACAATAATTAGCTCTCTGACAAAAAGCTGTATTTTAAAGTTTGCAAGCCTACTGGTATTCTGAGAGGCATTGAAAACCCGCTAAAAGTATGGGTGTATTATTATTATACAATTTCTCTACAATACACAGATTATGGACCAGCCATTTTCTACATGGACATAGAAAATACAACATGAAAACGGAATTTTAAAATTCTTTGATTTAAAATCTATATTTCATGTGGTTTTGAGCTACTGGTGGCACCTTATATTTTCATCACAATGAGTAAATTTAGGGCTATGTGAAATATTAAAAGATCTTAATAGCTGGTTTAGGGCAATAAACCTTTACAGTATATGCCAGAAGAGCTCTTGTGACTGGCGTGAAAATTCATTCATAATTTGTTTGTACTCCAATAGTGCTTCATCCTCTTTGAAGTGTCGAGAAATTTTAGCAAGTTAGGACTACTGTAGCACATCAAGTTTCTGACAGACACAAAGCGCATTAGGAGGAACAGTCAGTGGGAGTGAAAACTGGATTCACAGTTTTCACACAGGAAATCTGGTTGCCAGTGTTACGCTTGAACAAAACCACGGGATTCAGCTGATCACCCTCCACTCAGGTTTTGGATACATAGAGAGATCTGTTCACAAACAAACTCTAAACCAAGAGGTATATGAGCTAGAATAAAATAAACCAATGACTGCCTACTAATTGTGTTTCGCTTAAACCTCCTCTGAAACACCTGGTCCTGTCTCAGAGACCCAGTACTGGATGTACTGGCCCTAGGTTTCGCCCCATGTGGGAGTTTCTATGTTATTGTTTTGTTGTAGCCATCTAAATGGTGTAAAACTGTGTGCTTGTTTCTGTGCACGGGGGTGAGTTTCCTACAGTATCGATAAAGGTGAAATTGTTTCAGTTTGCGCCTGAATAATCAACAACCAGAAGAAAAACAAAAGCAGATTCTTGACGATGTGTTGGGGTTTGCATACATCCTTACTCAGAATTCCGTGTATCTCTGGGTGAGTGCAAGATATCCTTTAAAAGGCAGAATCGTTATTAAAAGAATGCAATTTCATTCAAGTGCTAATAGTTTTCACTATTGAAAATAATTTAGTTCAGAAATATTTCTCATAATAGAAGCAGTAAATAATTGCTCTGCTGAGACTTTTGTTTTAAACGATGACAAAAATATGTGAATATGTACATTTTGAGAGAGGCCTTAAATTAAGCCATTTGGTAGAAGGGCTGTTTCTTTTTCTGCTTGGGTGTGCAAGAATATGAAGGAGTTTAGTACAAGTAATTATAAAAAGATTGCTTGTGGATCTCCCTGTAACTAACATGCCATTTTGGTTTGCCAAGACGGTATTTCTCTTCAGCTTACGTTAGTAATGGAAGCCCCCAGAATTCCCATTAACTTTTTCTGTAAATTTTCATTTGTGCTGTTTTTATTTAGTTAGTCCTAAGTTCACTCCCGTTTTCCCTTCTTATGTAGTAATAGCTACTGGTCAGCTATGCTAAATCATGTGGATGACTTGGATGGCAAATGTCTCCAAGGTTTTTGCTGTTCTGGACTGACTTTCTTCAGGGTGATAGCACATATATCTGCCTTTTCTCGTCAGGAGGTTATCATCAGAAATTCTCCCGCACTTTGATCACACATTTCGTGCATGCTGGGTCAGATGCTGTACCCACACAGTTAAAACACAACTTTCATGATAGTGGATCAAGCCCTTCCTATGCAGATCTCAGCTTGGTAGGGAGAGGAGCTGCCCCTGAAGAATAAAAGCAGGGTGTACTGCAGTTATAAAGAGAGCTGATTAGACAAGGCAAATCCAGCCTTCATTAATGGATCGGGACCATGGTCGTGGCCAACTGTACATTTCCAAGAAGTCAGGATTGAAACCCCTGTCTTGCTTCAACTGGCTCTGCCACGAAGCATTCTCTTTGTCTTTCTTAAAGGAAAATCCAATTGGTTCGTGATCTTTTGAAATGAAACACAAGCCTTGGAACAATAGGTTCTAATGTGTGTGGAATACACAGCATCTCTTTTTGCGCTATGTCTGTAGACCCAGGAAAGTCTAACCATACAGAGCCTCAAGCTAACTAACTGGTTAAAATATTTTTAATAGTCTTTGTGCAAAGCTCACATACTAAGTTGTTAGAATTTACATATATGGGCTCCAGTCTTGGAGCTACATCCAGACAAAGAAAGCCCTTGTTTTCAGACAAGACAGATTTTGACAGATCTTCATGCAAGCACAGGAGACCACTTGCAGGGTCAGGCTCTCAGCAAACCTGGCAACTCTTTTCTCCTGCCGGCCATCTTGCAATTCAAGAGTTTTGTCAATGCTTCAGCTGTTGGATGTGAGTGTGAAAGAACTCCTCCTTTCGTGCTCTCTTTAACTTTGTAGCCTTAGTAGTTACAGAGGATGTTTTCAAAGACTCATTCTAATTTCAGACTCTAGGATATTTCTAACAGTGTTTATGAAAGCAAGAATATCCAAGACTCAAAAGTAAGAACCAAGTCTTTTCTTCTTCCTTAAATCTCATAATTTATCCGATATTCTTATGATTGTTACTATAAGGAGAAGGAAGACTGAAAAAATAGTTTCATACCTAATTGTTCTAAATTTAAAGTTTTAAAGCAAGTTTTTAAGGCAATTGCCTGTTATGCCTTTGTTCTTCATCCTACAATTTCTTGTTTTTATAAGGAAATGCCATAGGAAACATAAATTATTGAACACCTGAAGTAGAATATGTGACTATTTAAGAAGAAACGTCTCACCAATTTGATTTTGTAGGGCTCCAACTTTACCTTTAAAACTTGGTCAGACGTGTAAGAATAGCATAGTGTACGTAAAATACAGGATGTTTCAAAAAGATGGACCCAATTTGAAGCCACAACTCCTTTGCAATTGGGTCCATCTTTTTGGAACACCCTCTATTTTTTTCTGAAATACCCCCCCACAGTAGTATGTCAGAAGTCACAGGAGCTCTGAACTACAGGCCTTGTCTTGGATCAGTAGAGCTTTAACTGCTGTCACTTTGGCATTTTCTCAGAATGAATAACTGGATGAGATACTAAAGTGCTCCATGTTTTACAGTATCCTAAAAACTGTCATATGTCTAAAGGCTTAGTTTTAAGTAGTTTTTCATGGAACATTCGAGGGAAGTTTCATCTATCTATACCAGCAGTATTATTTTGTAGTTTGAACTGATATCTTCGAGAAGTTATTTTTATTACTGCATCTTTTATGTCTGATGTTAGTTGCTTAATTTTCCTAATATATAGTAAAAATGAACAGCTGTTCTACAATTGTCTAGTGATTTCTCAACAGTTTAATTTTTCTAACCATCTCTGGGGACGGTTTTTGCACACTATTAGCGACTTCATTTTTTGATATACTGGAATGCAACAAAGCAAATAATCAGGAAGAAAACTGTAGAAAGGATGAGGAGGAAGGCTTTGCTAAGAATGAGTTAAAATATTTTCCAACCTTTTTACAGCTGCTCTGCTGGAAGCACCAGCAGCTATAATAGATTAAAGAAGTTAAATTATAGAGTTCTGTGTGCCAATTCTGTTTTAAGACAGTAATATGTTCTAAAGTTTTGTATCCTATTAACTCAGGATGGTTTTAAAACAAAACGAAACAAAAAGCTTTTCAGCAAGCACATCTAATTCTTCTTGAATAGAAACTACACTGTAAAGCAATTATGTTCTAAGGAAGTTTCTTATGCCACAAAGTGAAACATGAAAGCTGGGAAATGGCAGATCTACAGGTCTAAATCTGTTCCCCATCCATCACTCTGAAGACTGAATGTGGCAGGGCCCTGCTAGAAAGTGACGGTGCTTGAAAACACACTCATGGGTATGTCTTTGCTTCCTTGAGACTCAGTCCTCGTGATTTTTTCTTCATGCTTTTTAGAGTAAACAGCATAGAAACCTTAACTGTTGCGAGGTGTTGTTGCCTTTAGTGGTGTTTCACATAGTATAAGAAAAACACATATTCGTCTGCCTGGGCTCACAGGATCTGTGGTGCAGTCCCTGTTTTCCACTGCAGATAGGCATCAAGCTAAATTCCAGAATGCCACCATCTAATAGAAAATACTTTGTTCACATTGATAATGAGACCAGACACATACAGCTTTGTGGTTTATTGCTTGTTTGTTTGTTTGTTTCCAGACTATTTCTATGGAATAAGAAGCATAATCTTTTTAGAACTGAACAAAAATTAAAGCAAACATTTCACATGTATCTGAGGATGTACTTCTTAGGGAAAAGTGGGGAGTGCGGGATGGGAGAGGAAAAAAATGTTCTATGAAATGTATAACACCAAGGTCTAGCGATGTATACGGAGCATATACTTTGCTTCATAATTCTTCATCACTGAGGTTTTTTGTTTGGTTTTTAAACTTCTCATTCCTATTTGTAAATTGTTCATCTTTCTTTCTCAGATCTTTTGCAGGTTGTTCATGGACTCTTAGTATGTATGTATTTATGTATGGATTTGTAGTACCTATATAACAGGCATTATCCAGAGGAAGAAGCTTAACTTAAGAAAGAATATATGTGGGGAAAGGATGGAGGGTGTCTTGGAGCATTGCAAAACACAGTTTCCTAGGATGATTTGTTTGGAGGCTTTCAGTTTTTCTCAGAAACAGAAGTTTCTTCATGTTTGTCTGGGTTGTCTTGCTTTTGAGCCACTTCATCAGCTGAGACTCCTAATGCCTGTGATGAAGAGCTGCAAGTGTGCTAGATTTGGCCTGTTGAATGTACAGATGCCAGACTTATTGGGAGTGACACTGTAAAATGAACATGTACACACTGCAGTTTTAGGGATAATATTATGCAAATATTCCTAAGCATGACACACTAAAAGGTAGTTACATTTTAGACACATCCATTAATATTTTCCCTGAATATCAAGTACTTCTTCCCACCTGCCATCTCTTCCATGTTTTCACTTGCTATGATGGTTAGATGTCAGAAAGCTGTCATAATGCTGTGACTAGGCTTTTTGGTTAGTAGAACCTTGCACAGTCTGCATTTATATTATGCTCAACATTTTAAAAACAGATTAAACATTTCAAACTGTACCAACAAGACATATTTTTAATAAGTATTTCTTCCTGTGAGGCAGATCCTGAATTACTTTTGCAGTTTTTAGTGTACAGCATTACTGTGTTTTGCCCAAAGCACTAAAAAAAAAGGCTTAATAGCTCATACTAATCCTGCTTGCACTCCCACTTCAGACTCACGTTTATACATACAGTGGTGACACTCACTTTGGAAAGAAGGCAGTGATGCAGGGTGCTCAGGGTTTGATGGTGGTGATATTTAGACCACAAGCCACCTAAACTACCATTTTAATAGCCCTGCTAAACAAGAATGGTAGGTTTCTTCCTCCTTGGAATTTTATCAGCAAGTTGGTTCGTACTCCCATAATCACTTGCAGTGCATCTTTAAAACTTTAGCTCTGCTGTTTCATATTTAAAAGAAAGTAGCCATGGTAATTTTTAAAAACTATCAATCATAGGTCATACCCTCCTACTCCTCACCCCTGCCTGTCTAACACAAATCCAAACTTTCTTTTTCTCTTAGTTTGTGAACATTTGCACTTCTTAACAGCTGGATTTAAATGCCAGAATTCTGCATGTGACAACTAAGCAAGCAGAAGAATTGCCAAAGTGTATAAACAGTCAGAGCTCTTGTTGAATCTTGGTAGCATTTGAAAGTCAGTATTTTATTTTTCTGATCATGGCTGTCCATTAATACCATTTTACCTGTGCCTTTAAGTACTATGATTTCTTTTCCCTCTTCTAACAAAATGATTGAAAATCCTTTTTTTAAAAAAAAGTCTTTGACAGATTGGTGCCTTCTTGGTGGTTAGATGGTACAGAAGCTTGGTGATTTCTTTATAGGGAAGCAGCAACTTGTTTCCAAGTCTTACTAAAGATGTGAAAATCTGTTCTTCTTGTAATACCTTTTTGATGAGTAGTGACAGAAAAGTCATGATCTCTCTGAACATCTCTTAGCTGCAAAGGATAGGAGAGGCACATGAAGATCCATACAGTTAATGTGCTTTCCCAAACAGTTTCCCCCTCTCCTGCCATTCTTCACAAGGCCTGAACACCACTGTGTGAATTCTACCAGTGAAAGTACTTATTCATGTGAGTAGTCCCATTATTTTCATAACTATAAATTAAGAGTTTGGATTTGTTTTATAGTGAACTACTGTGTATTGTTCTTCATGTTCTTTTCACATATACAGAAGCCATCATTCTGGGCTATAACTCATGGGCATTCATTTAGACAAATCATATAAAAAGATTATAGTCTAAAAACACAGCATTGGCAAAAAATATCTACTGGCAGTGAAGGTCAGAAGTGTAACTTGGAGACTTAATAAATTAACCAATAGGCTTGGCTGTAAGCCTGTACTAATAATGAATGTAGTTGTAATGGCAACATTATGAAAATATCATTAAAAATATCATAGTCAGGTATGCTAACTTCTACAGTTTAAGCAGGATTAATATCCTCTTATTCACTTGAACTGATTGACTTTTGTCTCTAAACTGAACAAAATATATTTTATGGAGCATTTAGTTTTCTAATGTTTCTTTATACAAATCTATTTCAAATTTACTGCTCATGATCCTGCTCATTCCTCTAGGAAAAAAAAAAAATCACAGACTACACTGGAAAAAGATTGATTATGAATAAAACCAAATAAAACAATTATTCTACAAACAATTACAAAATATTTATATAAGATTATTGCATTCATGTAAAAATTTAATAGAAATATACATGTAAGATATAGATTAAGGATTATTACTTAGAATAAATTTTTATCATCTGACATCTTGATTCAGCAAAATGCAAATATTTCTTATTAAACATCTGCTGAGGTTTCCATGTTTGTACTCCAGTTAGGAGGTAGGACTCTTTAGGGACTGATATCAGGAGAAGTTAAAAATTGATAGAAATCTTGGCAATTAAGCACATTTGACATTTTGAAGAGGGAACAGAAAAAAGGAGTAAGAAAGTGTTTGGATTAGATTAGACTGTATTCCATCAGGAAAAAGTAAACTGAAGTAAGAAGGAGCCAGTGGATAGGTCTGACCAAATAAAACATTTTGGTGATGAGAAGTTATGAAATATAGATGACATTGATTATAGAATATATTTTTCTCACACAGCATTTTAGCAGTAGGGAGGAGATTAATTAAACCTTATATTAAACAGTAGGTTTCTGTGTGGTTAAGTATTTGAATGGCAATTAAATATTCCTAAAAGTTCTACAGTAATATCAGTATAACAGACTTGCTTTTACAGACTAAAAGAATTCATGTTAAGCCTGCTGTCATTTAAGTAGTACATCATAGATGTGCTGCTGGGAAATAAGTTTCCTCAAAGCACGGAAATCCAAATTGGGAGAAAAAATAAAACTGAACAATGAAAATACTTTTTTCCATATAGGTTGTTATACTGCTCTTATCATCATCATATCGGATTACTTTCTGGTATGCATTAAACTATGGGATTAGCATCTGTTGTTTAGTGCTCCGCTATTGCATGATGATTCCTGTAGACTTGGGGGAAGGAGGAACAGGGAAACTGTGGAAACATGCTTAAATGTTAACAAATTTTGCATGTGGAAATGTTAAATGAAAGCGGAGGAAAAAGCAATAATGATGAAAATTAAATCCAATCAGGTGAAAGAGAACACATTTACATGTTTTGGCTGACACTGCAAAGACTTTTGGAAGTTAAGGCTAGTAAGGGGTTGCCGTTTGATCCATGAAGATTGGTATCTATTTCAAGAGTAATTCAGAAATATCTGACAGACTGTTAAAAGGCATAAAAACCTATTTAAAAGGACAGAAGTTTTGACTACTGGATTTTAACCAACCAATATTTAATTTGGAAAGGAACAAAGTTTTCAAAATATGGTATCTTTATAGCTCTTCCGTGAGATGATTCCCAGGGCAGGAGTTTTAGAGAACCCTTCCTTTGGTAAAAGCCGCTGTGCCCAACAAGGATTGATGGCACCTGGGCAACCTGCGGCCTTGTGTTCTAAGTGATGCTGGGGCAATACCTCGCAAACCTGCCTTCAGAATATACTCAAAGTGGACATTAAAGGGAGAATATGCAAACGCGAATAAGCTAAAAAATAAAACTGTGTTCGGTAGACAGAAAAAGCAAGAAGATGAAAATACATAAAGAGTCAGGGCCTCAGCGGCCTCCAGAAATAATTAAACCTAAGCTAGAAGACTATGGAGTAAGAAAACATCAAAGAACAATTGGATGGACTCTTTCTATCACATATAAAAGGAATTTTATGATATTTCAAAAACCTCTGCAGTTCTGATGTATTTTCTGTTTTTAAAGTAATTGTTTAAATGAACAGAAGAGATGCTAAAGAAAATCTGTATTTAAGATATCTGCGCACAGTACATGTTAAAGAAATGTTCAGCTAATTAAACGGATAATTCTTCATTGATATCAAATTTGTGCAAAAATGGGTCTGAAGCATGTTGAGAACAGGATCTTGCATAGTTTTTATTTTGTGTTACAGGTTATTTTGTAAATGTTGCAGCTGTCGTTCTCATGGCCATTACACAGTTCTGAGTTATGTCAAATAGCAAATGGATATTTCATTTTGCAACTTTTTCTTTAGCTGGAAATAGCACAACATTTGAAATCCCAGTGTTCATCCTACTGAAAACTTTAATTCAGAAAACGATGTAGAGCTTGAATTTGGACCCAGATATCATACAAAAATTGTGCTGGATTTTTACTTAAATCAGTTTATGCTGAGTAATCTTGTTTTCACAAATCCTAGAAAGGCAAAGCTACATATTTTCCTGGTTGTAATAGGCAATATTTACTACTTTGAGTGAAATGAGATATTTAAGAGTTCAAATAAGTAATTTGTAGCTTTTAGCGGAAAAATATCAATGGTCCAGCTTGACTCAGAGTATACGGACTATAGATGGACAAGGTTTTCACATCTCAGCGTATTTTCAACAGGCAGTTTCCTTTGTTGTTAAGCAATGTATGTGAATAGTACCTCTAGGAACTCACCACATGACCTCACCTGAAACTTGTGTGGTTGCTGCCTTAACTTTTTTGCAAACTTTATGATTTACAGTGCACAACCTGGCATCAGGAGCAGAATCTGCTTTCTTGAAGAGCAGAGCTCTTGATTTGCAGCAACTTATCAATTATTGTTCCTCTGCAGAAGTAAGTATTCTCTTGGTAGCAGTTTCTTATGGTGCTGTGGGGATGATGCCACAAGCAGAAAAAATGGAGTTACGTATCAGCTAAATGACTTTTTATGACACCCACAGATCTATACTAGTCTCTCCTACGTCCTCTGCTCCAGAACCTAATTCCAAGGAGAGCTTCATGAGAGAGAGAAAGGTTGTGAAAGGGGTGAAACATTTACTCTGTCATACACTGTGCTCAAGGGGGTAATACATGCTTTTCACTGCCAAGCAATATTGTCACAGGGGTTCTTTGACTAGATATGTGTCTGTGCATAAACACACACTGTAGTATTTAAAGAGTAGTTCAGGATGGGCCATACACCTGTAGAATTGAATTACTCTTGGTAAGTAACTCACTAATACTGAAAGTAAAAAGGGGGCTTGGTCACATCACGTTGACTCAAAAAGTACTGACTTTTAGAGAGGAGTTTCAAAAATAAATACATTAAATAGTTTATTATAAATTAGTTTGAGATACGTAATTTTTCTCCCACAGGAGAAAAAAAAGAGTTGTCAGAATGAAAATCACAAAAGGAGATTTGAATGAAATAGTGCTGTGGTAGAAAGTTGAATTTGGCAAAAACGTAATTTCCTATTGTATATTTGGTTTACAAATACTTAGTGATTATTATTTACAGTATGACTGATAATGCATACAAATACTTCTATTTCTTTTTCATTATTAGTTACTTCTAGTATGTTGCCACATCTCTTGTGGGCAAAGCAGTATTTATGCCCATTTATTCAGATTGTTGCGGCACCCTGGGTTCTTTGTTAGGCACAGAGACATCCGTATATGTCCTGAGCAAGAAAGATCACAGATATCATTGAAGAGAGATGAAGGTGGACAAATGGGGATGAAGTTCAGGGAAATGAGTAGGCACCATTAATGGCAAAAGCAACTTTTTTCCAGGTAGGTAAAGAAGCAATTTGTTAGGAGATCCTCCACATATGTATGGGAGGAGCCACTTGGCTGTTTGGAACTGCTACAAGTTGTGAGTAGATACCAGCATAAGATAAAGATTTGAGGTGGACGATGACATATTGATGGATGTTTTGGTTCATCTTAATGTTAAATGTTACTGTTTAGATCATCTCAAAAGGCCTCAATAAAGTATAGGAGTTTTACTGCACTAGTTTTTATGTTTACATAATTGAAAATCACATCTGCTAGAGGTGGCTTTGTTTTCAAGGCTCAACAAAGTTCTGCATGTTTGCTTATATTGTTATGGATGGTTGCCCTAATTTCAGTGAGAAGGCTAACTGTAGTAAAGATGAATACAAGTGTGAGAGTTTGCATGATAAAGGCCTAGAGCCTTTATACAGATCCATTCCTCTCCCAGAACACAGAAATAAAAGGTTCATCACTGGACATACCGCATTAAGGACATGGTTGCTGCATGCTTTGTGCATTACATTCTATCCAGTATATATTGTTAAAATTCATATGGGAAATTGGCATTCCTTGTGAAAGTTTATTTCTCTTAAATTCACAATCCCATGGCTGTTACTAATCCTCTAAGTACAGAACTAGGTTCTGTTTGCAGAACTTTACTGCATTTTAACTAAGGGGACTGCTTTCTGCATGTTGCATTCTGCTTCTCCCCTCTTTGATAAAAGCTATCCAGAAATGCATTCCAGAAATCTGGTTGCTTGGTTTCATGCTCTGCAAGCATCGGTTACCATAGTGTTTTAGAAAAATACCTTTTCAGGAAGCAGATACGTAATCAAATACAGTCCACTGAAGTTGTGCTGAATGAACCATCTGTTAACACATTGAAAGTAACGTATTTGTAGATTAAATGATTAGTAACCTTTAATTTCCTGTTACAGTTGGAGAAATATCAAAAAAGACGGCATGAGAATATCTTCAGAAGCATCCCTTTACATACCCTGCAGCTGCCTACCCCTTGAATGCACCTCATTACAAATGTCTTGCGACTGTTATAAACTGACCTTCAACAACCAAGTCTTTCTGGAAAGCAAACCAGGCAGTTCCCTCCACCCAGACTGCACACATTTCTGTAGATACTCTGCCTCTGAGCCACTGGAACAATTAATGCCTCCTTGTTATTAAGCCAGAATGTGCCCAGTACTGATCAAAAGGCATTATATTCATATTAGTTCATTCTTGTTCAAAGGTTGCTTTACGTGTTCTTTTTGTAATAAAAATATGCAAATTCTTGCCTTTGATCCCAAAGAACTAGGCATTATACAAATTTAAAGTAAAATCTCTCAGTCCATACAGCCCACATAAACACGTAGTAGTAGTAGTTCAGAATTCCAGGAAGATGTTGAAACAGGACAGAAGTACTTCTGTCACGGTTTGAAATAAGAAATAAAGTTCTTCTGCTTATTACTAGAAAAGATAAAAACTTCTAGGTACATGACCCTTGTTGGTCTTCTGAAATCTCATTTGTGCTGTTCAGGCATTCCATATTGAAAATTTCAAACCAGTAACTAATAGACTCTGCTGTCTGCTTTTGTTTAATGGTTCAGCATATTTCAGGGTTTTTATAATATGTTACCCTTTGTCTGAGTCTGAAGCTTTGCTTGTTGAGTGTGAACTAGAATTATCTCTTAAGCTCAAGTGTGTTTTCAGCTACAGTATGGTAATATTTGCTATAGTGTGGCTCCTGTCTCCCCACCAAGAAAACAATTTGATGTTAACATGAAATTCACAATGTTACATATTCACCAGGGCAGCAGATATATGTAATATCATGAAATTTAATGAGCTGTGAAGTCACGAATCATATGAATTAATGTATCATTACTAAATCTCTACGTTGCTGAATTCATTTATTGAATATGTACACAGAATGTTTGGTATTTTCTATGTAGTTATTCAGGATTTTCTGAGAAAATGTTCTTAATTGATTTGCCAAATCAAATCCTTGGAGCAAGAGTTCTTTCTTTTTAGGAAAATTTTAATTGCAGGTGTTTTCTCCGGTACAGAACTTAATTCTAATAAAAATGAATAATGACCCAGTAACCAAGGATCTGGTAGCTAAGATACTCAACCGGTTACATGAAAGCTCATCTCAGTGCTGAGTTGAGTGCCCTGTGCTGGTAAGCTGGGAAAAGTCTCATGGAAGGAAGTCTGGTTGTACACAGGAATATCACCAAAATGTGCAGACAAAAACTAAAGAAACGTCCTTATGTGATTGCACAATGTGGATTTCACATAGATAGTGTGGAACTGCAATTTAATAAAGATTTCGAGTTTTGTGTGCTCTCAATCTTCCAAAAAGACAAACTGAGGTAATTAGTAGTGCTTTACTCAGAACATGAGTTTTCCATTATTCCTGTGAGTTATTGCTTTCAAACAACACAATATCTCTTCTGTGGTGACACCAACCAGCCATAGTGTGCCATTTGGGTTGTTTGTTTGATTTTGTCAGAAAATGCCAATTCATTGAAAAGAAAGCTGCTTGCATTAGCACAATTTCCTTTTGGAAAAAAATATTGGAAAAGTGTATTGTGAAAGACCCTGCCTAGACATTTTCAGCAACTAGAGTTCATTTTTCATGTATTAAATAACTTTTCAGGCCTGTAACCTATATTTAATATATAAACAGTTCCCTTCTCCACAATTCAATAACCTGTAAATTATACCTGTATAGTGGAAGCAGGAGTTAAGATCCAGAGTCCTCTCTCCCCTGCCTTTGATCATTCATAGCCTGCTCAATCTTCTGAGAAGTCTCCATGCCTTTGATCTCCTCTGCCTCTGTCTCTATGTTGTTCAGGTTATCTGAGGATGTTGATTATTTGAAAATGTCAGTTTTACTTACAAAATTATGCCAATTCAAACTGCAAAAAAATTGAAATAATAGCCATTTGTACAAAAATATTGAAGAAGTCAAAATCTAGAATGAATATTTAAAACATTTTAGTGTAGCAAGTGTTAATTGCTCCAATATAAAAGTACTCAAAAATGTAGATTTGAAGATATGTGCTGTTTGGAGTGATATTTTTTTGCAGACTCAGAAATTCACAGTAGTGAAATTGAAAAGTGGGATATTGGAAACTGTTTCCTACCCAGTTTTAATCATTTTTCCTTCAAAATGAATTGATCCTTTAGTCTGCTGTATCAAACACACACCTTACATTGGGCTACAATGCACATGTTCTTTCTTTTCAACTTCGATATGACCTAACCACGTTTTTTTTGGCTAACAGAACTCAACCTGCTTAGAACATAACTCAGCCAAGTGCATACACAAGCCCCATATTTTTGTAATTAAATTACCAAAATACGTGGGGTGTATTTGGATATGTGTACATACATACCTGCCTACAAAACATTCTGATGTTTTGGGAAGTAATGTCCAGATTTGTAGGAATATGAGGACCTAAAGACATATGTAACTTCCTTCCTGAAATAATTAAGAATGTTTCAAAAATACTTATTTTGTCTCTGCCCATAAGCAGTTGAGTTGTGAGACTGGTCAGTTACAGCTGCGGGGTGGTAGGTGACACCCAGCACGTGTTCTACCAAAGGCTACTTTTGGCGCAAGGCAGCTACGCAAAAGGTTCCTCTTAAATAACATTGCATAAGATTTTAGGTTCACGTTTTTTTGGATTCCAGGGGATTTCCTATACCTTGTATAGGAAAGGTATGCAGTAAAAACACAAAAACTGTTCATCACTGATTGAGAAAAAAAATAGTACAAAGAATGTCCTTGTGGCATCCTTTTTGTTCCCAGTTTATATTCAGGTCAAGAATGAGTCCTAGGACAAATAAGTGGCCCTGGAGGACCCTTTCATGACCTGCAGGACAGGAGGGAACAGGAATCCGTCCACGCTTTTCACTGAGTTACATCTGTGCAGATCCCAGACCCATGAGGATTTTTCGTTCTGAAGCCTACAAGAGCATTGCTGTTGGTGAAGCTGTTCCCTGTATGTTGGTGTGCAGCTCAGCTAAGCACTGCAGCAGGTTTTAAAGGGGAGCATTGGGGTGGGAATTACGCTGGCGCAGGTCTAGGCACTAAGCATGCTGCTAAATCAGGAATTAATAGAAGAGTTTCTGGCTTCAATTCTGGCTATACTTGTCCTTGGCTTGAAGAGCTGTTAGCGAAAGAAGTTGACATTGCTTTATTTTTCACAAGTAGAAGGTGTTTAAGGATTTATTTGCTGTTTACTCTCTTCACTAGCTAATTCCCTGTGTTTACTGTCTGCCTACTCTAGCGACCAGAAATTAGATTAAGGTGTCTTCAGAGTTCAGTTTTCAAAGGTAGTGGTCAAGTTGGTGCAAACTGTGTAGGTGGTATTTGGAAATTATCTAATTCAAGGTAGTACTTATGATTCAATGCAGTGTACTTAACACTAAGCAATGTCAGGTATTCCATGCTTTATACAGTAATGATAAATTGTTTATGAAAACAAGTTAATCTTTGGTACCTTTGGTTCTATAACTGGAAAAAACATCTAACTGCCATGGTACTTGGGCATTTCAAAGAGTGAAGTGCTAAAAGCTTTTAACTTTGGGGAAAAATAGATGCCTCAAATTTTTTCATTTGATGAATGGTGATGATAATGCTCAGTTGTGTTTGCACTTAGACCTGCAAGAGACAAATGAGATAAAGAGGATCTAAGAAGTGTTTTTTCTATGTCTAAGCCTTGGAGTATGTGAGGGGATTGAATGTTTTACTTCGAGCTCTGAACTTACTTAAAGCTTGTCGAGTGACAGCGGTGAAGTAAATGGGGGCTGAAGGAAGAATGCTGAGGGAAATGTTTCTGGCAAAGCTTTTGCTATCATCAGGTTTGGTTTGGTATTTTGTAACACCACGGCATCTTTACCTGTCTGAGGTACTGTCTTGTTGTTTGTGGGGAAAGGATCATGTCATTTTGTTCCTGAATGATCACCCCTAAAAGCCTCAGGGTTTTTTTGAGAAATGGGGAATACTGATGGAGCCTGGCTCTTGCTCGGGCCTTGCTATGGGCCCCCTGCTGACGCTGCAGCCATGCTGCTTATTCTACCATAATGTGCTTCCCTGCGAACAGAAGGGCGGCTCCTGTTTGCAGTGGGTGGTTTCTTTGTACTGTGGAGAAGTTATTGGAAAAGGCTCATCTGAATTTTCAGTAGCTGTTGCAATTCAGTATATTGGCACCCTTTGCTATTTATGAATATCTGCACTCTTAAGGGTATAGCTGATCTTAAAACACCTGTGAAGAAGGCTTTTCTGTGTGAACAAGCATATTGGCTGTCCATCACTCAGACTTTTTTTGCTGTTTATTTCTAAAGATTTTCTTTCTCTGGTACTGAAGCAGAAAGAAGATGGCGAAGTTTAGTTACCCAGTCATACAGCCAAAGTGGCCAAAAGTTTAACAGGTTGCAAATAACATAGCGAAAGTTTAGAGGAGAAGAAATTTAAAGCAAGACTGTTAATGAAAATTTCAGAAAAGGGAAAATTACAGTTAAATTTGTGGTGAATGACATATCTGGCTCTCACCACAGAGCATCTTGCTTAAGTCTCTTAATTTGGTGCTGTTAACCTTAAGGAAGAAAAAAAGAGAAGGCACAGTGCCATTTGAAGATAGACTGAAAGTAGCAAACAGATGATAACTTTTCGTTTGCATGCGTTCTACAAATAAGTTTTGTCACCTCTATATACTAGGGACTTTGAGAATGCAGTCTGCAGAGCAAGACCATTTTACTGCGGAGTGTTATGCCATGGAATGTAGTACATTACAGTTATCCAGAAATGTGTAATGCATCCAGCACTTGCATGTCCTCTTCACTTTGTGTGTTCATACCTGGTAGCTTTTGTTTTGTGTCCAAGAACAACCATGTGAAAGAGGAGAAATTCCCTTCCTCCTTCTCTCCGTCTCTCTTTACTCCTAGAGTGTGGCTGTGTTTCTTGCTCGCTCTCTCTCAGCTTTTCTGTAATGTCTTCTATGGGTTGCCATTGCCCAGGGAAGGCTCGGAGTTTTCCTTTCCAGTTAGTTTGCAAACTGCCCATTAAGCTCAGAAGGTTGACGTGCCGGTTGTTTCGCGGGAGCCAAGTACCGACATGGAAACCACATTCAGCTGTGAGCAGAAGCCCTCAGCCCAGCCCAGGTTTCCTGTCTTCTTTGCTGCCCCCTTCCTGCCTCCAGGGTGGAGGAAGGATCGGTGCCCTCTTCTCCCATAGAGAAGTTGGTCCTGTGCAGCCTCCTTCCACCCAGCCTCCCCAGGTCCTCCAGCTGCACATGAACAAGGCCAGGCGCTCCCTCAGATGAGGCCTTTTGGTTCCCTTTGTGTTGCTCTTGTGATAGTTCGTAAGCAAAGCACTCTCAGATTCATCCACGTCTCTAATTGTCGCCGGGCACATATGCAAGTGATTTTTTTAACAGCTTTCTAACATCCTTTTTGAATATTGGTGGAGTACTCATTGTTGAGAGCTAGCCACATGTTGAAGAGTTTTTCCATGCAGGAAAGTAAAACTGACTGTGTAGGATCCTATGTCTGTTGTCCCTCAAAAGCTGCTGCTCAGATTTGCCCATCTCAGACTGCCTATTATTTGTAATTAGTGGCAAACACCCTTCTGAGATCTGAAAGTCAGGCTGTTGGCTTGTCCTTTTCACATCATCACTGATAACAATAGTAGTAAATTTGAACAAGATATGAGTTCATTGTTGTTTAGTTGGAGATTTCTACTCAATTCTAACGAAACCTTTATTTTTCACCGTGGTTCAAAATGCACTTGGGTTCTTAGGTTGCACATTTGTGAGTGGTTCCTTTGAAGACGTTGAAGTATTGTGGCCTAAACATTTTTATGGTTAATGGTAAAACATAAGGTGGAATGAGCAGAGTTTGAGTCCTATGTGCCCTGTTAGAAAAAAAAAAAAAAAAAAAAAAATCTGCTTTGATCTGCTGACTCAAATCAATGAGAAACACACTAAAATGACAAAAATGGAATCTCAAGTTTCTGTTTCTACATACTCGTTAATTAAAGACATTTCAATTGGCTTCTGATTTTCATGAATCTGAATAAATGAATTTAGTTTTAAACAATCTCAAGGAGATTTTTTAATCTCAAAGATCTTTTGTGGGAGAATCCACCCGTGTCATTTTTATGGCTGAGGCATAATGACACACGGAGTTTACCCGTGGTCCCTGAAGTCAGCGTGATCTCCATGGTCCAGGACATGGGACCATTGTGGCAAGTAGCCAGAGTGACAAGCAGCATTTCCCCTTGCTGACAGCACCGAGGCAGCCACCTTTAGCTCACAGGGAAAAGTGTCTCTGGATTCAAAAACATGCACGTGGCATCTCACTCCAAAAGACCATTTGAGAGTGTTTACACCACCTCACTGCGTTGGAGGGCCTTCCTCAGGCTGCTGGCCCTCAAAAAGCTCCAAATCTGGAAAAGAGAGGAACTAAGCCACGGACTGATTTACTGGGGCTGTAGCAAGTTTCTCTTATTCCAGATGGCTCCCACCAGCTGGGCGTAGTGGGGCCGATCCCAGGTGTGCTGGCTCGGCAGTCAGAGCAGGGTCGTATCCATCCCCTGATGTTGTACCCAGCATCTTCTCCTGGCCCCTCGCTGCTGCTGGGCCACAGGAGCTGCTTCTTCTCCCTTCTCCTCGCCAGCATCGCCCCTCATCGTCCGGAGAGGCTGCCCTGAGCGCTCTCCTCCACCCAGCCACACCTACCCTCCCCAAAACCTGGGTGCAGGGGCTGCCCTGCACCGCCAGGCTGCTGCCCACACCACCCCATCCTGGCCACAGCCGCGGGTGCCACCAGCCCCTGTGGCCGGGGGACAGCCCCGGCACATCCCCATGAGGGCTGCGCTGCCCTCCTAGCTGTCTTCCTCCACTTCAAAGCCCCCATTCTCACACTTCCTTCCTTTGGTAGTGAACCTTCAATTTCCTTCAGGTAAATAAAGTGAAACTGGAAAGAACTGTAAAACAAAACATAAAAGTAGCCGAGCTGGAGGGTTACTGCCCGCAGTGGCCCTGGGAGTGGTTTTTCCTGTCCTCCCGCTGTGGTTTCTAGCCTGTTGTCTCCCACTTTGTTTGCCCTTCCTTACCCGTTTTTTAGCTGTAAGCTCTTTAGCATGCAACCTCCTCTTCGCAGGAGCATTTGTACAGGTGCTAATAGGTAGAGAGGCTTCTCCCATGTCTCCGTTTTATTAATGTGAGAATCAGACAAATTACAACATTTTTAAAATCTCTTCTGCAGTAGCTACAGTCAGTGGATTTTTGTTCATTTGTTCTTAAGGTTGAGCTACAAGATAAATTCTTCTATACAAGGTTTTTAGGTGCAGGGAGAATGTGCATATGTTGCTTAGTAGGTTACATGGTATTTTCATCTGGAAGTGACATTTTACGTGACATTTTACCTTAGAACAATAGATGGGCAAACCCAAAATTGCAAGTCTGTAGCAGAAGAGTTACGTCTATTACTTAGTCTATTTAGTAACTTATGTCCTTTATAAATTCTGCCTGATTGCATCTCTTTTCACGAAATCCAGATTAAATGCATTTTGACCGGTCTCAAATGCACTGGCTTGCAAACTTGCAGAGCAGCTGTCCTACTCGCTAGTGTGGATAAGAGGGCTCAGATGAAGCGGTTTGTGCTGCTGGAAAGACAACCAGCTTTCTCAGGAGACCGCTTTGAGGGAGATTGCAGCAATATTGCATCCCCACTGTTACTAGTGGGTATTGTCACACACGTGTATAATCTGTGCTAGATAAAATCAGGAGGTAATAAAGGCAGGTAAAAAGATGAGAGATCTGCTGTGTACTTTTTTTTTTTCTTTCTTTCTTTTTTATTTCGTTAAGGGAGCAAAAATGTCCAGGGGATGGCACATTAACGCAGGGAAAAGCGAGTGCTGCTTTAAATCAGACAACTTGTTATACCAAGTGCTTTATTTTGGGAACCATTTCCGTATGTTATGAAGGAAAGTTGCAGACTAGGCAAGTTTACTATACCTTTAATTGCTACATTTAGGAGAAAGGCGGCTTTTTTTTTTTTTCCTTTCCTTTCCCTTCCCTCCCCCCCCCCTCCCCTTTTTAACGACAAGAAGCCAGAGTTTGCTGTGCAAATGAAACAGGCTTTGCGAGAATCAGATTCACTTTGGACGACTCTTCACATTCCTAGTCATCATTACATTAGGTGGCACAATTCCATCTCTGGTTGATGGGCAGAAAAAGTGGGCAGCCTGCCAGGTAGACGTTTCCATGGCTCCCAACCCCCAAAGGTGATGCGTTTTTCAGCTAATTCAATGAAGAGTGGGCTGAACTTTGGGTATAAACTAGACAATAGCTGCCTTCGCAGTATCAGCAGAATGGTTTATGGGAATGCACTCCACATTTGGCAGAGCATCATGTGACCTTACGGCTGAGATTTTGTGATGGTGCCAACGGAGACTTGGAGAGCAGCGCCCGTTCTGACTTTTTCCTCTTTTCTTACATGGCTCAGAAAATGGTGGATCTTAATACTTGACTTTAGCCAGACTCAGCAAGCGATTGAGCTTTGAAGCACAACTTTGCCTTTATTCTGGCTTTTTTGGCACACCACCAGGAGGCTGTCCCTTTCACGCCTGATAAATTCTGCTTCTTATCTCCAAATAGAAAAAAAAGAAAGAAAGAAAATATAAGCAGAATATTTATGACTCATAACTGCATTTTAACTGTCTGTTTTATTTTTTTATTGCTGACCTGTAGTTTAGAACAGCCCTCCTGAGCGCTTGAAGGATAACAGTTGTTTTTTCATTTTTCTGCTTTTTTTTTTTTTCTTTTTCTCCTTCCTCCTGTTTAATGAACAGGCATTTGAACCGGGCAAACGGGGCGACAGCATTGAACGTGAGATCATTGCAGCATAGTGTAGCAAACTGGCACCGTGCCTTTTCACCCCTTTGCTCCAGCAGATTTGTGCAATCCCCATTTATAAAACCGGCGCAGGGGCGAGGTGAATTTTCTGGTCTCTCCCCACCTCTAGTCCTGTGCAGGCAGTTGCGGCAAGGATTGGTGCAGCTTTTGCGCAGTGCTTTGTGCCTGGAATTCCGAGAAGAGCGCACGAGAGAGAAGACAGGCATCCTGGTCTTCTTCCGAGAAAGAACAGGAGCCCTAAGAAGAAGAAACAAATCTGAGTTTGTCCTACATACAAGAGTGCAGGGAAAAAAAAAAAAAAA
>VWYH01009618.1:316969-450733 GCA_013399365.1 Pampusana beccarii | reverse complement strand
AAAAAAAAAAAAAAAAATCTGGCATGTTTCACTACAGAGACATCAGGATGTGTTAAAGCTTTTTAAAACAGTGTAACAAAATGAGCCTAGGAGATTGATTCTTTTAGTTAAAAAAAACCAAAACAACAACAAAAAAGAAAAACAAAAGAAAGAAGGAATTATTTTTTTTAATTTTTTTTTTTTTTCCACTGTTGCTCATATAGCAGTATTTGGCACTGGGTGAAAACGTACCTTTCATATCAGGTATAGCTTCATTTTCTTTTTTCCTCTTTTTCTTTTTTAAGCTGTTTTAAACATGTTGTTTCGAAACTGAGTCCTTGTGTATTAATTTTAATGTAGTCAGCTGTTCACACTTTTTAAAACTAGTTTTTTTGCGGTATGTTTGATCTAATACTGCGAAAACTAGAAAGTAAACAAAAAATCGAGGATCTGTAGAAATAAGTGGTTAGGCACATTTTGTCTTAGCTAAGCACTGGAGTTATGCAAAGACCTTAATGTTACATTTATTCAGTCTAAGCTTTGGTTATCTCTAAGAAAGTTGTGAGCATTTAGATCTGGTTGCTAAGGAAAGTAAATGCTTTTTTTACGGCGTGACTCATGCTTTCAGTTTCTAAAGAAGGGAAGAGGGAAAAAAAACCATGTTGAACTGTAGGAAAGGATTGCTCTTATAGCCAGTATATTAAAATTATTATTGAGTTAATTCATATACGCTTTTCTTACAATTTATATCTAATTCCATTACAAATAATTCAGTTTAATAAGCACTGGAAGAAAAGTCACATTATTGGGACGTTCATGAAATAAGCCTTGTTTGCAGCTAGTACCAGTGACTATTTTAAGATGTTCGGTAAAGCAGCACTTGTCCAGGAACAGCTGAAAACAGTGTTTAAGATATCAATTCAGAATGTTTGTGATAAATGCATGCAGAGTTACAGTAAGTTTTGAACATATGATGCTTTAGTAGAGCCTTTTTCTTAAAGCATTTGTCTGTCTGTTGTACCATATTACTAGGCAATTAGAAGAGTGTATAGCAAAATTCATTCTGACTGACAGATTTTGAAAAGCTCAGCCAAACTGGTGTTTTATGTGGTTTGGAATTTTTTTTTTTTTTTTAATATTTTCCTAGCCTTTTTAATTTATGTTAAAAATACAGATGTCCTCAGCTAGAAATTACTTTGAAACTTCCGATGTTTTTTTCATCAAAAACTCTGATATTTTTTCTAAAATGTTCTTGGTAGGTGTTTGTCTAATAAAAAGCTTTATAAATGTATTATGACTTTTAAAAAATATGATTGTTCTAACACGTGCTTCACTTTTCATACATTGCTGATTTTACAGTAACTTCTGAGATTATTTGCCAGTTTTGCTACCTTATATTTTTGTTGTTCTGCAATGAATTCTGGGAAATTGCTGAACAGAGACCTTATGTATATGACACATATACCTCCATTTGCCCGCTTTGTACCCGAAAGTGTTTCTTAGATTTATGGTGATGCTGCCCTCCCCAATAGTATCTCATTAGTACCTTGGTCTGTTGAGGAACCAAGGCTTGCATTATCTTAAAAGAACTTCTAAAGTTTCTACATCTGATCATAGTAATCACTTTTTTTTTTTTTTAAATAAGATTTTGCAAACATTTCTTGATTTAAGCCATTTAGTTTATCCCAGTATTTTTATGAAGTTCCCTACCAAATTACCTCATTATATGCACATTTTGACAAAAAATATTTATTTTTGTTAGGCGTGCTCCTTCCCTTCTGGAATTCCTAATAAATACAAAATATTTGTGGGGTGAATAAAAACTAGGAAATACTAAATGAAATAGTCCCTTTGCCAAAGTGTGCGTGATCACAGCATGTCTTCCCATGGCCCTGAAAGGGGCGTCAGCAGTGAATTGATTTTATATCTTGAAAGCATAATTACTAATTTTGTATATGTTTCATGTTGTTCTGAAAACACTTCACATAAAACAGATATTTCAAAATCTTTCTCTTGCTTTCTTTTTGTTTTAGTGAAAACAAAATTAAAATGAAAAAGGAAACTGAAGAAGTTAATCATACCAGAATTCAGCGAAGGTAATACAGTGATCTTAAATATTATTTTTGTTAAAATAAAGCTAATAGCAACAATGTGAAGCAGATTATCTTTAAAATAATTTCTTTCCTTAAAAGAGCCTATAAATATAATTTCACAGATATGTATTAAACTTTTGTTATAATTAATTTCTGTAGGGAATATTGCAGTTTGAGTAGGCTTTGCACTGTGTGTTTCCATGAAGCTTTAGAATGAATTGAAAGATCAATACATAATTTGTTCTTTTGTTATGCCTAGTAAATAAATAACATAGATGTATTTACTAGTATATTACTAGTATATTTATAGTACACGTGTCTGTTTGCCAATATAAAACTATAATGCATTGACCAATTATTTTTTAAATGTGGAGTATCTCTTTTATTCACAAAAAAAAAAAAAAAAGGAAAATTGGAGAAGGGATTTTATAGCACTTATTACTATCATTCAGTAAATTACATGTGCAGTCTGCATACTTATTTCTGATACTGGGATAACTATTCTAGTTTGAGTTCTTATCTTACATATCTCCTCAGTGTCAGCAGAAAACAATTATAAAAATATCATTCCTTCTGATTGCTGAAGTGTTGTACGTGAAGTGAAAGCAGGTTTAAAACAGATTGTTCTAGAAAATAAATTAACATTATTTTAAAATGGAAAAGGCTATATTTTAGTGTGCAAGATTTAATCCACTAAATAAAAAAAAAAAAAAGAAAAAGAGAAAAAAAAGGTTATTTACTGATGCTCAGATGTCATGACTGGACTAGAAACGCATGTTGTAGTCTGAAAGAAAATGAAGCATTGCCCTGATTCAAAAACTTTGTTATTGACAGCACTCATTCTCTTGAAAGCATTTTTGCCCGACTGGCAATGGCAGAAATAGGCCTTCAGTGGGAACTAGTGGAAGGCAGGCATTGAAATTTTATTCAGATATAGATTTCAGTAATCCGCTAAAATCATAAAAGACCTTTCTATACCACGTGGCTTTAAAATTTTACCTGCTTCTTACGCCTATATCTTACAAATGCATTTGTGGCTCTATTGTTACAAGTTCTTCAGATGTGTCAGATATTATGCTTAAAGATGCAGTGTTTATCAATGCTTTCATTTAGAATATGTAAGTTATAAAACTTTATCTATGTCTCACCTTTCTCAATTACTAGTTATTGCCTCAGAGGACCTGTTTTCAATCTGTTGGGTAGGACAGCCTACATTCAGTGCGTGATAATTTGTATCATAGTGCTTGCCGGTCACAAGAAGAAAGTATTTGCTGTAAGAGTTAACCCTGAAGTATTGCAAGATTGTGTTTCTACTTTCGTTCTTATTATTAGGGAATAGCATTGATGGGAGGATTAGTAAATAAAATACACAAATTAACTTCTTTGCTTTGATTAATAGGCATCTTTTAGTCAACAAGTTATTGTCAAGCATTACTTAATGCCCTGTAATATGAAGAAATAGCTAAGCAGTCTTTGTAATATTGTACGGTACCTGTACTCTAGTGTGCCTCATTGCTTTTCAGATTTCATGAAGTGATTTTTATTTTGGGTTGTAGTACATTATATGAGCTCAGACACAAAGGACAAACATGTATTGTTCACTTCTATTTCACATCCAATTATGAATTCCAGTCTTGCCTCTGTGTGCATGCCATAGTCAGATGCAAGTTGTTGGGAGTTGAGAGTTCATCGGTAAGGCAAAGTGTGTGCAAAAGGACATTAATTCCTGCTGAAGACAAAACAATGTTCTGCCATCAATCTGTGAAAAAAAGTGGTTTTTCTTCCCTTTTCAACAAACAAACTAGTTACAAGTCTTTGGCCTGCTTGGTACATCTGCCATTTATGCAGTTACACTTGAAGTAGCCTTCTTTGCAATAGACGGTAGTATTTTAACTCTCATATACTGTTCTTACATTGCTTCATATGTTTATTTGTTTAAAGTCTTCTGCGTCTCACTGTAAAAGGAAAATGCTAATCAACGATGCCAATTGGCATAAACCCGTAGATCCGATCTTGTGTTGAAACGCACTGCACAAGCTCGCTTCTATGGGTCTGTGTCAGTATGGTGATCTGGCAAAAGTGTATGTATGTAGCACACATGGCGGTGGTATTTGACAACAAGCCCAAGTGAGTGTACAAAACTATATATTGTTTTTGGAATGCTGTCCATCGCCTTATCTTCAAACTTAAGTGATTTGTTGTTTCTTGGTTGCTTTAAGCACCTTTGGCTTAATATTAGAATTTACAAGGATGTGTGAGGGAATTGTAGGGTTTCCAATGAGAGATAGTAGAATATACCTTTTATTGACTTTATTAAATATACCATTACATGGTATTACATTCAAAAAAATGTACGGGGGAAAACAACAACAACAACAACAAACTCCCAAAGAAACAAGAAGATAATTATATTTTATTTTTGTTGTAAAATAAGACCAAATGGTCATTTCTTTCCAGAAATATAGTTGGACTTGCATCATTCCTGTCAAATACGTATGTATATATATACACATAAAACACACATGTATTTATCTCTATACATATGTAAACAGGGTAGAACAGATATTCTACCTCTGCAGTAGAAAAATCTATTTAAGAATATGCTTTATCATCTGAAAAGTGGGGAGTAGCTGCAGTTGAAAACCTACCCCCAAGGGAAATAGATAAAGCCTGTGGCTGCTGTCACATTTCAAAGAAAGGCTGAAGAAGTGAAGAAGACTTTATGGTCACCGTCGGAAGCTGTGTGCATCCGGGTTGAGGTAGTAGGTTGTATGGTTTAGAGTTACACCCTGGGAGTTAACTGTACAACCTTCTAGCTTTCCTTGGAGCACACTTGAGCCATCGAGGAATTCATCACCACTTTAATCTGATCAGGGAAATATACAAAAAGGTATTGTGTCATGGCTGTACATAATAATCACTCCGAGGCTTTACTGATGTTGAAATAGTCCTGATTACTTGATTATTTCATTTACATCCTGTTATGAACAATGCTAACATGTTCTCTTAATGGACTGTGACTACGTACTGCAGACACTTAAGGAAAGACTGATGATGATTCTAATTCCATTAACAAGAAAGCTTTAAAAGTTTATTTTGATTTATAAATTCAGAAAAATATCAAGTATTTAAAGCTTTATTGTTTCTCCATAGAAATAGCTTATCCTATACAGTTGTTTTTTTGTTGCTGTTGCTATACAGGTGCATATTCTTTCTTAAAGGGAAAAGAACAATTTTTTTCTGTCCTTATAATAGTTTACGAAAAATATTGCACGCTGCCGCTTGAATAGCGGTGGGCAGTGTCACAAGTTGATACTGATCTTCCTTGGATTTATGATATTTTTTCGTTGTGCCCAGACAACTCAGTATTATGAACACAGATCCAAATGACCTGCAGCCCCACCTGTGTTTCCACCGTGTCACGGCTCACGTGCCACTCACCTAATCCTGCTCTGGGGCCTCAGCACCTCTGTCCTTACACAGCCTGACCCTGACCCCCAAGGCCCTTGTCAGTTTTGGCCCTGATCTGATGATCTTCCTAACTCAGCAGGACCTGGAGAAGTCCCATTCTCCAGGCAGGTGGTTCCCAAAGCACTGGGTGCTGCTGGTAGCAGCAGGTCCTAGCACCAGGTTCCTGAATGAGCCCTCCACAACCCCTGTGTCACCTGTACATCTGGCATGTTTTGCTTGTTTGTTTGTTTTAAAAAAGCAATAATAGGATGCACCAAGGGAAAAAAAAAAAAAAAAGTGTATTTGATCCCAGTCTGAACAGGGAGATTAAGGTGTGCTTGTGGAATTTTATGCCCCAAGTTGTGCATTCCCACTTCATGCTGGTTTTCAGTCTTCTCTATCCTGGAAAAATAACCAAAAAAATGAGATGGGATGATGTGTACATCCCATAAGTAGGTATCTTATCAAAGAAAGAAAAAATATTGAGTATTTTTACAGTTTAGCCATTCCCCGAAACAGGCATGAAACAAGAGGGAAAAGGACTGTGGCTGTATATCCACCATGATTTATTTACGTGAGGCCTGCTTCTGCAAATTACCTGAAAGATTCAGTCTCCTCAATGTGATAGAAGGCATTACTGCCAAAGTAGGAGCATCTGGACCAGACAGTGATGCTCATTCCAAAATAGTTGGGAAAAATTAATACTGAATGTTTCCACATACTTTTCCATAAAAAGTGAAAAAGTTTAATCATTAATAATAGTAATAGTGATAATTTGGCTGGAAAATTCTTTAAGGTTTGTTGATATAAAGCAAAGGAGCTGGGCCATGCCCTGTGGTGCAGTGGTCGGGGGGACACCACTGACATGGGCTGTGGATGTGCCAGACTCCTGTGGGCTGAGGAGAGGGCGAGACGTGTTTTTTCCACACAGGAGTGGAGGCTGCGGTCCCAGAGCTGCCAAGTTAATGGCAAATAGGTCTTTCTCCAGGGTATTTTGAAACCCATACTTTTCTTTTTTTACTTTTATTGCAGGTGACCATAACAAAATATTTGACATTTCTAATGTTTAATTGGTTTAGGTTTTACATGAGCAAGGAAAGTTAAGAATGTTTATTTTAAGTGGATGTGATGCTTCCCTGTGTTTTGGTTATTGTTTTCCTTTCAATTCTACCTGTTGAAAAAATCACTTGCTTACAGGTCCTTATGTTTGACACTTTCTACCTCAGCTTAAGGTTTACCTAATTACTTTCCTAGATAAGAAATAAAAAAGGTGACAAAAATGGATTTAGTGTCTCTTTTTAATAGCATTTATTTTCAGTGATTAATATTTGTAATAGGAAATCGGTTAAGAGGATCTGCATGATGGTTAGGTGGATGTACAACGGATTTTAAGCTTGTATTAAAGTGCGTGGGAGAGAGGAGGTTGAGTGAATCAGAGCTACTCTAAACTAATGGAAAATGCTTAAAGGGGCAGTGACTAAACGGGGGAATAGAGAGGAGACCTCCATCAACCGATGAAGCTTAACAGGGACCACTCACAATCTGAATAAAAACTGTAATATCCTCTGTGGATTCAAAAGGTCCTCGGTCACCAACATGTTTTCTTCCTTTTCTATTTTAAATTTTCTCTTTCGTAGTTTAAGTCCAATGGAAAGAAACATTGTAATTGCTGTTTTCTGCCAACAGAGCAACAGGTGTTCAATCCTTTTATATTAATTCTTCAATTAGTTGCAAAATAAGGGATTGTTTATACTAAGCTGAACCAAATGGAAATGACTGATGCAGGAAATGTGGGAATGTTTCATCTGTCCTTCAAATGCATGATAAATTTGTAATTCTATCAGGCATAGTTGCAGGTTGCTATGCAAATTTCCATTGCAGCATCACCAGCTTTAATGAATATACATTTTCTGGTTTTCTTTCTGTGTTCTTTAATTTAGGTTTCTTGCCCAGTAATGTGCAATACATTGTTTCAGTAAGAGTTATCATGTTACAAGCAAAAATAAATGAGATTGTGAGGTAATTTTGAAGTGGATTAAGGTAGAGAATGAAAAGCAAAGGGGAGAAAAAGCTCTATTAAGAACAGCTGGGTGGAGTTAGGTCTTCTGTGATTCCATTTTAAAGTCATGAAACATATTGTCTGTTTTAGGCATAGTCTGGCTTTTTTTAGCTAGACAGTGCAGTTGGAATATTAGTCAGTCACGTAGTACCCAGCATTATATTGCTATGTTGCTTCTGTAGGAAATACACGCACTTTGTAACACAGCTACACGTGGATGTGTTCCAGTCTAGGGCCCATCAAACAATGTTTGCTCTTATAAGTAAGCCATAATGTTACCATCCTTGTGCCTTTACTGTGCTTCTTGCACATAGAAGAAATATCCAGTAGGATATTTCGGGATAAATCTTGAGATCCAATGGATCTGCAACTCCCAGTGGTTTCTCTGGGAGACACAGGTCCTCAGCATTTCACAAGTTTGGTCCCACAGAAAAACTGGCTGCAGAGACGCTGACCTGCCCAGCACCTTTTTGCTTCCCACAATTTCCTTGGTAAAGATTAAGCATGATCCAAGGCCTTAACCCTGGTTCCCAACACAGAAATGGCAAAAACCCGCTTTAATGCCAGATCCTGTTTGTCTTAAGAGCTAAATCGCTTCAGAGAGCTGGGGAGAGTTTGGATTTCCTTCTGCAGCCCACAGTGCCTGAATACAGAGGCATGTCCAAAGAAAACAGAGTTAAAGGGATGTTTCAGAGGTAATAACCGTGGGTTGGATGCACTAACAGAGCTTGGGTGTTTTGGGCCCAGCCATTTTGAGAGCTTTCTGTGGAATAAAGCTGCCATTAATCCAGTTTACCAGAGTAGGTAAAGCACACTTTTAGTAATTTTGTGCTGTTGAAATAGGACAAAAGAGTCGAAAGTATATGAGTGAATATGGGTCAATATAGTTAATATGATCTATTTTATGAATAATCCTATAGATCTACATTATAAAAGCTCAAAGTCATTATAGATTTTTTTTTTCTCTGTAGCTGATGTGCTTTATGTTTTTGTCGTTCTGCTTCAACAAAAGAAAATGTCAAGTTTTCCTTGGTCTCATGGTTCATTTAACTTCCTCTTGTCTTCAAATAAGTTGAAGATATTTAGAGATTTTTAGGTAAAGAATGTGGTAAAATATTTAAAAGCAATCCCAGAAAAAGGTTCTCCTTGCAAATCTGCCCTTTAAAAATGACAAACAGCCCTTAGTAATCTCTAAAACTTGTTTATTGAAACTCTTCAGCAAGAGACCTGTGATAGGTTGCTTAGCTGATAAAGCTGGAGTAGAAGTGCACTTGAAATTTTTCAAATTTTTTTGATGTGGTTTCATATGACATTAATTTATGTATTAAGAGCAGCTTCTGGTATTTTTAATAAAACTAAAATTAAATACGTCTGGCAGGCCCTGTTTAAATGTGAATATTGCTTTTATAGCACAGTTAAATACGAGATTGAAAAGCTAATGCTTTTGCATTACATAGTACAGAAGAACCAAATTGTTTCAGCTTTGTCTTTTCTCACATACTAAAAATATTTACATCAGCGTGATTGTTTTGGTAGAGTATAATTTTCTACAAGGCTTCTGGATATTTCAGGTGTATTTCATTGTAAATGATATCAGTTATATGGAGATTTCAGGTAAATTCTTATCTTGTTTTGTTCCTTCCACCTCTTTTTTTTCATGCTACTTTTAGAAACAGTAAGAACAGGCCTCTCATTGATTAAGTCATTTCAAGAATACTTGCAAAATCTGAATAAAAAGTCAAAGATCATGCCGCTCTTTTTCCAGCACAACATTGTCCTCTGTTCAGAAATACCTGGCTGCTGTCCCCTTATCCTTTCTTTTGCAAGTGTGGTCGATATGTTACTTCATCTTACAGAAAAATAAGCATGAATCCCATTGCTGTCTACTGCCTTGGTTGCACCTTGTTCAAATAAAAAGATCTCACCCCTAAATAACAGTATTTTGAGGCTTTCTGACTAATATATTTGTCTGGCTTAGTAAGACTGGTGCTGATATGCTCTAACCATTGTACCCAGAGCCTCAGCAAAATGACACAGATACAGAATAGCAGACTAATCATTTTTCTAAGAGTCAGAACAGCCTTGTATAGTGACTACTTCACTTTTGTGATTGGGTGAAAAGTGAGGATGTATATTTTATATTTTCTTGCATGTAGTTAATGTAGATATATTATGCATACATTGCCTTTATCTAAATGTTATCAGTCTCCTCAACTAAAGCTTTATCTCCATGGTTGAGAGTGATTTACCTGGGTTTTTCTCTGCTTTATCTGGGAAATGCAGGTCCCTTCATTTTTTGTGTTCTGTCTCCATAAACTTTTGGTTTGCACACATTCTTCCACTGGTCCTTTTTTGATTCTTCATTTCCTGACAGAATGATAGTCAGGGCAAAAAATGTAGAGCGTTGCAGATATACCAGCAACAGGGATGGACAGTGAATACCCTGATGGCTTGAGAGAAGAGTGGGATCACTGCCACATTTATAAGGTTAGAAAAAAGCAAAAGCTTACTCAAACCAAGTCCTCCATTAGGCCCCTCTGCTATGACTCTCCAACTTTGCAAGGAGAATAAGCTGTTTGGTACTACCACTTTTGTAATCTGGTTTGAGACCATGGGATTGACTTTGCTCAACCTCTATGTGAGTGTAATTTTTTTCAAGCAAAGTCCCTGGACATGGCAAGGCTCACTTTTTCATGACATGCATTCAGCCTTGTGGTGACTTCAGTATCAAAACAGATTTATATTTCTAAGAAAAGACGACTGGCAGTCTTGGAAATGTTTTATATGTATGTTTATGTACGTATACTCTTGGGTTTGGGTTTTTTTGCATGGCACTACACTGATATGAAAAAGAAAAAAAAATAATGGAACCCCCAAAATTCTTCATCTCATTCATTGCAATTAGTTTGCCAAGACAAATTTGTTAACTTCGCATTTGAGGAAGAAGTCATCAAATGGAACTTTCACATGATAACTTCACTATCGCTTGAAAGAACTTCTCCTTTAGACTAGGAATAGCGTTTGGAGCATGCTATGTCCCCATGAATAGTTGGTTTCCTGGAAAGTTACCCTAGAAAGTTGTTCTGTCTGGGTCTGGAAGTGGATTCAACTGTAGTCTGTGACCAGGAAAGCTGGAGACATGGTTTCAACATGCCCCTATTATTCATGTGTCCTGAGTTGAGGATCTTTTGCTGCTGTTCTATATCATAGCTTGTCCCATGAATCTTGCACTTTTTGAGGGTATTTCCATCTCCAGCCCCCCCATCTCTTCAAAAAGCCCAAATACCCTTAGTTTACACAACTGAAGGACTCTACAAGTTCTTTGAACCCCCAGGTTTGCCTGGGTCAGTTGAGTATTTTATGGGGAGGCAGGTTTCTGGGGTGTAGAATATTTATTTAAGTGTGATTTGTACTATGTTGAACTAAACTGTAACTGAGCTGCTGAAAAGGGCTTCTTTTCACAGCAGAGTGCAGACCTGTACAGAAGGAGACCCAAGGCAGTTTTGAGGAAGTTTTGTCAAGGTCCCCAATCTTAGTGGCAAAGCTGGTTCAAGCAGTGACTGAGCCTCCAGACACTCATGTCTGAGGGCCACTGCCAAAACTGATATCACTGTGCACAGATATCTTTGTGAGCTGGGGTACGGGGACCAGAGAACCAATGTAGCTATTCAGCTCAATCCTAAGTGATGTGCTTTGCTCCTTTGTCCAAATGATAACAACTTTTGATCTGTAGTTAGGCTAGATTTATCCAATGGTATGTATCTTACCATAATCACTTTTAATTTCTTTAGCTCTACTCCCCAAATATTTATTTCTAGGTTGTGTATTGGAAAGAACTAAGTTCAGACCACTTAATTTGCATGTTGCCCTCATGTCTCATCACTGGCTATAGAGGAAGGCAGTTTCTGAAAATTCACAGTAGTAGTCAGCCTATATTGATTGTGGCCCACATGAATGTGGAGATGAGACTGGATGCTCAAGTCCATCTGAAGTACCACAGCTGGCAGTCTGGCTGCAGCCACAGGGAGGTTTTTGCTAAAAATGTATTTTTATCTTTAGATGGCATTTACTCAGGATGTGACTTGTGAAGTACGTGACTCCTGTGGTGATAAGGGGGGTTTTGAGAGTAATTGTTATAAAACACTGTAAAGTATATTGTTCTTATGAAAGGTTTAGCTTCTGATAGAAGAATTTAGAGGTATCTTCATTATTATTTCAGTTTTGAAGTATAACTGTATTGGAATGCCCAAAATGTAAATTCACATGACAAGTCTAAGAACCTAACTCATACTTAATGTAACACTTTGAAGTGATCCTACCTTTTTCCCAGAACGTCTTGAGCAGTCAGGAATCTGCACCCTGTTGACTTACAACATCTGGGCAAGTTTTAAAAGAGAAACATCAGGTGCAAAGGCATTTTTACAGCTTTTAGACCATAAGCTTCATAATGGATGTTAACTCTATGAACTGGTTGGTGCTGCCTCTAGGTCATGCTTCTGTATGTGAGACACCTAAACATGGAGCACCTATACATCCTATACATTTATGAGAAAATAGCCATCTAATTTCTCTGCTCTTGCTGTTGTAAAGCAAGACATTATAAACAATGTAGTTAGAGCCAACATGCTCAGCTTTGTAAAATGTGAGCTTTTAATAAAATTTAGTAAAATTAGAATTCAGCTTAAAGCTTTATGCTCTGTCCAGGTTGAGGCCAACAACTTAAACAGCAAGCAATCTGCACACCCAGGTCACCTATTGGCACTACTGCCAGCTACACAGGTGCAGGAAGGGGATACCTGGCTCCTTCCCTCCCCTTGCCCTGCACTGTGGAGAAGTTGTCTGCTGTGGGAGACCATGTTGTCCCCAGGCCCCTGCTGCAAAGGCCAAGGCTGGGAGCACGGCCTGGGCACTGCTGCCTCTGCCCTCAGCAGCAGCAGGAACCTGTGGGCCCTTCTGCGCTGTTGGGCAGGGGTGATGTGGGGCTTGCAGCCACCCCACCACCCCACCAAGGACAGGTACAGGCGGTGTTGTGCCCAAAAGAAAGGAATCAAGTGTAGCTGTGAGTCAGGTTGGGATTTTTTGGCTAAAAAAAGTCCAAGTATTGGTCTATGGAAGTAAACATGCAGCCTGCCTAGTGAATGCATGATTTATTGGCTGTGTGAGCTGCTGGAAATACCAAAGCGGATAAGGGCTGTGATTCAAGGCCACGGGGCTGGGCTCACACAGTTCCCTGAGCCAGGAGCCAAGGACGTGGGAATCCTCACCAAGGGGTGACTCTGGAGGTCTGGAGCAAACATCGGGCTGCGTGCATCGTTGGGCGGGTGGAGGTTTGTGTTAAGGATACCTTCTCATACATGAGCAGTGGCTGTTGTTAGTTATTGTGTAATTTGATTTGACTCTAATTTAATGACAGTTCTTAGTGCGCAACATGATTTGCAAGGCTGCTTTCCAGTTTTATCGATTAGGCCTTTAATGTATTTGAACTTGCACTCAGGAGCTTCATTGGAGATTTAATGCAAGTCTGCAAAACAAGCTTGGTAAGGAATTTTTTCACAGAACTTGAACTCAAATGCTTCAACAAGTCACTGAGGTGTGGTGTGAAAAAATTTTAAGAAAGATAATACTTAGTTAAACTTTACTTTTTAAATAATGGATGGGCAACGCTTTTCCTTCCTTTCTTCAGGATTTTCTTTTTCCCAAACTCTCATACTCAATATCTATTCAAAGATAAATTAAATATCTTGTTTATTGAGTTTTGTAGGATGTGGTTTTAAAGGGGACACCTCAGAGATTATCACTGCAAAACTTTAATGGAAAATAAGTAACTTGTAACTTCTGGATATCTATGATTTTATTAATTAGTAAGAAATTTACCCAATAGAGAACAAATACTGCAGAACTAGCTACCGCAGTCTCCTAGTGATTTTCAAACTGTATGTTTTATTCAAAGCAGATATTGTAAAGCATGAAAAATAGATTATCAATTTTTGATGTCTATCAGTGATTCTGTAAAGACAAGTTCGTGGGGTTTTTTTTTATATTTACCAGTATATGTTCATAAAGTTTAGAAATGGATGGTCTAAACATGGAGGGGCTGGCAAGGGAAGAATTAATGGTAATTTTTCATTATATTTTCTGAAATCAAACCTTTGCTCCTCAATTATTCAATGAAGAGCACAGCAAGAGGCACAGAGTCTTATCTGTGTGGAAGGAAGGAAGGAAGGAAGGAAGGAAGGAAGGAAGGAAGGAAGGAAGGAAGGAAAATTGACAGGCAAAACCTTCATATTGCAAATAAACAGAAGGCCTCATGGGAATAAGTTTTTTTATTGCCTGTTCAATTTCTTTTTTTTTTTTTTTTTAATGAGCAGAAATCACACTTCAAGTCTAAATTAGAAGGGTGATAAGTCTAAAGAGTAGGAGTTGAGGGGAGCATACATTCCAGACATATTGAAACCATCTCAAAATTATCCCACACTCTCGAGCATTAGGAACCCATAGAATTCAAAGATAAACTGAAAATCCGTTGTGACGGCACACAGATAACCATAACTCTGCCTAATACTGACAGAGTTAGGCAATGTGTCTAACGATGCTTGTTAGTTCAGTCTTGTCTAAGAAAACAAACACCAAATGATTATATTATAGCCATATTGTTACTGCACAGTATCATAAGGGAGAATTTAGCTGATGTGGGTGCCCTTCCTTTGCTTCTGTTGAGTTTATTTACGTAAATGATAAATATGAAATACTCAAAAGCCTGAATCAAAACGAATGAGAAAAGCCCAGCTTTTATATGAACTGTAATTAATGTGCAGCCTGTTACCACAAAACTTAATTTAGGGAAATTCCTAGTTAGAATCAAGAATGTTAAACATTTGCATGAATAAGAACAGTATGTGCAGTGGCACTAGAAGTAGCAATATTTCTGATTCAAACCATGCACTGAAGAGTTGTTGAGGTTACAGAACTTCTTCCCTTTTAAAATTAAGTGCTTTATGAGAGAATGAAGTTATTGACTGCTGATCACTTCCAGACACCAAACAGTCATCTATTGGTCCCTTCCAGAGTGGAATAGCAGTTCCATATGATGCATATTAATGGAATATGTCATTAATTCCCTAAATATCACTAAACTGGTAAAGTCATTATAAGTTTCCATCTCCCTCAAGAAAATGTAGCTGTTTCAAATATTTCAACTCTATGAAAACAGCCACAGAATATGGAATCTGTTAAAACAGCAACATCTACGGTGTGAGATACCAAGATCTTAGCCTTAGCTCTTTTTCTTATTGAGATTGGCATATTCACGATCCAAATGGAGTTTGAATATTTACATCCAGATTCTTGTTTTGAGAAGAATTTGTGCATCTCTGTTCTTATACGTGAACATTACTTTTTCTATCACGTAAAAAACCAGAAAATGTGTATAGCTATAGTATGAATTATCAAATAATATTATTATGCATTGTCAAAATCAGAGTCTGGTGTTATAAGGTTACTTACCTGTTAAGTTAGATGGCTAAACAGCAAAACAGGCTCTTGCTATGGTTATGAAATGTGATTTTTTTCTTTGCCTTGATCTTCATGAAAGGTATGCTCAAAGCCTTTGTTTTACATGAAGAGAAGCATTAACATAGAGCTAATAATATTTATAGGCAGTTTTGAGACAGAAAATAAAAATATTTAAAAATCATATTTTCTTTTAAGATACAATCCTAGTGTACCAGACACTAATTTCTCATCAGAGGGAGTTACAGCTATTTTACAATATTAATAAAATTGTGTTGGAAGATTCTATTGACTAGTCTGACCATTATCAATTGTTTCTCTTCTTTTCATGTAATGGAACTGTACTTACATCAGCCAACCCCCAATTTATAGTTGCAACCCCCAATTTATAGTTGATTTCTGTCGATGCATTTTATACACTGCATCTCTTAAACAAAGATTCCCTCCTGGAGACATTCCTGTGTCACCTTATCTAGGTGTTCCTGCTCTGGCAGGGGGATTGGACTAGATGATCTTCTGACGTCCCTTCCAATCCCTAACATTCTGTGATTCTGTGATTCTGTGAAATGTGATGTTACATTTTTAAGGCCTAAGAGTACATTTGTTACTGACTGAAGTCTGAGTGAAGGCTTACTTCAGAACTGGTGTTAATGAAAACAGAATCTGTACATAAAGAAAAGTAAGTATTCACTAATGTAAGTCTATATTTAAATGAATATATGTGAAACTATGAAATACTGAACAAGTCAAATTCTGTAAAATGTATTAGGTGCATTATTTTTATGAATGTGATTTTTCACTGACAGCTCCACAGATAATACAAGGAAACTTGACTTCTCATTTCAAATTGGAGTGGATTCAAATACCTAAAAATTACAAAACCTGCCTATAAGAAATAAATAAAGTCGTTAATGAAGTAGATTAAAATATTCAGATAAAATTCTGGCCCAATCGTCATTTATCAGTAGTGTCCATAGCATGGTACTTGAAATACTGGAAATTTAACTATCTTTGTTAAATGCGATAGTATTTGAAAATACTGGCTCTTCTAAAAACTCCTAAATGGCCTCAGAGAACATCAGCAGCTTTAGAACTGCTTTAAACTTTAAACCTGTGGATATAAGTAAATGTGTGACTGTATTTGATAAATACTTAGGAACATTCCTTGGTGAGAGCCTGCACATTCAATTTAATACTGTGGAACACAAAGTTGCCAGAACATTACCTAATATCTGCTTTTTTTCCCCCAATCTTTGTCTCTGTATATTCATCTTGAAGATCTGTTACAGCATCTAAAAAAACCCCAAACCAAACCAACCAACCAACCAAACCAAACCAACCAACCAACCAACCAAAAACAAAACAAAAAGCCAAACAGAACCAAAACAAACAAAAAACCAAAGCAAACAAAAAACTACAAAACCCCACAAAACACAAAAAGCAAACAAACAAAAAACAAAAAAAAAAAAAAAACAAAAAACCAACCAAACAAAAACAAACAAAAAACCAAAGCAAACAAAAAACTACAAAACCCCACAAAACACAAAAAGCAAACAAACAAAAGACAAAAAACCCCCCAAATGAAACACCAAAACAAACAAAAACAAACAAACAAAAAACCCCAAACCAAACAATAACAAAACCAAAAACAAGAACAACAAAAAAACCAAAACCAAAAACAACAACAACAAAAAAACCCAAAAAAACAACCAACCAACCAAACAAACAATAAAACCCCCAAACAAACAAACAAAACCCCCAAACAACCAGAATGGTGGTAAGAGATGTAACCTTAAAGGGTTTTTTCTTTTTGTATGTTGGTTGCAAGGAGGCTAATTCATGTAATTCATACTATAGTTTAGAATATTAATGTTTCTTATGAATTAAAGCTATTTAACAAAAAAACTATTTATTTGTTCCCATGTGAAATTTTCCTGAATGTAGTTTCACCAGTTCATTATTTTGTTAATATAAAATTTTCTTCATCTATACTCAAGGAAGAACAAGGCAAATGATAAATGATTGAGGAAACATGGTGAGTTATTGTCCCTTCTTAAGTTTTAAGAGCTTTTTTAATAAACTTGGAGCTAGTACTTCACCCAGCTTCCAGATGGTAGTTCTGTGCTACAGGGAAATAGTCATGTGAAGACTATATGAAGACCACTACAGAGGACACATTAAAGTATATGGAGTGTACAAATGAAGTCTTAACGAAGTCAAGTTCTTTCAGGTGCAAAATAATTTTTTTAATTAAGAGAAATGGCCCTTGTTGCTAGAAGTAGGAATGGTCAATGCCAAAGGACAAATTGATCATTAATGACCATCTATTAGACACAGAAAATTATCCTACAATACTTGACTCAGTAATCCTAAAAATCCTTATACTTACGCGTCTTAGCATCTTCTGAATAGCGTAATCCGATAAGTGTAATTCTTAGTGTTCATTTGAAACAACACAACAACGGTTCAAAGTTAATCAACAAAAGATCATGAAGAAAAAATGAATAACTATAAAATGTAAAGCATAATGTAATTTTTTTAATAATTTTTCACCCAATGATGTTTGCAGAATAGCTGTCTGAACAGTTGTCTTTTTGCTAACCTCTATAATTTGTTGGATGAAATCTATTTTCTAAAGATAAGTCATCTTTATATAGAGCAGTTCAATGGTATCTGCTTAAAAATATTACTGTCATCAGTATACGGAAGAAAGGTAAAACTAATCTCTACCAGGACTACAACTCACAGCGTTATGAAAAATTCACTGGACATTTCAGTAGAATAAGTGAGATATACTATTAAGCAAGATATATCTATGTGTAAGGCTTTACTAGTATATCCGTCAAACATTAGGGAATAGTTCAAAAAACACAGAAATACACAAATTTTCAGGAGTCTGTCATCTTCCCTGGTAACCTCACTGGGGGTCTTTGAAAGAGCGTTTGTACTCAGGAAGGCATTCAGATTTGTTATTCTGAAAGCAAACGTCCATATGTCTTTCTTCCTTTATACACCTCTATTTAGTACTTTTCCACAGTCAGATTCTAACAAATAGGATACACCGAGGTGTCTGACATCCCTTTGTGACATGGCATCCGTGGTGGAAAGCAGGAGCTCTGCACAATTAAATGTTTTGTCCGAGCTCATGCTAGATATCTTTATTGTCATTGGGATCAAGAGACGAGCTTTCTAATTTGCCAAGCCGATGGCTAGTCCGATATATTTCAGAAAGTTCTTTCTGGGCAGTATGTTAAAGGTCTGGCCTCTGTGCTCTAAATTAAGAAAGCACCATCGCACAGTTTGAAGGCTGAGTATCACACTGGAATGTGTTTTCTTTGCCAGTGTGATGTTCTCACAGTGTATTTTGTAATGTAGTAATTATGCAGTTTGCCCCACAGTTCTTCTTGAAATTAATGCATATCTTATATTTAATAATAACATAGGTTTGATAATGCTATTTCATTGTCATAAATATTAAAAGCTACATAATGTATGCACATATAAATACTGCAGTAATGAAGGCCCTTTAAATAAACAACACTGATTCAAGTTCAAGTGCTGAGGCTCAATGGATCCTGGAAGTAAAACTGACTCTACAAATAAAACTAAAATCACCTCTGTTGATCTTCATTGTATAAGAGGAGGGGAATGTACAAGGATGGCAAACAGGGATGGGAAAGTTCAAACTTTTTTCTTTAATTTTTTCTGCAGCATTGACTTTCTATTAAGGAAGGTGAAGAAGTGCCCTTGCCAATGGTGTGTAACCTCACCTGTTCTTGATCCTCGCCTTTGTCCTGGCCCCTTTTCTGTGGCATTGGCCACCAGAGCTGCCAGACATGGCCCTAAGAGGCCCAGGTCCATCTGGAGAAGAGGTCTCTTGTGACGGGAAGCAAGGAAATGGCCACTGGGCTGTTTTCCAGGCGAGCCCTGGGGAGGGCCGGTTCTCTGAGCCAGCCAGGGCACAGCTGGGGGAACCCCAGCCGGCCCCCCCTGGGAGCTGCCAGGCACTATTGGAGCTCATGGGCAGCTGAGCTCTCCCCACCAAGACCAAGGCAGGCTCAAAGAGACGACTGAATTGTGTGAGGAGATGCACAGCAGCCCGGGATAAAGAGGGCTCAAAATTGGCTTAAATCCATTTTACTCCTACGTGCTACAAGATGTGAATTGTATGTTCTGCACCTTAGAAATGATAAATTTGAAGTGTTCTCTTAACTCTTTAAAGTCTGTGACAAAAGGCTAGGTAATCTCAAACTGCAATATTGAGACATGAATTTCAGGAATCCCACGATTCTGGGAGTAATGCTTGGCACGAGTGGGAAAGGGTTCAACTGTAAAATTTACAGTTTGAGAATATAAACGTAGAAGTTCAGAAGGGTTAAAATCAAAAAGGGTCTAGGTCTGTGGATCTTGATTCTGCTTGGAGTTGCTCAGTTGCTTTGCTGGTTGTATGTGGATACTAATTTAATTAAAAGATCTCAATCTCTGTTGTCTGTGAAAGGGACAGTGTTGCTCAGTTTTTGCACTAAGCAAAATTACTTTGAGGATAATGTGACAAAATATATAAGCAATTCATATTTACTTGAGGCTGTGTTTTAGCTTCTGTACTGACAAATTACATAGTAGCAATTCTTCAATACTGAAGAATTGGATAGTACTGTGACAAGTTTTGGAAAATTGTTTCAGATTATTCCAGTGCAGTATATTTCTGGGTAATAGAAAGAGATTGGGAATTAGAGGACGTTCTGTTTAGAGTAAGACGGTGAAATGCTGGCACACATGTGGTAGTTACCAGGGCTTTTTCTGCAAAAGAGATTCATTTCTCAGTATTCTATTAGCTCTTTTTTTTTTTTTTTTAAACCAACCACTAAAAAAAAAAAAAATAAAAAAAAAGAATCAGCCAACATAACTTTTGGACTTCAAAAAGCTTTCTCCACAGGAGCAGCTGTTAAGGAAGCTAAGCAGTCACTGAGGGAGTGGGAAATCCTCATCATGCAATAAAAATGGCTAGATACAGATTCTAAAGTAAAAATATCTAGTCATCCTTCTCTAGGGCTGAAAGATTACAGTGGGCTGCTCCATTGTTTCACACTATGATGGTTGTTTTTTAATAATTGTATTAATGAACTGGAAAGAAAGTTAGAGAGTGAGATTGCAACATCTGCAAATGGCACAATTAGCTGGGTTACTCGAGTCCAAAACACACTTCAGGAGGGAACCCTCAGAACTACAGCAGTAGATGAAACAATGTCAAATGAAATTCAGCAGTGATGTATGAAAGCTAGCAGACATCGAAAGAAGTAATTTGAACTATTTATGACCTCTGTTGGGTTCTAAATGGATTTAAAAATACCAGGAAAAGAGATCAAGTCTTTGTGGACAACTCAATAAAACCTATGATCTCTTTTAAGGTTTCAATGGCCTTTCCCCTACCCTTATAAATCCTCCAAATAGAAGAATCCCCTCACCACAAAACAAGAAGCAATGGCAATGAGATCCTATGTGCTATTAATCTACATACAGCACAGATGATGGCACATAATTCAGCATGTTCTCTTACTCTGACTGCTGTGGAAGAGAAAAAATGAGCAAAAGGAGAGAAGAAAACAATATATTTCCAGATGAATATGTTGTGTCTCTTTCCAAAGTGCAACAGTAAGCGAAGATTCAGTGAAAGTGAGGAGATACAAATTTTTGATCTGTAAAAAGAATATATTTCTTCATTAAGTAAGTATCTAAATGATAGTCACTGCAAGAAGGATCCAAACTTGTAGCTGCTTTTGTTTGGGTGGGCAATTTAGATGTGTAAAGCCAAACTGAAATCGAAGTGCTTGTAGGATCAACCATTACGGGGTGCTGTGTATCCCATTCAGATTCATTTTCTGGCTCAGAAATCCAGATGGGCGGTGTATCAGTGAAGGTCTTAGCTGAGTTCTTCTGTCCTGCTGTTCCCTCTATGGTGCAAAATTTACCCTGTCTGTGCCACTGTTGAAACAGCTGAGGGGTTTCTGTGGGTAGCCCTTGTTCTTTGCCTATATTTTAGTTATTACTGAGAACAGCTAAGGTTTACAGAGTTACATGTGTAGCTAGCCAGACTGTTGTTCTTCTCCATCTGCTAGGCACATGCTACATGTGTGTCCTTACAGCTTAAAGGTATGGATAACAGTAAATCATATATGATATAAACAAACGAACTACACAGTTGTACAAGAAGTGCACAGTCTTACCATGAACTGTCACACAGTCACAGCAGAGATCTCTACACAGTGCACCTCCAAGTGGAATACAGGAGAGGACGATACAGAAAATGTAAAATTAGCTTTTTTTTTTAAAATATTATGTATGAATGATTAAAATAGATTTCAAGTAGAAAAGTGCATTATGCAGTTGCTCAAACAACCTTACTTTCCAAAATATTTGAAAAAGAGTAGATTTGTGGAAATTCGTTAAAAGATGTTCATTAAGGTGGCCATGGTTCAGTCCCTTGATAGAAATTAGTTTGGACTTGGTATAGGTGGAACATGCTCACATATATCTATTGTTCAGCATAAAGAAAAAGTCCAGATTTTGCCTAAGCTTTACACTGCTGCCAGGCTGTTCCGTACTACATTTACAGCAAAGAACGTCGGAAAAACCCCAAACCAAATAAATCAGTTGAAACCTTGTAATAGTTGCTCTTAACTCTAATGCAAATCCATGCATCATTCTACTCTTTGCTTTCTTTGCTTCTTTGTGGAAGTTGTTTCTTGCCCTAGGTCCTTTCGTGTACTTGCAAACTGCCTCTAAATTCCTAAATTCCCTGTTTTCAAGATTATTTTTTTTTCACAATTCTTCTGTCATTAAATACTCCTTGTAATCCCTAAATACTTCCTCTTCTCTTTTACATTTTACAATATTTTCATATTTCATATTTCATCTTTTCATATCCCCATAAGAACCTGTATTCCCTGCACGGGGAGGTTGCAGAATTCTCACTGTGATGTTGCTATTGCTATCTCCTTTCAATGCCTATCAAGGCAGGTGAAACCCTTATACTGCTGCCATGCTCTGGGGTCCCTCCTCTCTATACATTCTTACCACTGATGTGGTTCTTTGACTTCCTTATTTTTATATGAAAGTGCAAAAAACTAGAGGTGAAAATGATCCATTATGCTTACTAAACCAGTGAAGGATTAGTCCATGCTCATGTTTAGTGTAAGCTAGTTTTGCAGAAGTTAGCCATTATCCTGAAATAATGTTTCATTGTGAAAAATAATTCCTTGTTACACAAATAGAAACTCTGATTCCCATCTCTCTTCTCCTACGTATGACTCTGTACAGAAAAAATTTGCACTTCTCCTGTGGAGATAATGACCAACGAATACTTGTAGGCCATTGTTGTGCAAGTACTTAAAATATTTACCTATCTTGACAGTTCTCTCCAGATTGTCCAAGTGTTTTTCTGATAACATGATGGCCAGAATGGGGTGAGCTAGTGAAAGTTCATTTGACTGGTACATCTCATTTTAGAATACTTTTGGCTATACCTCAGTAGCCATTGCAAATGAGAAAATATTCTCTTACAGTTTGTTCATATATGGGTTGCCTCAACAAACCAAATTTTTATAGAAAGAAATATGTAGTGCAAGCTTTCTGGCCCAAGACTTCCTGCGAATGCTATGGAGTACTTTACTATTATCTTAAAACGGAAGTACAAACGTTTTTTTTGTAACCTATGATCTCTCCTTCAGCATTGCCTTTTCCATGTATTTTCTGGATCCAGTCTACATGGTGCAGGTTATTATCCACAAAATGTAAATTAACTTAATTGTAATCCAAAATTAAGTTCAAATATTCTTCATCTGCAGGTAGACATGTTCAGATCATGTTTGTATACCCTAACATGAAGTAGAATTGTGACATTCAGAACCCCATCAATTAATTTACTTTGTGTTAATTCCTGGTCAGTGTTGTGTCTTCCCCATTTAGTCTGTAAAGTGCATACTGGTATTGCTCACCAGACTGGCACTGATACCTGTCACTCTGCTTTTCCCACTGATCTCCTTTCAAAGCCGTTAAGAGCATGGTGGTCACTTATGCATTGATTGAATCAAATTCACTTAGATGCAGACTGCTTATGTACGCAGTTAAATTCAGAAAACAGGTTTTGTATGACTAAGACTCTTCAAAATTTGAATTTCATATGTGGTCTGCATATGCCCACTTAAAAAATTACTAGTTACAGCCACTTAAAATATTACCAATTTAACTCAACTTGATTAATCTGTGGAAAAAAATGAAGGATGTTTTTATTTCCATGCTTCCTCTGACAATCTTCATTCTAACTATTTCAATGCTGATTTTAAGACAGGACTGCTTTTGAATAACGATACAATTCATTAATCTTATATTAAGGATACCACAACATCTCTTTTCACTAACCTGCAGTGGTCCTCAGTAAAAGTCAGCATTATCTATGTTTGCCGCTCTTGATTGTCATCTCAAGTACTGCTATTTCCTACTGTGGATAAAGGGAAATAGCACTGATGTTCAATGCCAATTTGGGTAAATTCTGACTGGAGCCCTGAAATGGAGGAGTGAGACCTTAATGAATGACATGACTGGGTTTGAACAGATCAGTCCTTTGCTTGAGATCACTTTAGCTGATTTATCTGAAGTGAAAGGGTGGTCTGTGAAAGAAATGTTATTGCTCCATCAAGTCTATTTTATCCCTTTGGGAAATAAGCTGAAATGTACATAGGTACTGTGGATTTTACTCCCACAGGTATTAATGTCATATTTGAAACTCTTACAAATCAAAAGAAAAATCCTGTCTTCAGATTAGATAATGAATCAATTAATTTTTGCCTGTTAAAAGCAGAATACAACCTGGAGGAACTTAGAGTGAGAGGATTCCGGGTCATGTTATCATGAGTGCTAGTAATCATTCCAAAACTCTAGACGAACAAATGTGGAGTGCCACCTGATACTTTATGGTCCCTCCTTACTTTTTTTTTTTTTTTTTAACTCGGAATGGATGTTGGTTGTAAAGGAATACTATATTTTTTCTTTTTCCAAAAATGGTAAAAAATTAGTAAGAAATTATATCAATAATGAACTGAATATTTTTAGTGCCCATTTACCCCACTCATAATCTGTGAAAACGTGAGTATGAATGTTATGACAGTTACAGAAGTAGTTTTCCCTGGGAATAAGGGGAAATTGTGTGTTAATGCATGTAACTTGCTGTGCATTTCTTGAGGAGTGAATGCCTGTTATTTAAAATAGAAAGCCGCTGCCATGAGGTCACTAGCTAAAGTTGTGACAGGAGTGCAGAAGACAATTTTTAAAGAATTGAAATCTGTCCGAATTGATGGAAAAGTAGAAGTTATAAGCCTGTCCTCATGTATCATTTGCTTCATGCTTTCTGATACTACTCACAGAATAATGAAGATGCTTGTTGACTCATTTGCTGAATTTTAAGAATGAAGCAAGTGTACTGGCACTGTTTGGCAGGCTGAAAAAATACTATGCTTCAACATTTTGAAATCACTGTAATAATATTCTTGGAAAACAGAGAGGAGCTGGGAAACAGGGACACCTTAGTGAATATAGAAGAACAGCATGTAATACTGTTACCTGTCCTATGTACCCTCTGTCCTCCATCATTTCCCAAAAATATGTTACTACAGTTCTGTGCTACTTCATTTTTCCCACCTGACACCTCTCTTAGTAATATTCAACCTGAGTATCTTTCCTTATAGCCACCTCATAGGCTTTTGTTAGAGGGCTTATCTGTGCTTATCCAATTTAAAGAAAAACCTCTGACATCCATTAAATGCAGTGTTGAAGACAGGGTGCTGAGCAAGGAGGCCCTTGGATCTAACCCATTGCGGCCATTTTTATGCTACATCATGGACTAAAACTTACGCTCCTGCTATTGCTGGTTACCCTACAGGCATCTCTCCTACTGACATGGAAGCATATTTTTGAAAGTGTAGTGCAGCTTGCACTTCTTCATGGAGAAAACCAGTGTACTAAGAAGAATTTACTCAATTTCCTTGTGTTGCTATCCTAAGCTGTAGTTTTAGACCCTGGAAAGGCAAGGCCAAGGCTCATGCAGCAGGAAACTGTGCCTTTCAAGGTGCCATTGCAACCTAATAATGAATGATGAAGAAAAGATGCCTTTATTCTCTGATACCTGCATCTCCTCAGGTCCATGCTGAAGGGCAAATCCCTTCTATGATGTGCAAATGAAGTGCTTTAAGCTAACATTTTACGTCAAATTTACTTTATTAAAAAGGAAGTTGAGTTCTGGGGGCTATTTCAGCAGTAAATAAGTGTGGCTTTGGGAGTTTTCTGCGTGTGCAATAATTCTTTAAGCTGCCTGGTTGCTCGCGTTGCTGGTCTCTTTCAGGCAGCTGGTGGTCTGTCGCATGCATGCATCACATGGAGTTCTGATGTGCTTGCAAATCCTGTGATCCCCAGAGAGGCGTGGTCCTTTTTGGGCTGAAATGCTCAGTCATTGTGATGAGATGTTCTGCTTAGGAATTCAGGGCACAATGTAGACCTAGCTGTGGATCGTGCCATTCCACCTTTTTTTTTGCATAAGTAGGGGATGTGATATGTTTCACAATGATATGCTTCATCTTATGTTGTTGCTCTCAGATTGCACGTGTGAGAACACAGCATCTCAAAAATGATTTACAAACATGGATCCGGTGTCTGATGGCACTTTATTTGTGAAGGAAAAGGCATATGTTTGCCTTGTGGTGTGTGCCTGTAGATCAAAATCCAATGAAAAGTGTATTGATTACATCAATAATAGGCATGTTACTTACCAAAAAAAAAAAAAAAAGGGGGCAAAATACTGAATGCTGTATGGAGATAACATACAATTTGTTGATTCTCTCTCTATGGTTTATGACTATAATGCACTTTATGAAAATCCTAAGCCAGTCTATTTTATGTTTGTAAATAATTGACTGAGAACGTTATTCTAAATTGGATAAGTAGAATGAGATACATGCAAGGAGAAGATTGTAGAACTAATTATATGTGTACGGTACATTTAAGCCCTTTTTGGCAAAGTTCAAATTAACTTCTTCGTAGTGTCTGAAAATCAGAGATCTAATTTTGGTTTTAAATCTGTTGTCACAGCTATCCTTAGCTCTGCAGTAATTTGCATTTCAAGCATACTGGAATCTCTGAGCACCTCCTTTGTGTGTTGTATAATTACTGTTAATACCTGATTTCACAGTTATTTATAGCCTTGATGTATTACTTGACTGTTGCTAATATCTCATTTACTATTCTGACCACCTTGAGCAGCCTTCTACATGATACTTCCTGGAGCGTCAAGTCTTTTATCCTCCAGCTGTATCTTCTAATTTCTCTCTGGCTGTAATACAGTCTCACATCTTTGCTACAGACAGTATTTTTAATTTCGTATCGCAGGGTTCAATACGGGTGCCAGGGAGTGTAGTAAGGCTAGTGCACAGACAGAAGATGGGGACCCTTATTGTCCTAAAGAGGTGACTTTGAACGACCACGGTTCACACAGCTTCTGGTTCCGAGTGTGGGGCCATTTGTAGTCTGCTAAGCTCAGGTTGCCACCGAAAGGAGAACTCCATCCTCTTGCCAGTGGCACTCATTTCCACCTGGCTTTTTGTGCTGGCACTTAGTTTATGTGGCTGCTTAACGAGCCACATCGAGGATTGATCCAGCCGCAAACTAATCTTGTATTTCTTCTGGTTTGCTTTTGGGGTCACTTCCCTAATCTACTTTATGATGCAGCTGTAAGATGCAAGCGTCAGCACAAACAAGGTGGAAGAACAAATGACTGAGGTCAGAAAGGAGGGCAGAAAGGACCACGTCTTTCGGCAGATATCCTGATTTACGCCATGGGTTGAAGGTCCTAGGTTACACACTCACTGAGAACTGGCAAATGGGAATTGCTGCCTCGCACGGGAACAAGAGTCTACCGAAAAGGTGATTGGCAATATCACTCAACTTTAAATGGCAGCAGCTTTTGGCTCCCTGTTCAGTCTCTGTTGACAAGCTTTGTCCTCCGTAGGGCAGATGTACGCAAAGTGTGATACCCCAGCCCTAGAAAGTTGTTCATCCCTTTTGCAGTGCATCCCGTGGTACAGGGTACATAAAGGGCTCTCTGCAATTTAAACTGGCATAGCTAAATATCTCATAGAAGATAAGCATAATTACCAAAACCCCTAGGTAGAAGCACCCATAACATTTGCCAAACTAAAACTCAGATAATTGGAAGATCTGGCTTAGCGCATTCTGAAATTGGCATGTCAGATCTAAAAATCTCTGATTCAGTCTTTCTAGCTCGGTGAGTTGGACTTCCAGTTGGGAGATTCATTCAGCGGGGCTTAGGTTTTAAACCAGATATATAAAACCCACCAAAGCCTTTGCCTCGGGGGCTGCCATGGGAATTACATTCCTGGATAAATCAGAGTACCATCTGTACTGCCAACTGCGATGTGAGAGAGTTAAGCGAGGTTTTCTAAGCAACCAAAGGCACCTAACAAATATAGGTAATACCTCTCTCAAGGCAATTTTAACTTTTCCTAGACTGTCTCAGACCTCTGAAAGGTGCATTTCAGATTGTGACTCAAAGTTACCCAGATCTAACTTAACTGAAACCCTAGGCAGGCAGGCAGGCAATGTTAAATAATCAGCCATGGGTGATGTTTGAATTAGATAATAAATCCTAACCTGTTTATTAAAAATGGAAGCAGATAGTTTTGACAAGACAGAGTCTGAACTAGAGAGGGCTATTGGTGGGTAGGCAAAACAACTATGGTAAACAGATGGTAAATGAAGTTTGTAGTGTTTAATTGTGCCAATGATTTTGGAAAAGTTGATCACGGGAGGCACTACAGAAGCCCAGTCATTGGGCAGTGGCAGATTATGTTCTGTCAAAACTGACTCCCTTTCGTGATACCTACATTAATTATCAGGCAAAAACTCAACCATAGGTAAGGGTAAATACACATCAGGAAATGAAGGTAGAAAGCTTTCCAGAAACATTGTAATTAAGTGCAAACTAGATACTTTTAATTTTAGAATGTTTACGTAAATCTACACATGTTAATGGACAGAAATGCATGTCTAAATACCCTTAAGTTTGCCCCGGAGTGATGTAGTAATTACCTGGTTATGACTTGTGCATGTTGATTTTTGCAGATGATTTATCTGGTTTATCTGGCTTTCAAAGACATGATATTTTCCTTCTTTTTACTTTTTTAAAATGCTCCTATTTTCACAACAGAGCACAGATAGCGTGTTTAACAGTGCAGTCCTATAATTATGAGTGAAGGGGGAAGCACAGGCAAGAGTAGACAACAAGAAGCAAGAGCTGAAGGTGAGGTAGCTACTCAGTTAATCTGTGAGGGAGGAGATTACGGGCAACAGCACGAAGCCAGCGCAGAGATGTGGCCAGAGTGGCAAGCGGAAAGGGCACTGTCATCCGCATTGTTTCAAAGCAGCTATAGCAGTAAGTATTCAAAAAGGAAAAGAAGCGACTACAGTAGTGAACCCTAACTGAATTTTGAAATACTTTTAAATAATGTGAAGTAAAGGAACTACATCTTTACCTAAACAACTGGGGCATGTTCTGGATGTGTCCTGCTTACCTGTTTGAAGAGAAACACATATCCAATGACAAATTTTGGTTTATGAATTTGCCAATAAGACCTAGCCTAGAGACTTTCAATGTTTTAAGTACTTTTGTTAGTGGGGCCTGGGCTAGGCGTGAAACCCCTCCATTGTAAATGTGTTTGAGTGCCTGTTTTGTTTGAAAAGTAATCAAAGATAGAGAGTGTGTGAGCCTTCAATATTCGTTGTTATTTACCTCTGAAAGATTCAGCCGTTTTGCTTTGTGATTGCTTTTCTAAAGGAAATGATGCATTGTAATCAATTTACTGTGTGCAATTTTAAATGTGGGGGGCATTTTTGTTGCCTAACTAGCAGACTCATGCAGTAAGGGATGATGCAGACATTTTGAAGTAAAGCTGTTTTAAGGATTAACTTCTAAGAGATTTCAGCTTCAGCATATCTAAGTCCAGTATATGCTTTCATATTGTTTGCTTTTTCATTTTAAAGTTGAGCGACATTTCAGGAAACAGCTAAGATGCATTAATTGAGGTATATGTTTTTGATATTTTATTTCACTCCATTGCTATTTTTCTGATGATTCTTTTAAATGCGATAAATACAGAAAATATTGACTGTATTCACTTTTGAGTATCGGTGCTGTGTTTGAAAGTTCTTGGGAAGCTATAAATGTTTCTCTATTATCAAAATACTTATTTGAGTGTATAATTCAATTAAAATGTCATAATCATAAAATGTTTAAACAATTGAACTGCTCTATGTGCTAATACGAAAAAAACAACTCTTTAAATGGAACTGCGTGTAGCTTTTGTAGATACTTAGGCCTCTCTTCACTGTTGGTTGAGTTTATTTAAAGAGCTTTTCTAGTCACCTTTGAACCCAAATGATTTCTCCAGATGTACAGAAGTGAACAATGTAAAAATCTTGCTGCTTCAGCAGAACAAGATCCAGCTGGCAGGGAACTGGATCTGCAAGTCATTGGTTACAGCTGTGTTTCGATTTATGTGATGGTTGAAAAAATAAATTACTGGATTAAATGGCTAGAAAGAGGACTCTTTGTTTAGCCCTTGTGTGGGGACTGAAAGTGTTTATGGTGCTGTTTTCTACAGAGCCTTTGCAAAGTAAGCCGGACAAATAGACTTATTCAAAACTTCTCTGAAATGTGGCACATTCAGCTTTATTTCTTTACAGAAGAAACTGCATGTTTTTGCGTAGTGCTGTCAGCCAGCAACCGTTTTTAAGGTCTCTTAGCCTTTGAGGGTGGCAGTAGCATTTTAGCAATGTCTTTTAGGCATTGTAGTTTATCACTGGAAAGCAGTTTCCTTTAGTTAAAGGTTTTAAAATGCATTTCTTGGCATGCACACAAATACATGTAGGGACTCTGTCAAGCTCATAACTTTTTAATGGGTTTAATATTTCAGCTTTGTATACCACTTACCTTTTGCTCTACATAATAATGCTGATGTAATTGTAAATCGGGTTCACATTAATTTACCGAGCAGGCACAATGAAATCAGAAACTAATGCCAAGTGTTTGGATTATCATATATCTTATTTTAATGTTCTAACGACGTAGGTGAATAATTTCTTCAAGACGGTGATTATGTCTTATTATCTGATATCCTGATTCTGCAGAGATTTACATGCTTAATTTTACTGAACAGTTCCACTGTCTTTGCTAGGGTTACATGGTTCGCAGAGCTCGTCACAGCTGTGTTAGCTATTTTGCTAAGAAATGTGTTGTTAATAATTATTTTAAAATTCTTTGCAAGGGTATGGTCCTGTGAAATCCCACGAGCTGCTTTTCTGCTGAGGGCAGCTTGGGCTGAAGGACTTGAGATGTAACTTCTTGCAGTCCTGACTCCGCTGAAGTCACTGGGCATTTTGCCACTGACTTGTCTCTGGCTACGATTTCACCTTTAGAACTGGATTTTAGTGCTTTTACTTATAACGAATATCACAAGACCCACAAGTGATTTCTCCTAAGTAGTGCAACTGCTTGGGAAGTGATAGGCTATCAAATGTGAACAAAAGATTTGCTATTACACCAACAGTAGTTTTAAAGGCTTTTTGCAGATGCTATGGAGAGATAAATAACAGCATATAACTTTCAGTCACGACAGACAGTGAGCATATAGTGCCGTTTTTAAAGCTTTAGCTGGCTTTCAGAGTAATAGTTTGCAAAGCCAGGAGCTTTTCAGCACTTATATCTGTTTATTCAGCAATATTTCCTAGCAATTATTTTAGGCTGACCATTTAGTTTCATTTTACAGTCATAAAGCAGTCAGTAGCTGTAGTCAGGTATCAGTTACATTCTATTTATTAAAACATTTCTGAAACAGTGTATAAACATGGGAAATTATGGTTATGATTAGATCATATTTGTTGTCCCATCGAGATCTAATTACTTTTCTAAAAACAGTTTGCACAAATAATTTTCAAGGGATTGCCTTTATAAAATCCTACAAAACGCTGACCAAGGAGAGCTAAATACCAGAACAAGAGTCCTTTTCCAAGGCAAAAATGAAATCAAACAAGTTGGCCAAGTTCCATCATAAGCCACCCTCAGAAATACCAGAGAGAGGCTTAAAATATTTTACATAGAATATTTCCCCTCCCCCCTTTTTGATTGTTGTCCCCGAGCAGCATTATTACATTAAGAGCCATGCGACAGAAAGTCATGGTGATGCAGAATAAATAACCATAATGTATCAAAAGCAGACAAAGGTGTGATTGATTTGTCTGGAATTGGCAGACTCTTTCGCTGTGTCAGGCTGTTTCTTTGATCAATGAAGGTGTAGCCTCTGACCCTTAAAAAAAAATCAATGAGATTGATTGAAAGGAGAGAGAGAGAGCTATGAGAATGCAGCACAGCTTTAACCTTCACTGTCTAGAAAATATAAAATATTCTGGTTTTGCAGGCATTGAACCTGCTATTATGTATTTTCTTATTAAAATGACTTGCTTTCCCCAGCCTACTTTTGAAACCTCTTAAAACAAGGCTGTAGAAATAGTGTGTCTGAATGTTTCTCACAGACATTTATCTTCAGATTGCGTTGCTAAAAAAATAGTTGTTTGATTATTTTTTTTTTCTATAGCAGAATTCTGTACATCCTGTTTGCAATAGGTACAGAATGCATTTAATTTCCCTTCATGAAATCTGATTATTATTTGACATATACGTATCCAAGAATTGGTACTCAGAAAAATAGTTCATATCATTTCAGAGACAATATTCATCTGAATAAAGTTACTTGGATTGCCCTATTTGCAGGATCAGGACCAATGGTGGTCTCAACAATAGCATGAAACCAGCATGGGAATAAAAACCACATTTGGCAATCTTTTTCCACATAGTCTTGCGTTTTTATCAATTTTTTATATATCTCTATATACCTATACACCTAATTAGTAAGGGAAGAGTAAAAATGTCGTACTGGAAGATTTATGAAGCAGGATTTTTAAAGCAGTACTTGGCCCTTTATGTCTGTCTTATTGAACAGACTGCAAATGCGAACTTCACTGTTTAGTCAAAAACAGTTTCATGAACAGTTGGACTTTTAGTACCAGGCCCTTTCTTCACTTTGTGCTGAGGTTGTATTAAGCAGTAACACAGAACAATTAGTGAAGTAGGTATAAAAAGTGATCAAAAATAGAAAATTTAATTCATTCATTATTTTATGCTTTTGAACCTCAAGAAAACATAGGTCAAAAAAGAATAAATATTATCATAGTGGTTAGTTATCACAAATAAATACTTTTTTAATTGGCAATGTCAGTGAAATCAACATCTATTGAATGATATTCATATACTCTCAAAATAATTCAAACTACAATAATTTCCGTTTTCATATGTCTGTGTTTTAATAAAGGTCAGGTAAATTGGCAAGTCAGCAAGGAGACAGTAGAATAGCATTTCTCGAGTAAGAAGGAGCTTGTATAGGGAGAGAAGGATATTGCTGTTTCTCTGTATTTTTATTTGTGTGATTTCCTTTCCATAATAGATTGTGTAGACTACATGTATTTTTTAATACCTCGTGATCAGGTGGGATTTTCAGCTAAGTTACAAAAGGCACTGTATTAAAAAATAAGGCAGAGTCTGAGTGTACCATTTCTAAACAAGAAATTAAGAGGGTAGATTTTCGTGGTAGATCTGGGTCTAGATAGCTGTGGGATTTTTCTGAAGTCTTTATCTCCTTGCTGTTCATCGGTGAGGTGAGAAGGTATCATGGACAGTCAGAAAACTGTGGTGTACACTGAGACACAGGTCACTCTAACAGTCTCATCCTTCTACGTTGTTTAAATGTTGCATTAAAGGAACCTAATATTTTTATTTTAATGGGTACCCCTTTCATGTGCACCGTGATGATGAAACTTTTGCTCCTAGAAAAAGAAGAGGGGTGAGGGTGTCGCTTCCCTGTTGGAGCACACTGAGAATATGAAGATGAGAACTGAAAAATCAGAATAATGTTTGATATTAGTGTTAGGTTCTGATTTTGCTCCACTCATATCTAATTCTTGTCATCATATGCTCTTAACTTTATTAATTTTTATTCCAAAGAATCCTTATCTTTCATACAAAGTTAGTATGAATACTGAAAATCGCCTTACTCTTGCTGTCTAAGAAACAAAAGGCTCATCCTGTATTAGAGTGGGTTTTGACAGCTGACATCCACGCCCAGCCTCACATCTCCTCCCTCTCTGTCCATAAGCAATAATCCAGAAAAAGAACCTTTTTTTAATCATTATATTTTATTGTTATTATTTCGGGGTGGTTTCAGCAATGGCTGCTGCTCTCACTCCTTTCTCCCTGTACAATAACTGTGTCTTCCCAGCCTGGCTGTGAATGCTGTCCCCTTGTGGAGGAGCCCACAGGCCTCACCGCTGCCTGCCAAACCCAGCACCACCCTCCTTCCAGTGTTATTTAAGGTGGTGTCTGGTGCGTTGCATTCATTTAGCATTACTAAAGGACAGAATTAAGGTTCTCTCTGTACCTCTTCCCACTGTCAGCTAAATCTTTCCCAGAAAAGATGCAAAGCTGAGGTCATTTTTTTCCATCTGTGAGGGGTCAGTTACTGCAATAAAGTCGCTCCTGGCTGAGGTATAAGCCTGTTAAAAAGCACCTATGCTAGCAGCCGACCGATTTTCTAGACAATTTTTTTACATTTCCACTAATGAAAACAGCTGGGTCATTAAATCCAGCAATCGATCTCCAATTATAACCTGTCTTGGATGGCGCGGTGCCCTGTCCCAGCAGGCGCCCTCCCACAGACAGACCCCCGGCCTCTGCCGTGAGAGACCGATTTGCTGCCCCTGTCCCATACCCACTCTTAGCACCTCTAAGAGCACAAATTCCTCCCCAAAATTTGGTTGCTGTGGCATAGGGGCTAGTTCTGCTATTTGGCGTTCCCAGTGCTGTGGAGACTGAGGCTGTGCGTTCGGTCTCTCCGGCTGAAAAGCAGATCTGTGGTTAAAAAAAGGTGTGGTTCTGCTTGGAAACAGAGGCAGTGTGTACAGACAGTGATGTAACCGTAAAAAGGTACTGGGGTATTCGTTCACTATTATTATTTGACTCTATCAGCAGAATAAATCAAATTTAAGAGACCAAAATTCTGGATACCTGCTACCTGGCTTTTTTATTTCCTCCTGAGAATGTGAGAGAAGGATATATGACAATTGCTGGAGCATTTTTATGAAAAGCTTTTTGATCTTTTCAGGACCTGCACCGGAATTAAAAAAAAAAAAAAAAAGTTAAATAGATGATATTGAATCTTCATACAGCAAATAGCAATTACAGGCAAGGTTTTAAAGTGGCTCTGCTTGTATTCAACCCTGATGGTTCTTTTCTCCTTGCATCGCATGGGGATTTACTGTACTGTAGATGCAAAATGTAAATGATTGGGCAATTCAGTGAAATTCAGACATGCATACAAAAATGTCTTTCTGACTTTTCACACTTACCTTCAGACTGAAAATGGATTTTCCTAGTGGTTGATTAACCAGAAATGAGTTGTTCCTAACTCAGTTGAGGGGGGAAGAGTTCTATAATATTGGATTAGTGAAAGGAGTGAACGGCTTCAGTTTAATTCAACTAGTCTTCTATTTTTAATCTCCAAGGAAACAGCTGAGTTGAATGTTAATTAAACAGCAGTCTTTGATCCACCCAGCCACTCCCGGAGGCATAATAATAATATATAACAGCACACGTAGCAAATATATAATAGGTACCTTGAAAGCAGTGCATCTAGCCTCGCCATATTCACATTTGAGATGTTGCTTGCTGACCCATTCTCGTATTATTTAAATAGGGAAAGGGAAAAAGAAGGGAAAATGCTAAGTTAAACTTTGATGATCTGAAAGGTAGGGAAGCAGAACAAGTATGGGTTCCTATTTTGAGGATGTATAAGGGTTAATGATTAGAAGAGTGGAATCAGGAAAGACCTTAAGCCCAGATCTATGACAGTGGTAATTGAGCTGATTGATTACGACATCTCGTTTCAGACGACTATTGATTTAATCTAGTCCGCAGTCCCATTGGCCCCAGTGGTGCTCCTGAGTGAGGTTCAGCACTTGAACCTGGGTACCCTTCCCTACTCACCGTCTGGATATAAATTTCCAGAATCTGCAGCCATTTATACTCTTCACTCATCTTTATGCGTTTATTCAAAAGCTTCTAATTTCAGCAGGCTAATGTTTTTAACCATTGAGGGGACAGACGCAGGGAAAATGAAATGGCACAGACTGAAAAGGGTGGGTTTCTAAAAAAAAAAAAAGGCAAGACAGAGAGCTGGGGCTATGTGGCTAGTATTTGCATCTGTTGTTTCTGATTCGCAGAGCTAGCAAAGGCTGCTTTTGGAGGCAGTCCACAAAGCTGGGCTATCAGTAGGCAGTTTGCTGTACGTGCACATTCAATTATTAAAATAGTAGACTTTTTTTTCTGTCTGATAGCCATAGCGAGGTCATGACATTAATTTATCCAGGGTATTGTGGGTAACCATACAGAAAAAAAGCATAAAGGGCACAGATGCTGGAGCAGCAAAAAATGGATGGGTCTGAGCAAAAGGAGATTAAGAGGCGATGACCAATCTAATGTACGTATAGCAGTAAGAAGCCGGCATCCGTCACAGACTATTGATGGCAATAAGTATTTTAAGCCATGCTGTGCATGTGTTAATTTTTTTTTTTTTTTTTTTTTTTTTTATACCTCAGTAAATGCTAAGCTGAATGCTGTAATCCTGTATTTTTTCAGTTTCCCAAATCTGATTTCGGTCTTGTTTTTGTTGTCTCGTGCTTGGCGTTCTCCGCTCGCTCTCTGTCTCTGTGCGTGTCTGTCTCCGTCTCTCCCTTTCTCCGAGATTACGAACTTAATTGTCTCCTAATTGTCGACTTTCCTCCGTCCTTTACCTAAGAAATTAATTACCATCGTGACGAGCGGTCATAAGCGAGTACAAACGGGGCTTAGGGCGTGTACCCCGGCGTTTTGGCTTCCTTTCTCTACTTTGGGGCTGCGCGGTGTTTTCTTTTGGACCTTCCCTGCGAGCAGATGCCCTTCACGTTTGCTGCCGCCGTCAGGTTGCCAAAAGGCTACCTGAGCCGGGACTGCGGTGTAGCGCTGCATCCTGGGACCCGCCTGCCCGGCTGCGCCGACAGCTTCTACAGCACCAGGCAGCTTTGAGAATTGGTTGGTGAATGGTGTATCACCTGTCCCCCCCCCTCCTCTGGTAAATAATTTTTATACCGCGAATCACAGCGGCGTGGTATTGTCCGGAAAAAAATAGTGCCCAAATACTGTTGGCGTAAAAAGGGAAAAGGCGAAAGATTGTCAACGCCGTAAGTCATTAAAGTCCCTTGCCTTAAGAACAAAGGAACAAGGTAAAACTGCACACCGTAATTATGCTCTGTGGATTTTCATAGCCTGTCAGACAACTTGTGCCTGTGTTTCAGTTAACAGCCTTTGTGCTTTGTTTTGTGTTGTGTATTTTATATATCCATCTCGAGTTTCTGTGTGTCTGTGTGTATTCAATGTACGTGTATGTGTGCAGACTGCTCTACCAACATGGAGCAAATACCGTACAGATAAATACACGAGCGTAGCTCAAACATGCATTTTCAGTACTCGGTGTGGTGGTTCGGGTATATTGCCATTGTTCTCTCGCAGCGCTCCCTCTGACACAAGCAGCTTCTATTTTATTTTTTTTTTTTTTTAATTAACAAGTCTAAAATAAAAAAAGAAAAAAAGAAAAAATAATTACTTAGTCCAGTTAAATACCGATTGAACTCCAGAAACTCACGATTTCAGCACAGTGAATGGTGATTCAGACCCTGGCAGTGTTTTGGCTATGAGACAATTCCTACTTATAAAGAGCACAATGAGTGGGGAGAAAAAGAAAAAAAAAGGCAGCATCAATTTTGAGGAAGATTAATATTAGTCTTTTTAAAGTTCATTATTTTCTGAAGAAATGAATCCTTGTAGCCTTTGAGAGCTAGTGTGTCCTTCCCACTGGTATTTATTTGAGCAAAGGAAAAAATGAAGAAGGCGTAGAATAAACTCCTAAGACTGTTCAAGAATTACTGGCATTATTTCTCCCTACATCACGTGTGAGCCTGGGTTGCCTGCTATTCCTGAGGCAGAGGATCGAGGATGAAAGTCTGTGTGTCAGAGCCTGTTTTCACAACTGCATTTGGAGATCTGTCTTATTGATTAGGAAAAAAAGGGGGTGGGAATAGGAGTGTGAGGTGAGGGGAGGACCGACTGACTACTGGCTTATTGCAGCTCAAGACATTTTCTTCCGGAAAGATGTCAAACAACTGAGACACAGCAACAGAGGAAGTAGAAAGGTGGAAAAATAAGAAGAGGGACCCTTTGGAAGAAATGAAGGCATTCCTTATGAGAGCCTTGAGGCTTTTCTTTTTTTTTTTTTTTTTCCTTTTCTTTTTTCTTCCAACATCTGACCCACAAGGGCTAGAGTGACAGCGTCATGCAAATGCTGCAGTCCAGCAGGTCTGGGAGAGGGTGGATGCTAGAGAGTGAGTTAATGTTAATGATGAGTGCAGTGAAAATACCAGCCGATACCACCCCCTCCACACACAACTGCTCTGAGTCAGCATCCGCTGCTTTGCCGTGCCTTTCTGTGCGTGTGCGTGTGTGTGTGTGCGCGCATGTGTGTGTGTGTGTGCGTGTGCTAGTGACCGCGTGTGTGCATGGAAGGTAAAGCCAGTCAGTCAGTGAGAAGCAAAGGTACGTTTGAGAGCAACTAAAAATCTGACTGATTTCCATCTTCAGAGCATCAGATGTATTCCCTAAAGAGGATGGGTCTATGCGATGGGGGTGGTATAATTATGTTAATGTCATATTTATAGAGGGGAGAGATTTTTCATTCTAATTATTGATTTGAAAGCTGTGGTCAAAATTGTTTGTTAAATCATGATCAGCTTTAGAAAAGAGAAATTGGATGAAATCTAGGGACTGCTATACATATATATCTCTCTCATATATATATTTTGTTTCGTTTAACTATTTTGTGTCTGAGGCATAACTGATTGAATGGTGCACAGTGACAAAGAAACGGCTCTTATATAATGTTGCATTATATCATCAGCTGAAATAATATTTTAAATGATCCAAAATGTTCTGAAATCTGAAGTATCATTCTGGAGGGGAGGGTGAAGGGCAGGGGGGGGGGGGGGGGGGCACTGGCAAATCTTTTCTTCAGCAGAGCGTTCTGTACAGCTTTCTTGTAAATGGATGATTCACCTGTTCGACCAGCAGAGATTCTAATTCTTCCCCCTCTCTTCTCTTTTTTTCGTTTTTAAAGCTGAACGGCTTCCTGAAGAGCATTGAGTTTTCTATGCCAGATTCTGCTCCAGTGGCTAGGACCTTTATGGCTGCTGTTTCTTTTGCTCTGGGCTCTGATGAAGGAAAAAAANAAAAAAAAAAAAAAAAAAAAAGCCACGGTGGATCCCGTCCCCAAAGCAGAAATTTTCTTTTTCATTCTGCAAACAAGGCTAAAGATCGGAGGAGAATGAATGCGAAAGTAATTCAGGATTGTGGTCGTGCCATTAAAAGTGTTCGGCTTCAGAACGCAATTATTCAGGGAATCTGAGCATTTCTTCTTACTGTATCGACAGTATTTGAAAGTTATGTGTGCTTTGAGTAATCTGGTTCAAGTGACAACCATCTCTGCATGTCAATGTTTTCTACAGCTTATGGAGCGAAAGCCAGTTTTGCCATTGGAAAGGAAGAGGCTTTTGCTAGCAGTCTGTAGAAGGATTAAATGTTGAACGTGGGGAAGAGGCAAAAAGTGAATACACGCCCAAAGGTTATCGTGGCATCGTGAATGGCTTTAAAGTACTCTGTAACCCAGGGCCCACCTGAACAGTAGGACTAAAAGTATAATGGGGAAAGATTTCAATTAGAAACCCCTTAACAAGCATTTAATCCTTCTTTCAGGCATTAAGGGAACTCGACTAAAATTGTTACTGTACAAATCTGCTGGAAGCAGATTTTAACCCATTTTTAGGTGCTTCCCTCTGATGCAGTATAATATGGCTACTTGCAAGACGAGGCAGTGAAGATTTTTTTCCTGTGTTCTCTGGTTTTTCTTTTCAAAAGTTAAGGACGATACTCTAAGAAAAGTCTGTTCAGTCAGCTGATACATTGTTCGAATGTATGTATGTGTCTTGCCCGCTTATTTGATCTTTTCTGCCCCCTACTTGAAACTGTAGTTTGTTTATTTGGGGGGAAGGAGGGCTTGTTGGTTTGGGGGAGGACATTGTTTTTTGGGTTTGTTTGGGTTTTGTTTTCTCTTTTTTTTCTTTTTCTTTTTTTTTTTTCTTTTTTTAACAATAGCAGTGGAAGTTTTACTGACAGCGATTATGACTACTAAGCAATTCAGTTTATTGGAAGACGAATTCTACTGGATCATATCGGACTTTTCCTAGTCCCTGAGACCCTAACTTGTGAGGTTTTTTAGCAACAATCACAAGTCAGGCTCTTGGGACCTAGGCGGAGGGGAACCAGCAGCTTTGGACTGTGATTGTTTCTCTGCAGAATTTAGAGAACCAAAGGAGCTTTCCTTGTCTGGAAGGAAAAAAAAAAAGGAAAATATACCTATTTCAAACGTTAAGCAGCAGAACTGTTCCTAAAAGAAAGAAAATAAAAACAAGAACAAAACCAAAACCCGAAACTGTTATCCATTGTGCAACATTAGGATGTTAAATATTTGTGTGTTTAGAAAACTGGACTAGATGCCATGTAACATTGAGAATTACAATTTAAACTGAATGCCAGTTTGCACCTCTAAAACAAAAAAACCAAACACAACTCAAACTCAAAAGAGATACTAAAACATACAAAAGGCTTTCAATGATAATAATATTATTATTATAGACAATTCTGATAATTGCCACAAAGTATGTTTTCGGCTGTATTGTTACAGTATTAATTAAGTTTTAAAACATATAGCATAAACACTACTGTTTGAGGCCTAGAAAACATTCATTCTATTATTGTTTGAATAATGATTTCAGCCTACAGGAAAACTGTTGCTTAGCTTTTCCTGTAACATGGGACAAAGATTATTTTGTAGTTATTTGCCATCATTTTCTTTGTCTAAGTGAGAACACAATATGGCATTTAAAATATTTTCCCACAGAATTTACATTTTAATCTGATAGAGAATATTGGTGTAAAAATCATATTACAGAGTTAAAATCACTTTGCACACAAAATCACATTTCTTGTATGTGTTCAATTTAAACTGAGTCGGCAATATTCTAAGCACAGGACTCAACTTCCAGCCTCTCCATCTCTTTTTGCATTTTCTCCCTCTCTAACAAAAACAGAGTGTGCTTTAGGTTGTACCTTGTGTTAAGTACTTCCCTGACTTTGCATAAAAAGATTCACAAGCACACAAGTGATTCTGCACTGTTCATTAGTCTCAAACTTCTGATCTACAGCACATAATTTTATTTCTATTTCTTAATATTTTATAGGTGGGTTAGTTCTGAGTAATTTTTCTGTTTCCTGTGTCTAACCCAAGATGCTGCAGGACCTTGTTGATACATCAGACTTCACTGAGACAAAGGCTGCACACAGATCAGGCATCTAAACTATTTGTTCAGCTCAGAAGTGGTATTTTGGCTGCAGTATATTTTTTCCACTTGTGTGGGAGGAATTGTGTTTTATTGTAAGCATCAACACTATCGTTAAAATAAATTGTTCTTATCTGTTAGTATAATACTTTTTCTTGTTGTCTTGTTTTCTTAAGAGACAGAAACTATGCGCTGTGCGTAGTTTTCAAGTTGCTCAAGATATAATTAGTCTTTAAATAGTCATAAAAATATTGCCTTAGCAATTACAGTGATGATACAGTTCCTGTAAATATGCAATTCTTTTCTTCATAAACTGTCAATCCCACATGCTAAGAACACTCAGAAGAGCTACTTGCAAACATTCAGACAGAGAGGAGATTTTTTAACACAGACGTGTCACTCAACATTGACTTCTATTTACGCAATATTTAAAAAGTAGGTCTGAATCTATATAGAAAAGATGAACATACCCAGCCAGGTTCTACAATCATGAAGCACTTTGGTGGCAAGTGACATGTATTGTGTGCAATAGTTTTCCATACTGAAAACTGTCTAAGATACTGATCAGGTGAACGGGTATTCTGTTCATTCAAGCTATATAATGAGATAAAACTGTATTGTGTGTAGGTATATGCATGTCAGCATACAAATTAAATTATGTGTAGTATTTATCAAAATAAAAATCCTTATAGATTTAATCAGATATACAATGCACACATCTGTACATATTAAAGATCTTCGTTTTTTTTTTTTTGAATCAGCAAAATTTACTTGAATGTGGATGGTTCACATTCAGCACTCTGGATTCATTTTGCATTGAACACTGTACATACGATGGAGGTGAAACTGTAGTGTCAAACATCTGTCTCTGTCGGTCTGAAGATTTCAAGTATGCTCGGCTCTGCAGTGAGAATGAGGAGAAAATGAATCATTCGAAAGCCCTACCTGGCTTGTTTGGTGCTACAGCAAAAGCAATAAATACGCCGTACCGCCCTTGCGTTGCTACCTGAGTTAGGATAACGCCAGTGACCCTTCTCTGCCCATCGTACTCACTGCTGCCCCTTGCCATAAACATGAAAAAGTTGGTACGCAGCCTTCCTTTTTCCCTCCTCCCTCTTCTTCCCCAGTTTCAACACAGCGAAAATAACTTCTGGCAGACATTGAGCTCCTTGTGGTGGGGCAGAGGTGGATGGAGGGGAGGGAGAATCCCTCTCTTCACTTGGGCAGGATTCCTACCAAGATCACCAAGATGTTTCCTTGTCCTGGGACTACGTGACAATGCTTACAGACACCACGCAGAAAGCAGCCTTATTTACACATTGACAGTATATGAAAGCTGTCTCTATTAGCACAAAAAAACAGAAAGCATCATCCTCTGTACGCTATACTGATATATATATATATATACAGAATTTCAATGTATTCTAATTTCTGTATGACTTTATGTTGTTTCAGTCCGGAAAGCTTTTAAATACTATTTAATATGTGATTTTGGAGTAATCAGCTTGTGCTTCAACAAAAACAAAAAAACCAAAACACAAGCTCTTGCAAAGGGGGAGGAAGGAGAGAGAGAGAGAGTGAAAATGATGCGTGGTGCATACAAAAAAGGAATGATATTAACAATTCGATGAATTCCTAGTTGGTAGACCAGACTGAGCCAGACGCATATATTAACTGCTGTCTGCTGCTGATGTGAGCCTGCTCAATGCGGTGGAAATGAAGGATCACCTAGTCTCTGACACCAGCTTATTTGTACGTTTTAATTTTAAAAAGGAAAATCACTGTTTTACATAAACATCTTAACCCCTGCATGATTTTCTTTCTTTTTTCCTCCCTCATATTGTTTGCTAATTTACTGTCAACGTAAAGTGCTGTTTAGCTACAGCCCAACAAAACATCAGTCAAAAAGCAGAGGGAAGTATTAGCTTCTCTTTTGTCTGCCATATACAATTGGGTTATTATTATGATAATTGTCTACTTTAATTTTTAGTCTTCATGGGAGATGCAACAATTTTCCAGAGCTTCATTTTTGAAGCATTTTAAGTTTCAACGAGGTACCATTTCATTTTAAACCTAAACCAAAAAAAAAAAGCCTATGGCTTAAACTGGGGTGATTCGATCAATTCTCTTCATTTACCTGAAAGTCTTTAGCACCTTAATATAATGTAACATATATGGGACAGGATTTCTTTTCAAACCATATAAATACTAGGATCCATTAATAGCATGCTGAAGACTGTTACATGAGTCAAGGGAATTCCAATCCAAGTTAATTACTGTTGGAATTAGAGGAAAGAATATTTTACTTGAAGTTGTATAAGAAGAATCTACAATTATCACATTTCAGGGCATCTCTCTATTCATTTGATGAAAAATGTCAATGAAGTTTAACAGAAGATGTTATGCATTTCCATGGGTAATGAAAATCGGCACATTCATGATTAGCTAACACAACATTTTCAGTGTGTTAATATGCAAGTTCAGGAAAAATTTCTGTAGGCTGTAAATGTAGCCATCATTTTGATTTGCCCATGTGATGATTATGTTCAATTCCTGGGTACTTAATTTCACACTGAAAAGCAGTCATCTCCTCTTAGGAACAGAATGTAGCCCACAAGGAGAGAAAGAAAAAAAAAAGGAAGACCGACTGCTGTCTGATGTCCAGAGCTACCGAAGTACTCAGATACATGTACCGGAAAAAAAAATCTGGAATCCTATAAAAACGGCAGCTGAAACTGTGTTGCTCAATTAAAAGTAGATTTATTTTGTTATGTTCGTTTAAAGTATTTTTGTCCAAACAACGTATCTGAGACATTTCTCACCTTGTTAAATTTTTTCATTGTTTGATGATTACAATAGGCCTCTTCAGAGTTTGTTGGATGCTGCATCGTTCCATTCCTTGGCAACACTAGAGTTACTCCTACCCGGTGAGTTATATTCTGATGAGAATCTGGCTATACTAATTGGTGTGTAAAGCTACGCTTTATGTGCAGTGCCTGAGTAGCAACAAGTGGATGAACTACGGAAGTCTTAGAGACTAAGTGAACATAAGATTATTAAGATTAACACTGATAAAATTATTTCATCTTTATAAACATATTTAAGTTATTAAGTAGGATTTAAAATTAATCACAGAATCAACCAGTTGATTATAGACTAAAGTATATCTGCTAGGCTTTCAGGATTGCAATTTTTACTCCTGTTCCTGCTTATTTAGGAGTTAAGAATTAGTTGTAATTGTACAATAAACTAGACATGGTACTGATAGTTTGAATAATATGAGTATCCTACAGGGAAAAAGATAATATTCTAGACTTTTCTTCTATGTGCTAGCTGTTACAGTGGGGCTACGATTCTCTACAAGGAGCGCATTGATTTATTTAAATGTCCAAGCAAATCAACAAGGTTGTGCTGAGTAGTTTAAGGTCGGTAATTTTGGCTTTGGGTGGTTTTCTTCCACTACCACCACCACACCACCCCCCCCCAAATTCTTTTCTTGGATGTGTGCGTGTCATGCATGGGAAGGTATGAAGGAAAAACAGCTATTCAGCAGAGACACAACCCACCCCTTTAATTAAGCTTTTCCTGGGCTATGTAAAAACACTGGCAATGTGTAAATCCCATTTGTGTTTTGGTTTGGTTTGAGTTTTTTTAATTCTGTTTTAACAGATTCCTAAGTAATATATGAAGATACCTCAGTGATTAAATATATATGAAAACAGTCACACGAGTAAGTCACTGGATACTGAAAGGTTTGGATGGCATCGGCACAGAGCCAACTGGAAGATTTTTTTTTTGTTTTTTTTTTCATTTAATTCCTTTCACCTAGCAGGCTCCTTAAGCATTAGGCAGAACCCAGTATGTGGCTAAGTTATTGCTTTAGTGTTCATCACACAAAAAGCACAGCCTTAGCATTTGTAAATTTTCTTCGGGGAGGTTTCTAATCTGGACAGCATTTGCGTTTGGGGATTACACCACAGTCTGTTCCCCACCACCTCCCCCTCTAACATGTAGCCCTTTCAACTTCTTCAAAGAAGTGGGGAAAAGCGGGTTCTTTTATTAATAGCAGAAAACAAACCGACTGCTGGACTTCCGTGGCAGAGCTCACATAATGCGGCAGGGTGGGAACTGTAACAAAGAATGCTTGAATGCTCTAAACGTATAGTGAAACCCCATTTACATTCACTGATGGAGCTTAAAGTACAATAAGTGAGAAGTTTAAAGTAGGAATAAGAAGGGCCATGAAAAGACTTCAGTGAAGGTAGATACTCCTTGAAAAGTTCAGCGCAGGATTTAATTTCAAACTCAAGTCTTTCCTCGCAGAATGCATTTCTTCATAACACATCCCTTTACTCAAAGCATCTCCATCAGATGAAGATAAATCAGATGAAGAGAGTAGCTTCAATGCATAAAGAACTAGGTTCTGCTTATCCGATTTATACAATGATTTTCATACAAGTGAGACAGCTAGCAGTGGAAAAGTCTTCATGGTTCACTGTCAGTTCCTCTGCACGTTCTGTCCTCTCTAAACTGCCTTTGATGTGAAAGAAACAACTTTGTGTCTATAAATAAGTTTGATTGTGGGACTTTCCCATGATTTCTAGTTCTCTCTAATTCTAAAATGCCTGTGTACATGTTGGTATAGGGATGCCAGAGAATCAGGTGAATTAGTTGCGTTTTTCTGCTAAAGGTATTCTGTGAAATAGAATCACAATATTATTAGTGAGTAGCTGTCACCTCTCACCTTCTCCTCCACCACAGTAATCATCTATTATATTTGCTTCAGCTTCTTCCACAGCCTCACAGGAGTTTGAATTAGCCTTCCTCCCACTTTTTGCATTTGTCTCCATGGCGGTTCTTCATCCTGAACATGAAGGACATATAAATCGGCCCTACCTGTAACTTTTTGCAGAATCTGTGTCCTCTCCCTCAGCCCTGTTCAGAAAAAACACCAGTGGTCAGAGGTTATATATTGGGTTACTAGTTGCTGTTTTTCAGATAAACCTCTTCTTTTTGATCATTTTCTCCCAAAGAATGACATGATAGCCCTGATCACCACACACTCGGAACAGCGGATCACCCGTGGAACATTCAGTTTAATAACTGTGATTCGGGTAGGGGTGGGTATGGAATAACTCTCTGCTGCTCTTTTCAGCAGAGGCAGTCTCTGCTAGTGATGTGCACGAAATATTTGCCACCGGCATTTAGTCGGATTCCCATTTCCAGAAGTTTTGACGATCTGTCCTTATTCTTCAGGGAGGCGAGTTCTGCTTCAGGCAGGCAGCCGGGCAGTCCTGCTCCACATTCCCTCACAGCAGGCTCGTGGTGCCGGGTGTCCTGCAGGCAGCCATCCCCAGCCGAATCCGGGCACAGCACCGCCTGCGCACCGCACCTCCACCTCCGTACCCTCCCGCGGCCCCAGCGGCGCGACCATCAGCTTTTAGCGAGCCTGGTGTGTGAAATGGCCGGTGCCGCCATTTTGTGGCGGGATTTACAGCTTCTCGCCGCAAGTGGAGGGCTGATCTCTCTGTTGGGAAGGTTTCTCGCAAGTCTGAGGATGCACAGTGCTTATAGCTCCTGCTGGTGTATTTTATACACACACTGGAGTATTCAGGGAGTTAGATTTACTGTTAGATTTTAAATAAACCTAGGAAACCATGCTTTTCCGGTGTTTATTGTGTTGGCGTATTATTTTCAATATGAATTCTCAAGCTTATGCCTCTTTCTGAAATAGAGAAGTATGGTCAAAATATCGATGTTTTAGGAGTCATTGGGGCACGTAGTTCTAAAATACTGGCTGGATGTTTAAAAGTGAAACAGGTTACCAATGCAATGTTGGAAGCCTCTACTGACTGACTAAAAGGATTAGGTTTTTTGTGGGTGTTGCCAGTGTCAGAATATTAAGGTTTGGTAGGCTTTTATGAGTTAATAAATTCCAAAGGCTGAAGTATGGCTTTTTGAAATTCGGTAATCATTCCCTAAATGCTAGTGGGAAATTAAAATTACTACATGCAATAGCTAATGCTTTTTAAAACATTTCAAATGTTTCCAAACTGCCGCCTACGTGCTCTTCTTTCCTGCGTTGATGGCTAAAGATTTAAGGTCCCTTCCTGGCACACAGCACGAACACAGACAGTTCGCTTGAGCTCTGTGTCAGAGAGTAAACCTTTACTTTCCTTCCCTGACACCTGCCCTCTGTTGTCCAGGCAGATCGTGGGCTGTTCCGTATAGGGACCACCACTCAGTAACCGGGAGCACAGTGACTGGCATGATGGGACCTTGACTTTGGTTAGAGCTCTGAGACCACAGCGTAACGCAAATGTTAGCAAAGCATTCAGTGGCCTGTAGGAGGTCATGATTTACCGAAGTACCGTGAGGGGACATTTTATACATCTCTTTTACAGCCCTCTTTGCACTGTTTGTTCTTTGGGTGTTCGCAATAACTTACTGCTGTGGTTGGGAAGAGAGAGGAGAACATCTGAACAAGGTAGGGCATCTCACATCCTAGTGTTCATCTAGTCTCCAGCAAGACTCTTCAATTTTCTTTTGGCATCCGCATTTGCTATTTTTCAGATTAACATTTTTAATGTTCCTAATGATATTCTGCAATAGTTAGCAGGAAAAAAGAAACCAACGTTTTTCTGTAAGGCACTCTTAAGCGCGTCTCAATTCTGTATGACTTTACTATGGCCAAAAAATCCTTCAGCTGTCACCCATCTCAGATTATGAAGAGACGGACGACCTTAGTATCTGCAGTAGTCTTCTCAGGAGACTTGGAGACTCTCCTGCCCTGTAGTAAAACCTGTGGCTGAATGCCGTCCTATGTGCTCTCTGCTTCTAGGTACGGTCTGTGTTTCACTGAAACGAGAAACGTGGTACCACACAAGGCTTTCCCCTTACAAGCACCAGGCAAGGAAAACAGCCAGACGTCTCCTCCTTCTTTCCTTCCCTCCTTGTCCCTCCTCCTTGTGTCTCATACACATAGCAGAAATATCACATGTCCACTGCCAAGGCAAACCGGATCATCTAGTCTGACTTCCTCCATAAAACACGCCAAAGCATTCACCATGCAACTCCCACACCAACACCAACAATTTCTGTTTGGTTAGAGTGTATATTTAGGATTTGGGATGGCAGACGATCCATAATAACCCAGCAACAGTGTCCCGGTAGTCTATTGCATCACTATCAAAAACATAGGCTTTATTTCTAACTGGAACTTGTTTAGCATCAGCTTCCAGCTACTGAATCTTTTCCTGACAATTTAAATGGTCATTTGCTTTCAACTCTTAGCATTTTCATTAAAAAACTAATGAGATTGTCTTCACTGTCTTACTATAAGTTAGGTTTTGGGGAAGATCAGATCATGTTGCTTGCTCTTGTTTGAACCTTTCCTATTTTGTCATTATCCTCTGCAAATAGTAATACCAGAATGAGCAATCTGATGTCAGGGATGATATTATTAGTTGTGTTAGTAATTCCTCTTTTCTTTTGTTTGACTTATATATCTTGTTTACTCTCCTTCACTCCAGTATACTGAGACCGCGACTATAGCTGAAGGAACAAAGAGAGAAAGAAATTTGAAAAAAGCCTTGTCTGAGCTACTTGAAGGTGCCTAATTCCAGCTAAAATTAGTAGGAGTTTGGCACCTAAACTGTTAAGTAGTTCTGTTGCCTTTATTGAAGCAAAATTTTATGTCAATGGGAGAAATAACAAAAATAGCTCTTCAGTGTTTGATTAAATATTAGCCAGGTAATTTTTAACCTCCATTAATCTATTTACTGAATAAGCTATGTTTAATTTCAGAATGAAGTGACAGCAGCTGTATTATTCTTACTATTTGAAAACTTACTTGGTTTCAGCATTTTCTGTGCTTCTAGTATGCTCAAGTTACAGAAATAGATCCTACAGATGGATTAAAACATACCCATGTGTTGAAACCAGGCAATCAGTCTCACATTTTACAGGTATTCATCCAAACAGCTAGGATATAGCTAGCTAAAGGATTATTTTTAATGTGTTTCTCCAAAGTTCTGTAACCTACTCTGTTCACAAGGCTTATTTGTCTGATCTCAGTAAATCTTCAAGCCTATATGTTTTATCATTTTTCTATCAAGGGTTTGGGAAGGAGGGGTGTGGGAAGACTGATCTTAGATAAGCGATGAGAGTTGGTTAAGAAAGGAGGTGGCTGTCATCTGTAGCCTTTCCAGACACAGCAGTACTCTTCCAGACAGTCACCTGAGTATTTTCTCTTTGTCTCAACTATAAATCGCAGTCTGGTAATGGCCAAGGCTGACACCTTGACATTTTCAAGAAGAGTAAAAGACCTGATTTGAATGGAAATCAATTTCATTTCACAAATCTTGGGATACTGCTCCAAATCTGGTCTTGCTCTTTTTCGTGTCTTAATCGTAATTTTCATGAACCTGATAAAGGATTAGTTGTGTCATTCAACGACTTTCATTTCCTCTGTACGGTTTAAAATCACAGAAATATGAGTGTGTAAGCAGCGCAGCACGGGACCTGGTTCCACACAGACACAGGAAAGAGACGCCCTTTTCTGCCAGCCTGTTGAAGGCGGTAGGCACAGCTCCTTCAGCTGACTGCGCAACTTCAACTACCTCAGCCTTTTACCACCTCCACAAGCAGTAGTTTGCCTGCGCTTGGAAGGGTGGAAGAAGAGGTCTGGCTCTGTGTGTGTGAGCTCGCAGCCCTGCTCCCCTGGATGTGAACACCTGTGGGGTGCTCCAGTGGGGTGGCAGTGCTGGTACCCCAGCATTTCCCATTGCACAACCAATTCTCATGCTTGTAACTGCACCCCTGCACCCAAAATGGCCCAGAATGTCTAAAAATCCCTGCAATTTGTATTATTTGAATACAGAAAGAGAAACCCCATGAGAATGAAATCAAAGTTTCTTTTTAAATTATTTTTTAATTGGCCTGATCTGTAAGATTGTACTGTATAGGCAAGGTATCCCACTTCAAGGAGAGAGGGGAATGAGTTTGCTGATTGTAGTACCCACGGTACTGTTGCACTAGCAAATGTGAGTAAATACAATGCAAAACTTGCCTTGGTCCAGCTGCCTGATATATAGCACATTTTGGAGGAGGGCTGGCTGTGAGGGCAGCTCCTTCATGCCACCAATGAGGTAGTACATGTAGCCACTGCCCCAGCTGAAGGCTTTGAGGTGGCATCGGACCTTCAGTGACTGAAGGTCCAAAAATGACCCTGAAATATTTTTTCCAGTCATTACACGAGGAGCTACTACACCCTGCAAAATTTCAGTTTTCTTACTTGGCAAAACAAAACAATCTGGAGGACACTTTGGTTAAAAAAGGCGGGGCAGGAAGCATAATGTAATGCATATATGAGAATCTAAGCTAAATGAGTAAGCTGTACCTAAATTTGCCAACAGTTACGTTCCTGTGTGAAGCTGAAAAAGGAAAAATGTCCCTCGAGTACAGAGGATTAAAAGTGTTTGATGGTCATTCCATGTTTAAGCCTCTTAAACAGGACGGTGTGAAACATGTAGCCGTGTCTATAGCAACAGGTGTGAAATCAAAGGTAAGGATTTTTCTCTCTGTCTTTTTTGCCTGCTGCACAATACTCCTGAAAAACCTGCAAGAACCTCATTAAAACCATGCATGTATAACACAGACCTAGTGCATCAAATGACTTTCAAGGCCATAGCTCTGTGCCGTCTAGACGCTGCCCGTTGGCTTTATCGCAGCACATCTGACGGAGCAGCAAAAGGCAGGCTGCTGGTGTGGAAAGAAATGCTGGCAACCCAGCAAATTGCTAGCATCTAGCCCAGAATCTTTTCTCTCTGACAATAGCCACTAGCACATGCCCAGGGAAAAGGATAAGATCAGGACAAGCATAATGATACTTCTCTGCTGTGTTTCCCTGTCTCCTGCAGACTGCAATGCAGTGACTAATAGGTGGTACCAACTTGTTTAGGCACTCTTGGTAGAATTTTTTCCTTTCTTCTGTGCATTTGTTTAATTACTTCTGCTTTAGTTGTGTGAAGCCTTTTGCTTGTCATAAAAATGGTATCTTCTCTTGATTACAAATATCTCCATGTTCTGCAGATTCATTTGTGACTGAGGAAGACCGAGAAAATATTGGAGCCCTGTCTAAGTGGTTTGCTTGGACTTCTAAGGCACAACACCTCTGTGCAACCTGCATCATTATGCTCACTTAATTTGCTTTCTCTAACTGTTTTCTTGACAGGTAGAATTCGTAATGCGCAGTTATATGACAGATTTTACCCAACACCACTGTTTTTTCCTGATACATATAGGTTATTGGCAAACTTTTCCAGCCTCACACTGTTCCATACAACGGAGAGATTTTAAGGTGGATTAGATCAGAACTGCTACATTTGGCACTGTGATGTTCTCACAACTGTTTTTATCAGTGGAAGTCATGCCCTGGAAGATAGAGTAATCTTGCAGCCTTGCAGTTTCCATAAAGGAATGCTCTAGCCTTGCTAAAGTCAAGGAGAGCTTTTGTCAGTGACTTCAGCTGCTAAAATGTCATCATCAAATTTAAATGTTTTGAAGAGCGGCCACCATTCTTGCAAAACACTTCCTTAAACTATTTCCACTTCTGAAAGGCTCCATGCTATGAGCTTGATCCTTTTGTACTTAACATATCCCCAAACTACATGTGGGACAACGTAATGGACGCTGGAAGGCATTTCTCACCGTAGCAGCGCTTGTCAGAACATCATACCTATGGAGGCACAGGTTTCAAGAGCAAGATGAAAAGTTTACATTGAAGACTGAATCAAAGTAGAATACTAGCTCCAGAAAAGGGCTTTAAATCACCTCTATTAACACACTGAAAGGTTATGTTTAGATTTAAGCAAAGAAATGTAATATTTAGTTAGTATGCTCAGAACCTAAAAACTGCAACAAAAATAGAAACAAATCAAGTGGACTCACTGTGTATTATTTCACAGTTCAAAATTATCCTGGTGTATTCTTAACGGAACACGAGTTTAAATATTAACTGTTTAGTTTAAACAGAGATTTTAGCTTTTAATATAGCAACATTTTTTGGACTGCATGTGAGCTTTTTAAAGCAACTATAGCCTCACAATTTGTAAATTGTGTGGTTTTACTGAAGACTATCTGAAGTAATTCACAGTCCCTATTTTCAAGACAGTCATTGAGTTCTTAGTTCATAGCCAAAATTTAACATCTAGTTAAGTGATGATTTTAGGAGGATTAGATCAAGTAAAGCTACTCTGCTGTGTGATACCTGTTTATTAAGAGATAATAGAATGTGGCTGATGAGGCTAATCAAAATGGATTCATATGGCTACTTGGTATTTCTTTCAAAACCTGACTGCATAGTGAGAACCTTTGAGTTTAATGTTAGTTTTTCAGCACAGTGGTGACGAATCTGTGTAAGAAAAAACAGTTCACCCAGCATGACTAAGGCAAAGTAAGCAACAACTCCATTGCTATCCCCTTTGCCTAGTCATTTAAACTGTGTAAAATAAGGGTGACAGCACTTTCTCCGTATTCGATACTGGGACATATAACTACACAGTACAGTGGAAAAGCAAGCTCGCTGCTTTATAGTCAGCTCAGAAAACAAATGGCCTGGGTAGCCATTGTGCCCAATGCACAGCTCTAATCTGGCTATGCTGCGGGGTGGTTGGTGCAACACCAAGCCCAGGCCACTGAACTGTGTGTAGCGGTGTGGGGTACCGCTCCACTCAGCCCTGTGAGCATCTGTGGAGTGCAGGACTTGACCATCTCTGTCTGAGGGACACCTCCTCTGGGGCCCACACCTAGTTTTTGTACATTCATGTGTTAGAACCACTAAAGCTTACTTGTCACAGTGATAGCGACTGCTAAATTCAGTACTTGGGACTTCGGAGGAGCCATACATCAAGGGAAATGTTTGGAAAATATGAAGGAGCTATAGACGTCTCATGCCATTTGCCTTAGGGCATCCTACTGCTGCCACTCCAGAAGACTGCAAGTCCATAGGGACTGAGCGACGTACCTGCCAGCCTCATAAAGGGCAACAGACACCTACACATAGGAATCAGAGTCCTGTGTTACCTGTCCTGTTCTATCGAACCCCCATGAACTTCACAAACTGCGTATTTTGTTTTGAAATTTATCTGCCTTAAAATGTGCCAGTGTAACTATCACAACTAATTTCGTTTTTGGGGTTTATCTTTTCGGGGGGAAGCTGGATAAAAGCACAGAATTGTAAAATAGGTCAGTGGGTGCTTGTGTGTAGCTCAGGTTTATGTAAGCCAGAGTTTCATACACAGATACAAGCCAGCATTTGACTACTGTTACTGCTATAATAGATCACAATTTCTCATTTTTTAATGTCTTCATTTTTTTAATATTGATGTTAAAACATAGACTCTTTAATCCATTGCTGTCTCTAATGTTTCTGCCATGACAAAATTATGCTCTCATTTTTGATTAATTGGTTTTTCCTACCATTTTCTACAAATGTCAGAAGACCTACTGAGGCACACGTTTGGGTTTCAGCTGTGTAAACAAATACTATGTCAGTACTCTAGTTAACCTTTTCACAGCTGCCACGAGCAGTTTAAAGTGTACAGTCTAGGGATTTGTTAGTGATAAATATGCCGCTGGCGTCGCAGGTGAGGGTGGTTGATTCATTTCGCAAAAAAGCTCCAGTCGTGACAGTGGCCGTGTCAGAAGCACAGCCGTACCCAAACCCACGCTGGAGATCTCCTTTGCTTTGGAACCCTGTGTGAGCCCATCTTTCCTCAGCAGATCCAGGTAACTGAGAAGGAAAGGACAGTCCACCTTTTGGGAAATATTGTCTCAGAGTGTCTGCAGGCTCAGATGGGAAACAAATGCCTTTGAGTAGCAAAGGCGAGGTTTTTGTTCATTATCCCATGTGTGAAGATCAGGGTGTTTTTTTGTTTCACTTTTTTAAAATGCCAACAGAATTTCTTTTCCTTTTGCGGAACTGAATGTTACCTTTTCCCAACAGTTTTTCTCTTATTTCACATTGTTTGCATGCCTCTGAATTTCCTGTGTGTGTGTTCTTTGTAGCAAAGATTCAGAGGCACTGTTAGAAAATTTATTTCAAAAATGACTTATCAGTTTAATGAGTTAGATCTTTGAAAGCTAAAAATCAGTGCATTAAAGCAAATTTCCAGCAGTTACAGACGACATTTCCCTAAAAATCCTTTGCACAATTTGAAGAGACTCAGCACGTTCTTGGACTGGTTGAAAAGCGAGTTAGTAACGTTTCAGAAATACAGAGCTCAACAAAGGAAAAGCACAAGGTCATTTATATTTTCTCTGATGAAAATGAGGCCAAATTCATGACCAGCATAATCAGGTTCAGGCCCACTGACTTTAGCAGACCTCACTGATGCCAAGCATCAGGCTGGCTCATTGAAAATAATACCATGGTCCCCCTTTGATCTATGTTACTGCTAACAAAACCTGTGCATGTATAGAAAGGTCACTCTCAAATTCTCTATAGATACCAGACACTTCTACCACCTCAATTGAGCTGTTCACTGGACTAGGTACTAACGGTATGTATTTACAAGATCAGGACGCTAGTCTCAAACAACATGGAGATATTGAGATCTACATAATCTGTTGCCTGTGGAGTTTTGTGGGTTTTGTGTTGGTTTTCTGGTTTTGGTGGTTAGGCTGTTGTTGTTCTTGGTTTGGGGTCTGTTGTGTTGGTTTTTGTTTGTTTAGTTTTGGTTTTGGTTTTTTTTGGTCTTTTTGTTTGTTTGTTTGTTTAACTGGGAAAAAAAAAAAAAAAAAAGAAGCCAGAATACTGCCAGAATACTGATAACATATTCCTTAATGAATTTTCTTTCTTTTCATTATGGATACAGCACTGCGCAGTAGCAATTGATACATAAAACACTTCAGAAGGCACCATACCTAAATGAGCATTACTTGTTCAGACAGCGTTATTACTAGAATGAGAGCTTTTTCTGAAAAAGGACTGCCAAATCTGGACTTCACTTACCCAGTCAGAAGAAAAAAAGCCTGTGCAGGGTAAAAATATGAGGACAATAATATTGCCTAATCACACTCTCAGGCTGAAAATGATTTTGCTATCCTAACCCCCTGGAATACTATAATTTTTTTAGAAGTCTCTCATAAAATTAGTAATGGCAAGAATCTTTTGAGTCTGAATAGCATGCCTATGTGAGTGTCTGAAACCATGCAGTTTCTAGCATCTGGGGGGTGAAGTCTCACTGTTCAGCAAGCTGCTCTGGATAACGCAATTATCTCTGGCAGCTAGAAACACCTATACGGAAGTGCAGACTGAAATGTGTTTAATTGTATTTTTCTAACCATGATGTTACATTTAAAATCTCTGCCTTTAACATGCACACACAAAAACACATGTATATTCTTTCACAAAATCCCTGCTGATCTTTTTGATATCAAACCCACATCTCTGACCAAAATGATTACACATTGATTTTGCGGTGCTCGCAGCGGTAAGCAATATGAGCACAAATATATATGCATATACAACCTTTTGAAGATGTATTTCAAAACACGCATTTGGTTTTGTGTTTGGCAAGTGCTCGTGTTTGATTTTTCATGAACTTTTCAGTGGCTGCGCCGAGCAGCCTGGTAGAGCAGGGTGGTGGCGGTCCACAGCCACCCGAGGGTGGTGTCCTTTGTTTTGCTGCGGGGGGTTCTACTGGGAAAAGCACCACATCCATTGCTGGTGATGCTTAAGCTGTGCTTAGCTCCCTCTAGGAGCATTCTGGGAGGATGGGATCCCTTGTCCCGTGACTCCCAGGAGCATTAGGTCCATTTTGGTGCCCTGTCATCTGTTCTGTGTTTCATGTAAGGGACCATGCTTGGGACCTTCTACACACAGCTTTAAACGCATGTCACCCATGACTTCACATAGTTCAGACATTAGGGTCTCCAAAGTGAGATATTTAATGTTTTGCTCTACGAAACTTTTCCCTTGTGTGTAGTGGCTTGTAGATGGTGGAAGAAGGAGGAGGGGAAGTACGATAGGGAAAACCAAGGGTTTGATTGACATGCAGTGATTTTGGACTAGCGGGAAGCAGGCGCCTCTGCTCTCCAGCCCCCACATACTTCTCAGTTCATGTGTGTTGAGAGGGGAAAGAAGCCGATATTGTTCCCTCTAAAATTAATTCCCGGTTAGCCAGTTACTCCTGTTTTTTAGCTCGGAGCACACTGTAATTGCATTTTTCATTTCAGTAATTATAGAGGATATTAAAGTGGATAGACAGTTGTAGCAATCTGGCTCTTTAGACATATCCACTTGTCCAAGATCAAATGGCTACAGCATATTTAGGGTTACAGTCTCCTTCTTTTCCTTCTTGTTCTCTACTGCAGCGGATTTTTTTTTTTTTTGCCGCTACCATGGCAACGCTATATCTGGCTGCCAGCTCTGTCGTAAGTTATTGAACTGAGACTGGCTTTTGGTTTAGCAGATAATTAGGTTCTGTCTCACAGGTTCATTTTCCTGTGACTGGGACGTGAATATGACCTACAGCTGGCCTCAATTTCAGTGTCACAGACAAAACTTTAACCCTTCCCAGTCTCGCCACTACCATACCTAAGGCAGTGATTGCAAACGCTTTCTGGGGGGTGTTGGACACAGCACCCCCCGTGAGTCCTGGGGGCTCGTTGCCCAGGCTGTGCTAATCCTCCGTGAGGAGGGAGACAGCCTGGCTGGCATTCACTCGCTGGGCGGGCAGGGGAAAGGGTATCTCTAGCACCGGCTGAATATTGATTGTCTGGTATGTAGATTTTTTCGGAAAGGTAAGTTCACTGCTTGATTAGTGACCCTTTCAATAATAGAAATGCAAAGGGCGGCGGCAGACATTTTTTTGCTTGTCTCAGGAATATGAAATATTGAGGGGAGTTCTGTTTTAGCGCACAGGACCCAGTCTTTGGCTGGAACCCGCAACGAGGGAGCGAAGCTGAGAGGAACTGCCGTGTCGTTCCCATGTGTAACTCCCTGATTCTCATTTTCTCCCCTGGGAGAATGGGGGTTCCAGCCTGGGGGGTGCTGGACACCTGCCACTGGTGCCCCTCAGCCCCCAGCATTCAGGCCCGGGGCGGGTGCAGACAGCCCAGCATCTCATCAAATGGACCCTCGAGCTCGCATAATAAGGCCAGAGAAGGAGGAAGATCCACCATTTTCTTCAGCACAGTTCTCAAACGTGCTCTTTTCCAGCATTTATGCAGCATGATATGGTCTTACAGTTTTAACAATTTCAGGCCAGGGCATAAGCCCCTTTTTCTGTCTCTGGAAAGATCTGCAATAAAAGGTTATCGATCAAAAGGAAATTTTGCCAGCAGATATTTCCTTAATTTGTCCGTGGGATGAGGCAGGTTTTTCCTATCCTGAAAAGACCCAGGGAGGTTTCTCTCCCAACACCCACAGATCCCGGAGGGCTTTCCAGAGAAGCACAAGGCCGCTGGTGCGGGAGTCATGTATCTGCTTCTCTGGGGCTACAGCTCCTGGCTGACTCTCTGGCAGTGCACACCATCGTGCTGCTGGGACTCACCCCATCTGTGTTTCCTATTGACACTCTTCTTTCTGGGGAATCTCACCGTAAAAAAGAGGCTAGCTGCATAAACTGATAGGCTTCCATCGTTATCCATCACAGGGTTCTCACATCTGGAGTATTCTCTGTGCATGCTACAGACGTGTGGATATAGATGCTGGCAGGGTGGACACTTTTCCTCAGCTTCCCTTCCCCTTCCCTCCACACCAAATTGTTCGTGGTGATGTCTCCTGATCGGAAGGTCAAAGTTTTCAAGCAAGGCATCCATCTTGCCTGTATGGAACATGTTCTTCTGCACTAATCTCCCTGCCTGCATTTCTTGATAAAAAATAGTATGTTTAAAACTTGCCTGTTATACAGGACAAAGCAAATGGCGTTTCATAGAGCAGAGACAGTGACTTCTTGACCAACATAACACTGAAAGCTTGGGATTTAGCATATATGGATAACCAAAATGGTCAAAAAAGGCCCTCGAGTTATTTCTTGATTAGCATATTTAGTACAGAGTAGAGCCCCTCAGAATGACAGCATAAAAGTTTTGCTGAAGGGTTAAACTCGGAGTGGGAGTGGGCTGGAGAGGAAGGTCCCCCTTGAATTACAGAAGAGAGATGTGAAACTCCACTTGCCGGATGGATGATAAATTATCCAGCTGCTGGGTTTTAATGAACATCGTCACGTCTGGGACCCTGCAGCTCTGAGCTGAGAGGGTGGCTGATTCCACATCAGCAGCATTTTGCAAAAAAATCAGTGGTACATTACTTACTAAAAAAAAAATATTAAGTAAAGTTACCACCAAGCATTGTGAGGGAATATTTTCCACTATAGATATGATCACTGAAAATTTTTTGTGTATCAATTTTTATGGTTATTTTTAGGGTCATTTCCTTTTTTTTTTTCAGATTTTATAACTGATAATCAGACTAAGTAGTTTTAGTTTTTGCTTAGATTCGGTTTTGGTGTCTGGCCCTCATATCCTGGCATGGTCCCGTAATGTTTCATCTGTGATCACAGTTTAAAGCCAAATGAAACACTGTTTTCATTGGAACCACTAGAGAAATCAGGCAAATATTGCCAGTGGGATTAAGTTTTATAAAATATAGATAAGAAATTTGAATATTTGGCCTAGAGCAACCTGACATTGTCCCAACAACATTTGCAAATGAGGGCATGCAAAGCAGCTCACAAGGTGATGGCAGGGGAAGGGAAGGAAAAAAAAAAAGGGAAAAGGAAACAAAAAAACCCCAAAATGAACAAAAAACCCCCATAAATGAACATGAAGATTGCATTGTTGCCGTTTCATGGTTTCCAGCTTGAGCAGCTTGAGTTCTTAAACCAAGAACCCTTATTTTAGGTAATTAAGCTCACTACCCACCACAATATATACTGTCTACCACTACTGGCAGCAAATTAGTCTCTTCCAGAGGATGCAAAGCTGTCAAGTCTTTCCCAGTCCCCAAAATCCTTCCGTAGCTGATGTTCTCTAATGGGAAAGACAAAGACATGAAGGATCTCACCTACTCTCAGGTGCTGAGACCAACACGCTTCTGTTTGTTCCCAGAACGATTGCTAAAAATCGAGCAACAGAAACAAAGTCCAATCTGGAGGAGTAAATTACAGCATTTCTTGTGTTCTGGCAATCAGTAAATGCCTTGTAAATTTTCTTGAATGTCAGCCTTTCTTTGCTGCTTAAAACTCATCCCCACCCACCCTTTACAGCATGTCTACAAATGAACAAATAAATGGAAATAAAAGCCAAAGCAAAACAAAAACCCCAAACACCCCAAATTTTATTTTGTGACATTCCTGCAAATGTTTGTTCTAACTGATAAAAAAATTCGGTATGATGTGGCTGGAAATGGTGGGAGTCTTTGCACCTCCTAAATTTAGACATCCTAATTAAATGTTCTTTACTACTCTCTGACAGAACCTGCCTCTACATATTGCCTCTGTGGTGGATGTTGGCTGCTAAACTTAGTTACATGGAATCATGTCTTAGTTATGTATCTTGAGTGGGCTGTGAAAATACTTCCTCAAGTGTACCTCATCCTTTTGATTTCTTACTGCTTTTTATCCTTCTGTGGTACTCTGAATAGTAATTCAAGGGGAGCAAAAATAAGTCCCTTAATTTAAATATTTCATTGCGACAGGAAAGTTGAAACTGCTTCAGATACTTGGATCAGTTCCTCAGATCCATAACAGACTAGCAGTAGTACAAAATATGCTGGTTTGAAATCAGAAACTACTTTTTTTTTTTTCCTTCGGTGCTTCAAATTTTAAATTAGCCTTTTTTTTTTTTTCTTTGATTATCAGGCAAATGGAAAAAAATAGTATCATAGAATTAAAGTGAACTCTCCTGAAAGTAATGGTCAAGCCTGATGTAATTGATAAATTGACGTGAATAAGGAAGAAAAGCTTGTTACAGTATCTAGTAGGATTAAATTATACATGTATATGCTATATACTTAAATATATAGCCTACCCGAGAATGACAGTGTGATCTTTAAAGATTGGACTTTAGATTCCTCATATAACTTTAAAAAACTATCTATGGTTCAATTTTTTTTTCAAAAGAAAAATTATTTTTTCCAAAATCCAAGTGTTGTTTCCATTCAATGGTTGATGACATGCCACAGTAGAATCCATGAGATGATGCATCAGCAAACTGAACTGCAGCCTGTTATCCATGTAATTAAGGATGGGGCTTTTTAAAGTTTTGATTTTGCAGGTTTTCTGATACCTCTTTGTTATTAAACACAAAGTCTGTGTAACTAAGACATCATTTTGTTTCAGCTCCACTGAATGGAAGTGATTTTTCCTTGTAAAAGAAACAAAATGGTGATAAAAGCTCCGACAAAATTAATAATAAAATTTGAAGTATTTGCTCCCAGCTTAAACTGGGCTCTGACCCATTGAGCACCACCGTCTCCAGCATCTGTGCTGGTGGGGCACAGACCTTCACTTCTTTGGTGCTCTCAAGCCCAGGAAGACGATGGCTGCTCTGAGGGTTGGAGTTGGGCAGAGGCATCACACAGGTGAAGGGGAAACTGGGGCTTCCCCATGGTGGCACCTTGCAGGCTGGGTTCAGGCCAGCATCAGCATCCTAAAGGTGCTAAGGTGGAGCCACACTCACCTTTGCGGTCGCCCTTCTAGACGGCACAAACATCTTTGCATCTCCTGGACTCTTGCTTTGTGTTTGGGCAAATGTCACCGTGGAAGTCTTCTTCAACAGCAGCTCAGCAGTGGGTTTTCTTAGCTGCTGTAGCAGAGCTTTGAGATGCATGCTCAGCGAGGGTGGCACTTCATCTGAGCAAGCAGGGTCTTTTTAAAATGTGCACTTTATTTTTAAAAACGTGATGGGAGAACTCACTTATTAAACAGTGAATATAGACTGTATGGTTGCCACCTTAATCACTCATATCTAATTATTCCTACTGGCTCCATGGATGTGACCTTTTCTAAAATAATTTCTATGCAGTAATAGCAATAAGATACTTTGGCCAGTACATTTCTGGAAATCATTGTACTTCTCAGGTGACTGAAGTCACTCATTCTTCATTCTCATGCTTCACAACACATCTGAGGCATGAAATTATTCCCTTCCAATGCGATACCTTCTCCTCTTCTTCTTGCTTAAACGGTTTTTAAGGATTAGTGTGTTAAAACCATTGTCAGAAATTCAGACCAAAAAAAAAAAAAAAAAGGAAGATAATATTTTGCATTAAAGTTATCAACCTGATCCACATTTCAGTGGTTTTATTCCAATAATGAGAGTCTGGATCTAATATATACGTTCATGGGATGCAGTAGCAAAAATACGGAGGACACAGTATCTTTCTTGAGAGTGTGCTGTAAACTGAAATTGTGTCATATGTAGCAGAAACTACCAGAATTGCCAAGGCCTTGTATTTATAAGCATAAAGAGAAATGCATTTCTCTGTCCATTGATGGGTATTGCCAGCTGTCTCCTGTATGTAGGTACCATTCTTTGTTCTCAGGATTTTATGCATTCAGCTGTGATTTCTCTCTCAATCGTTTCACCATATCTTGATTGATTTGCAGACAGAATACCAATCCTCTTGAGACAAATGTATCATTACCATTTTAAATTGTAATCTTTTACAGAAGAGGTTGTTGTTGGGGTTTTTTGTGAGTTTTTCTTTGTTTGTTTGTTTGTTTTGTACGTGTGCAGTTTGATTTGGGGTTTTTTTTGTTGTTTTGTTTTCGTGGGTTTTTTGCTATTAACATTTGAGAACAAAAGCCTGGAGGTTTAACATTTGTTGCAATACTGTCAAGCTACAACAGCCACTCTCAGGTTTGTTTTTTTTTTTTTTTCTCATATAAGCATCTAGTTGCAATATGAGGAAACAGGATTTGTTTCGTGTTCTCTACAAAACAACAGGTACATAATCACAGAAATAGATCTGTACTTTTATTTTACTGTGAGTAAGGACTATAAAAGCCAGCATGCATTTTAACTACAGGACTAGAAAAGCAACCCTTCTTTTTGGGTCCAAAAGCTCTCTAAAGCCTATGTTTGGAAACTGGTGTATTTTATTTACAAAGCTCTGGTGAGCACTAGTCTCAAGCTTAAAGTTATATACGTATCTGCATGCTTTGATGGATCAAAACTCCAGCTGCTTCCGTCTCTGCCTCAGTGACAAACTTAATATGTTGCAAGTAAATGCTAGAGCTATTAATAAAAATAAAATATCTCTTTGATACCCAAGGCTGCATCACCAACCCAAATATTTCTCAGTTTGAAATCATGTATGTATGTAATAAAATATTTCTCAGTAATATCTTAGAGCATCAAATGCAGCGAAAATTATTTTACACTCTTATATAATCCGTCTTTCAGATAAACATAACGAATACCATATGATAGGTAATATATGATGCATATAAGGTCTGTTTAAAAGGTAATTTTTTTCAAAAATACGTTATTCTTCTCTATTTATTCTTTTCTTTACCCTGCTGTACCCAGTCTCAAAACACTTTCATATACCAGGTAAAATGGCAAAAATAAGGTAAGAAAACATGACTTCTTTGCTGTTTCACTAACTAATTGCCTTCATTAAAATTAAGATGTCTCCTCTCTTTATTTGATGAGATGTATGAATCCTCATAACTTGTATTTTTATCTATGTTGTACATGCAAGGCATGATTATTGATCTGCTTATGGCATTTTTCTTCACAAACCCGGTGAAAAATATGATCCTCCACATCAGCAAACCGGTCTCTTGCTTTTCATAGGTGAGAGAAAGCATCTCAGAAAAGGCAAGCTAACACAAGTTACACGTGCAGTAAGTTTTCTACATGTACGTCTTATGCAGGCAGCGTGATAATGTCTTGTACAACGAAGTCTTAATTAATTGTCAAAGTTCTTTTAAGTTTGGTCTCCACGTTATTGCATTAGATTCCTTTCTGGAGTTTCAATGAAAAGTTCCTGGTGGTTTGTCACTGCTGGTGTCACTTCTGCTCCTAGTGGGCAAATACATTGTCTTTTCCAATACGGAGGGGCCTGGGAAACAGCACACAGGGAAGAGGCTCTCAAGAAGCAGGAAAGACTTTTAGGGTTGGTCTGGGAAAGGCCAGTGTGGTATTTGAAACATCATTTTCTCCTTTTCTGTTTAAGTTTTGAACTAATAGAGAAGTCGTATCTGTAGGCACATGAGGTAGCCTGTCTGTGAACAGCAGACTCACTGAATTTCAAGCAAATTGTACTATTGTGTCTTTTCAGAAATTTTCATCTTTTTTTAACCCACTGGTTTTGAAAAGTAATCCATCCTGCTTATGGTTCGGAAAGGGAATAGTATTGTTACCAGAAAATATCATTCATCTGATGTGCTCAACCTGAATACCGTGAGTAGGCAGTAATGAGAAACTTCACAAAGGTCTCTGGTCCCACCCTGCTGACCTTAATGGTTTGGATAGCTTGGAAAGGACTTTCATCTTCTACGTCCAAGCTGAACAGCAATTCTAAACCCTATGAATCTGATTTCTTTGCCTCTTACTGCTCTGAATGTCCGTAGTATTTAATATGCTGTGGGTTGCAGTGTTATGAAATGAATGCAATCACATATAGCTAAGTAGTCAGTTCTGTACTCACCCGGGAGAGGTTTGGGAGAGATATACATGTGTTTCACATCTGCTGGTTTCTGGAATTTTGATGCAGTGGTCTTTGGCTTGTTCTTTGCCCATTTCATATTGTACCTATTTAAACTCCAGATGTGAACAAGAAAAATTAATTTCTTCCTATCCCATCTTTTAATACTGCCAGATGAATACGAATCTCCGCTCTCTGGAATATATTACTGAGAATTTTTATTTTGCTTAGTGATCATTATACTTCTATAGCTGTGAACATATACATGTTTCTATTTTAGGATTTTCGCAGTATATCACAACTCCTGGAATGTGAATTTTTTGTATGTCATCTTATAATAAATAACTGTTTTTATTTACATTTTCTTCCTGACTAGTTTTTAAATAATATGCTGTCCTTTTTGTTATTCCTAGCTAGAAAATACCAGCACAATTTTATTTGGAACAACTGACATTTTGATAGGAAAAAATACTTAGTTAAGTATTTTTAAATTATTCCTGGTTTGTTTTTCTTTTCTTTGTAATACCAGATATCACCTTTGATTAATAACAATCATATATAGGCTTTGTTCCTCTTATCTGGGTGTCAGCAGTAATTGGAATCCATATCCATATCCTACCTTGCAATCATGCTGCAAAAGGCCAATAAATTCCCGCTGAGTGTGTTACTTGTTAAATTTAGTGCATTACATTCAGGGTAATGAATAAAAGCAGCGGGCTGTTACTGTCTGGTTGGCAGAGGAGGAATAAGAACAGCCAGACTCCCCTGAGGCCCCGAGCAGGCTTAAAACTGCGACAGGTAGAATCGAGGGACTCCCTAAACACCACAGTTCGGTTTGTCTCCCTTAATTTCCTCTTCTACCAAGATTTTAGAGGAAATGGAGGGAGGTGAGGTAATCTTCTACCGAAATACGAAATACACTGTGCTTGTATACCAGTACTCCCTAGCACAGATTCTCTTCTGGGCAAATGTGTTATAAAGTAATATATCTGCGTTAAGCATTCAGCTGATGACAGATTTGACTTTGCTTTAAGAGATGCTTGTATCATATATATATATGTGTGTGTGTATAAAATGTAATGCAACTCTATATACATATATTTTTAAAAAACCCTATACAGATAAATGTATGATTGTAACCAGCCTGTGTTAACCCTCTGTTGGATCACTGGCTGATAGAAATAAACTCTCGGATTTCTGTCTCGGATGTCTGAGCATTGATTTGGCTGACACAGAAATAGAAGTGTGTCCCTAACTGTGGTGAGACATAATCTGTACTTCAGTTCTGACTGTGGGCCAGGTAAATTCTTGAATTTTAGTTCCTCCTGGTATGCAAATTTACAGCGCTAAAATGATAAAAATTGGTTAAATAATGCTTCGGAATAACTGAAGTAATGAGACATGATAGAGCCTCAGTGAAAGGATACCCAAGCCTATTTTGGTGGGACCAGTAAGGAGTTTCTTACTTTTCCTGCAACCTCCCTTGGATTTTTCTGTGCCTCTGGATCACGTAGAGTGCACACCCCCATCTTAGAAAAGGGACTGGACTGGGCCCTTCCCGTGCCTCTGCAGGCACCGAAGTGAGTGATGAGGGGTAAGGAGAGCCTTACGTGCCCACACACGGCTGTGTAAGAGGGAACTGGCAGGTCCAGGTGACCCGTCAGCCCACCTACATTTGGAAAGACGCCTTGGACCCTTTCCCTCTCACCCCCACGCCAGCTCCCTGTTCCTTTGGGAGGTCTTGAAAGGGAGTCTAGAATGATCATATTCGGTCTCAGCGTCTTCTGGGCTTATGGAATGACGATTTTTGGCAAGATTTGGACTTCTGCTGAAGCTGCACTCCTTTCATGGACACCTGTCAGGGCCAAAAAGTTCAGCAAATCTCCTCAGCTGAAAATACTGGGTAGCAAATGAATTAGATAAACATGCATCATGCAGATCCCAAGTAACTACATGTTTTATTTTCAAGTGAAATAAAATCCAACAAACAGAAGAAAATTGTGGGGGAGATCTTATATCTGCTGTAGTCAAAGATTTTACTTCTTCAGGATATTATTAGTGTGGAGTTGCTTTATTGAGTCCTTCTGAAGTAGTACATTTTTTTTACAGTAAAGTTTTCCTCTTATCCTTCAAGAGCAGGGGCAGATTTTCAAAATTACAGAGGAAGTATAAACTCTTTGGACTAAATCCACCACAGGATTCGGGCTATCTAGCTGTTCTTCTAACTGTTCCTGGAAACTCAGATCTTCAAATCATCCACTAAATTGATGCCTAGCCTAAAAGTGCTGGAAATCTATACACACTTGCGTCTTCACCAGTAAAGCTGTTTATAGGGCTACAGCTCTGCTTCTGAACATGTCATGACTGTGTTGAACAGGCAGCCAACTTGGCCAACTTTGGGAAATACAATGTGGGTGTTCTTGTCCCTGTATCCCTTGCAAACCCTGTTTTGATATGCACACATCACCTACATAAGGAGACATCTGCAAAACACAGGCAAGGAGGTGTGACGCTGGGGAAATGTCAGGCTCATCATGTCCATGGATAATGCTCTGATGATCCTGCACAAACGCTCTGGAAGAGAATGGGGCTTAAGGCAACATGTCAGGAAACTCCTAGTAAAACTGCAGCTAGTGGAGATGCATGTGCAAATAGCACCTGCCTCTATTTCATTTCTTATTGGAGTTTAAATTTCGTAGTTTATTTTTTATGTCTTAATTTTTGTAGATTTAGTAATATTGTAGTTTAATATTTGCTGAAACTATTTGTTTCACAGTGAGAAAATTTTTAATAAGAAGAAAACCTGATGGAAGAAGATAAACCATGTGGGCCTGCAGCCTATGTATCTACATGTAAGATGTGTTAGGGTGTTTTTGAAGAGTTTAGGTTTAAAGTCAGTTAATTTTTTCTATAGAAGGACAGATATAGGATAGCTGTACTCTGGGGTTAGATTGTATATTCAGTTCAAGAAATACCTGTGTTTGACAGTTGAAAACCAAGAAAAACCTCTGTCACCAGAGGGAAGAACAAGATCTTCATGCTATACAAGGCACTGCAGCAGCCCAGGTTGGTAGAGCTTAACATAAACATTTCAGTGTTTTGGTTTAGAAAATACTAATTATTTAATATGGGTGCTCTCATATAAAATGAAATATTTGATATAATCTGATGTTTTAAGTAAGAATGTGGCTTGTGCTGCAGCTAGGAAAAACCCTTTCCTGAAACTGTGCTGTTAATTATCCTAACCTTACAGCATATCCTGGTTCTGTCTGGTGATCACTTTAAAAATTAAAATGATGAAATCAATATTTCTAAAACACAAACACACGTGCACAAGCGTATGGAGCATATACACAGAGAGAGGTTTTTAAAAGTTCTTTAGTAAGATAGTTCTGGCTTCTGGTGTGGTCTTGTGGGAAGTCTCCTAAGTGTTTTACATTCCATTAGGGAATTCAAACAGGTGCTTTATTCTCTCCTTGTTGAACTGGAAAATAGTGCAGGTGAGTCCAGGACCTGCAAAGAAATCCTTGTGAGTCCTCACAGAAAGGAGGCTAGGAATATCTGCTAAATTCTGAATAGCTCTACATGCCTGAGAGCTCCAGTCCCTGATCTCAGATCAGGCAGCGGTTTTGCTCTGGGCCAAGCATTGACATTTGCTGTTGATGGATTTCCATTTCACCTTCTCATGTTCAGCATTCCTTTGAGCTGGAACATTTAGTTTAAGGCTGTCTGGGTGCCATGGATAGAATCATCTTTAATCTTCTTACCATCAGAAACTCTGCAGGAGCAGATGCGGGTGCAATGGTTGTTGACTGTCTAGAAGTGGTTTATAGAAACGAATTAATTTTTGCAGAAGGTTTGTGTTTTTCTTTTAAGGTGTGCTATTTTATGGATTTCTCATCTCTACCTTTTACCCATTGCTCTGGGGGCAAAGTAAGCTACCACAACGTCTAATGTCAAAGCTCGATGTACATATGTTGATTGTTTGTTTCAAAGGTCCATCATCTGACATGAAGAATTCATGTTTCTCAAGTATTTACTTTGCTTTCTGGACAGTGTGTGCCAGTGAGGCCTATAAAATTAAAGCCAAACCGATATATCTGTTGAAGCAATCAGCCACAGTACTGTATTTGTGTCCTTTCCAAAAAAACAAGTCTGTTGCTTCTACTGCCAAGATCTGGCAGGTAGCTTTGAGGAGATTAATGACCCTGGTGATTGTTGTTATTGGTGCCTTTTTATCCTTTCCTGTCCCTAAACTGTTACATTCCAAATGCTTATTTACTGAATAGCTTGATTGTATTGAAAAAAAGCAGACTAGCATAGGGTATGTTGTGATCTGACCACGTATTTTTAATAACTTTATGTTCTTCAAGGTACTGGGAGAATGCAGCCATCTAAAGTACTCAAGGGACCAAAATCAGCTGTCCTTTCAGAGGCAGTCTATCAGTCATATGAAGGTTATTTCAGTCCTGCCAATATGGTAATGTGTTTGCTGGAAGTTGACTCACTTGCCACTGATGAAGGTGGAATTGAAGTTACTGGCAAGTCTCATGTTTTAGTTCTTCATCTCTGACTTGCTTTGATCAACTAGCATTGCTGCCAGGATGAGGTCAGATTGTTCTTATCATCAGCTTTTCTTCTTAATTTGGTGGCTGATTACCAACTCTTTTCTCAATACTCTAGAGTATCTTCTCCTACAAAAACTTTTGTGTGATAGGGTCATAGTGTGGGAAAAAAATAGATGAAGTCGTATTATTTGGATCCTAGTTGAAAAAATATCCAGTGACCTGTATTCTGTTTCTTGTTAAAAACTAAAACAAATATGCACCGAACCAGTAAATAGATGTGTGCAAGTATTAGGAGTTCCTCTTCTATGTCAGCGTACTTTTTTGCATGGATTCTTGTTGTGGTGGAAAAAGACTTCAGTCTCCTGGAAGCTTTTGTGTAAGCATATTTTCTTTGCCACATCAAGATGTGTCTGTGGCTACTGGCTGAATAGTTTGGAGAACAGTTTACCGAAACAGGTGGAGATATACTGTCTGTATTATTTTAAATGAATGCATTTTTCAGTGTGCCTTTCTTTTCCACCAAGTTTTACATATTCAAGCTACTAAAGGACAGCCTTCAGAACTTCTGTTAATGGTTCCACAAGTGGTGTATCTTACCCAAGGTTCTTCATCAAACATTTATGTCTTGAAATTCACACAAAGCTAGTAATGTCTGTTGTTTCATTATTATTATTTATAAATTTAGCTAAATTATCTACTTTCTTTTAATTTGCTCTATGTCAGAGTCCTGAGTACACCTTAATGGCCCTGACTAGCCCCACCCAGAGCCCTCATCCATATCCCCATCTGTGGAACCACCAGTTATATATGAGCTCATGCCCTTCCTGTGTGTGACTTACAGTCTGGAGAACTTTTGGTGCTGAGTTTTGGTCCATCAAAAGGATGTTAAAAGAAACATTACTTTCTCCAGAGACTGGTGGGAACAGATGCATGTTGGGGTTCTTTAGCAAGAGGAGCTTGCCAACAGCCTGTTCAGTGGTCTATTCTGCACAAAACTTTGGCCTCTAAGAACTCATCTGCAGAAAATAGTTGTTTTCCCAGTAGATGCTTTTCTTAAGGTCTGTAGAAGTGCTATGTGTTCCACTGCTCTTGTACATTAGTCTTTGAAACTTCTATTATGGAGAAAAAAGGAAAGAAAATGTCCTCCTATTTTATTTAATTTTTCTTCCCTTTTCTTTTAGTGGAAATTCAGGACAGCACAGGGAATTGGCAATGGCACACTCTATTTTAAACAGCTTGTGTTTTTTTGTTGCAGACTTATTTTTTCCATTAAATGTAGACTTGAGGTGTTTTAGAAAACTAGTAAAATAATAATCAGTTTTGTTTATAAGAACTTCTGATAGAAGTCTGTAAATGTAAAACAAAAAGGATCAAAAGGAATACAAGTGAAGAACTGAGACATTTTAGTAACTCAGAGAATTGCTGTTGTCTTAGCATAAGTGAAATTCTTCTTTGAAAAGTTTAAATACAGTCTAGTGTAGCTATGAACTTGTTGCCCCTTTTTAAGGAGTCTAATGAGTTTTGCAGATGAAAATAATATAAGCAAGGGTTAGGATGGGTCTCTCAATAACGGATCTTCTAGATTATTATAGCCTGTGATGTCAGAAGAAATGGAAACCCTCCCTCTAAAGAAGCGATAACTGGAAAAACCAATGTCCCCTGCCTGAGCAAACTGGGAAAGGAAAATGGTAAAGAGGAGGCCTGTCAAAACTTAAATTTGGAAGACTGCTTAAATACACATCTAAACCATATTCAATCTACGACTGTACAGGCTGAGCTAGAGAGTTCTGATACAGCTTTTGTTGCACTGGAAAACTCAAGGTGTTGAATGGCTTCTGGACTAAAAGAGAAAGCACAAATACTGTCTTTGTTGGATACCTATAAAATCATCATCACTGGTGTTACTAATGACTCTTCTTTCAGTTGGCAAGGAAGAGAAAGAACACAGCACAGAAAAATAAGAGATTGTTGGGGAGGGTTATGCCTATCTCAAAATGAAGTAGGGTGTTTCAGGAAGAAGGGGAAAAGAACTGAACCAGTCTTTCTGGAAAATATAAATATAGAATAAAAAAGAATGACTAAAAGCTAAATAAATTCTTTGTGCGAGAGACTCTTGTTATAAAAAAAGATGGATTCATCTAAGCCCAGATCTCCTACTAGGTGTACTTTCAAAGCAGGAACGCAAGTCCGAGAGGAGGAGCAAGTGTGACAAAAACTCTTCATTTCCTTTGGGTACACCAGGCACTATCCCTAGGTCTAGCTGAGTGCTGTTTTACTTAGAAGGCAGTGTGTGTCAGTGGTGTCTCTAACAAAGTGCCACAAGCAAATGCACATCAGTATAAGCCTGCGTGGAACATATGGTTACAGTTTATAATATCCATCATTACAATATGTGTGTGTGTATATGTACATACATATATATATATAAAACAGAAACTCTAATTTATCCCTCAAAGATAATCATATAGAGTGAGTTTGAAGGATAAGAACAAGGTTAATTTGGGGAGAGAAAGAACAATATGGATATCAGGTTTTGATCTGTGATTCCAGAAGTTTGTTTATAGTAGGAAATACCATGATAGAGTTGTCCAGACCTGGGAAAGCTTTTTTGGCTTAATTTTTTTTCTTCTGGATGAAGAGCTTTCTCAAAAAGGGGAGCAGTGTTGAACTGGAAATCAGTCTTGGAACAGGAAACTTAGAGTTTTTGCAAGAGCTCTGCAATCTTTCTTCAAAACAAATGAGGAGCTGTTTGATTCCTTGGTTGTGAGAAGATTGTTAGTGGGGTTGATTTATATTTACTTTTTAAGCTATGATTTGCCTTGTTGTGGAACTCTATGAGTGAGGTTACCCACTAAATTGAAATACGGAGATTATGCCTTGAGAAATATCAAATGCCCAGCAGAAATAATCTGCCCAAAATGATTTTATCATCCTGACACTTTAAATTATCAGAACATATGCTCAGCTATAGATCTGGGTCCATAATACTGTAAAATCAAACATTTTCCAGTATTTTCTCCTGATTAAAATATCTAAAGCTATAAGCGTTGCCACTGGTAAAGTCTAGATGATATCTCAAACTTATATAATAGTAGTTATTCACTACCAAAACCCTCAGTGTGGCATTGCAAGTGTAACTGAGACCTCTGCTCTGATGTGGCATTGATGAGGGGATATAGTTTGTTTTCAAGTTTATGACACTGTAATCCAGAGACACAAATGATCTGCTAAGCATTTGCTGTACGTACAGATAGATCCGTCTGATCATGCAGTCAGGGCTTACTCCTGTTGTCCAGATTCTGAAAAGCATTAAAGGACAACTAAAACTACATGGAATATGTTCTTCAAGTGCTCTTGTTGAGATATATGGTCTCAATTGGGAGAGTACCCCATCTATGAGACAATATATTTTCGAACCTGCGTTGTATTCTGTCAATGTTTGAGGATCCTGCTTTATTAGCAGAGGATGAACTATTATGAAGACTACCCATATTCAAACTCAAGATTATTTTTAAAGTAACATTTGTGACTCGGTGGAAGGCAGGAAAGATATGTTCGAAACTTTTAGTATCCACACTGAAGCGAGAAACAATATTTCATCTGGAATCTTCTCAGCTGGAAATGGATTTCAAAGGTAGTTTGGCTGATATAGTCCAGACTCTACAACATAATAGTGAAAAATAGCAAGAGAATGGTCTTGAATCTAAAGCTGCTAATATACTGCATTGTCAAAAACAAACAAACAAACAAAAAACATAATCAGGAGACAAATATTGAGACAAATTTTTGAGTTAAATAAGAAATGGAGAAGGATATAACCACCCATCACAGTGACCTCTCTTTAAAATTGGTGGATAAGTTGATGAAAACAATTGTTGATGAGTGTATGTGCTTGGTGAGTTGAAAGGGAGAGCAGAAGTGAGCATGTTTAAAAGGAGTGAGATTATCATATTACAGGGGAATAATGGAGAGTTTAGCAGAATAAAAGAAGAAAGTGTGAAAGAATGAAACATGAGAAACAGACTGCCTCTTGCTGACTGTTATGGCAAAGCTAAGAATAGTACTGGAACGTGTAATTCACAGTATATGCCAATAAAGAAAATTAATAGAGAAAGAATAAATATGAAGGCTCTGGTGAGGATACACAAACATAATGCTAGCTTTTTGCATTTTCAGATGGAAACCGCCTCCTCCATACAGAGTTGCTTCACATCCCACAGGTTAGCACTCCAGAATACAAAATGCTTTATACAGGCCATATGCTAGCAGAAGACTCTCCTCTTTGAAGTACATTAGAAACGCAAGCATGTGGAAATGGGTCTGTCTACATCATCTGTTAGGTGCTCAAAGAACACTTTCATTACTGATTTGAACTTGGTGACACTCTAGCAAATGGGATTTACAAATGTTACCACTTAATTATATGGCTTTGACAAAGTCTTTAGTGGAAGACCACCCCCCAGCATCTGTTTGGCACTTTTGAAGCTCACTAGGAAAGCCTCTACTTCAAATTTCAAGCTTTATTTTCCTGTTTCAGCAGCTACTTCACATTTTCAAGGAATGCGAATGGATGTGGTAGGGTGGCATACTCTGATGGTGTTCAAGTCAAGGGGACGCTACAAGTGTAAATAAAATCAAATCAAATATTTGGGGTAAGTTATATTGAAAGACAGATCTGTTCAAGGATCATCAATAGCCATCTTCTAGTTTCTTCTCTTTACTCTTTTTTTCATATGTTCTTTCACAAAGAGTCTTAAAATATATGTAACTGAATTACTACTGCAGAGACATATTAAAAAATTTGTTATTCACATGGTTTCTTGAAAAGTTTAATTGTTAAGGGTAAAATTTCTTAAGCTGTTCTGCTTTCTTCCATAGGACCCCATTAGATGTGTGTACTGCTTGCTGTTACGTGCCATGACAGTTTATCTTCCCTTATCAAGGTCTGGACAAAATCTACGTTTAAATCAAGTTTATGCTGAAAAATCATCTCGAGAAAAATGACACGAAACTGCATAAATGTTGATTTCAAATTAATGTTTGTGGAGAAAGGGACTATGGTACAGCAGAACTTAATGGTACATGTTTTTTTTCAACCAATAATGCATTTGTCCTTATGTGCTTATTTCTTCTGAGTAATTAAAGGTTGCATGGGACAGTTGGTGAAATGAAAGAGGAGTCAAAAGCATACCTTACATGTTCATTTTCCTCTATCAATCAGCAGAAAAATGAACTCTGAAACTCCTTCCAGCTTTCAGGCACATTACCATCGTTATATAGGATGGTATCTTTCTTTTTTTCTTTTACACATTCTGGTTTCCAAGACTTAACTTTCCCCTGCCCAGGGAAAGTAATTTTTAAATAACACCTTAGCACTTAAGGAACACTTTTTATCTTTGATGCTGGTAAAGCACATTAAAAAAAGGATAGTGAGCATCATTATGTCTACCATATAGGCAGAAGATCTGCAGCAGAAAAAGGTTAAATGACTTACCAGGAGGCACACAAAAAAGCAGAAGTAGGAGTGGCAGAAAACCACTCCCAACTCCAAGGATAGTTTCTGTCCCTTAGCACTGTAGTCCTGAAAGGTAGGAATAAGATGTGCTACACAATCTCTTCTCGGTAAGAGGTCTTTACATAACATGGGTAAGTTTGGCTGTCATTAGTTTCCCTTCTGCTTGGCTGATACAGTTTCAATTTTTTTAACCATTTGTGAGAAAAGCTAATATTAACATCTTTAGAAATTGCTACCTTAGGGAGCTTGTACTGAAGTTTTTAATAGAAGGGGAATTTGGAAGATCCCACTGTTGATTCCCATCTTTGACCATGCCCACAACAGTAGGTAAAGTCTCTTCCTAAGCTTAATTGCCATGGAAGAGAATAAAAACATTGGAAAAAACTCTTTTACCTATCACTTAATGATTAAAATGAATATGTGCAGGCACTTAGAAGACAGCAGCAAAACAGAGAACAGTAAACGGTTTTTCATTCTGAAGAAATTTTCCTCCTTTCTGTAACAGAAGGAGTAGTACTAAACGCTATGTATCCTGACTTTAAAGAAGGCTTTGCTAGTATTTCATGTGATGTCCTCACAACAAACTAGAGAAATGGGGCATAGATTAAAAGGTGAAAACAAACTACTTGGGAAGCCATAGTCAGGTAGTTCATAGTTCAGTAATAAGATGGAAGGCTGTTTCAAGAATATTTCTGCAGTTGCCTATCCAGCTCCAGATAGGGAGGTAGAGCCAAAGTGGTGGAAGACAGGCTTGGAGCTCAGAATGATTTTGANGAAAAAAAGGGGGATGAACTTCAGTAGGGACAATTGCAAGGTGCAAAGTTTAGGTAGGAATAGTTGGCCATGCAAAGGCAGGCAGGGGAACAGTCAGGTAGCTTGTCCATGGAAAGGGACCTGCAAGTTGTTGAGAATAAAACCAGAAGTAAAAATCATTATGCTGTTGCAAATCATGAAAAGACATACCAGGCTGTATCAGCAGGCTTGGTTTATAAGATACATGCATCTTACAGAACAGGAAGATCCACAGCTGGATTACTGTGTTCAGTGTTGGACACAGCTCTTCAAGACTAGTTGAAGAGTGTCTGGAACAGAACAAGGAAGATTAAGAGTTCTGAATTACTTGATTTGTAGGGTAAAACTATTTAGTTTAAAAAAGAGGAGTCTGATGAGAAACATGAGATTAATCTTTAAGTATGCTAATATGTAATGCACAGAGGAAAAGTATTATCTGCTCCCGATCTTCATGACAGATGTGACAAAAAGTGATGGACTGAATTTTCAGTAAGAAACCTTAAAGTTAAAAATTAGATAGTCTTTCTATCAGGAAAGAAAGTGAAATACTGCAATAGCTGGATTAAGGACACTCCATTGCTGAATGTGTTTTAGGCTAGCTTAGTTATCTACTGTGACTCTTTCTGAGGGCTGAGGAGGGGGCTGGGTAACTTCTGGTAGTCAGATCTGACACTAGCTGACGGTTTTGGCATGCGGCACTGTGAACACAAAGGCTTTGAAGCCAAATAGTGCAGGTTCCCACATAGCATGAGATCCGGAGTTTCAAGATCTCATAATCTCATTAAAGCATAAAATGTTTATGCCTGCCACATCCTTAACAAAAAATGCAAACGTTCCAACCGATTTTACTAATACTTTGCTGGGTCTGCAGACAACCTAAAATACCAGCGCAGAGGAGTGACCTGTGCATTTCATCCCGAGTATGAAAATCTACTACCACTCAGAGTAAAAGTCATGGGAATGTCAGCTGAAGCATTTTTAGGGCCTTGCCTTTGCAAACAACATAAGTGGTGAACAGCGTCTTTCTGGACCTGTTTATAATTAGCTTGTCATGGTATTTCATTACTATGACTTTAAGGTAATTAAAATTTAGCAAGTATAAGTTCGAATCAAGAGCAGGTAAATCAATGCATGGATGGAAAGCCTACTGAAGCAATTATGTTTTTTTTCCGTTGTCTCAGTATTCATGTGTTCACATGGGTATACCCCACTGAAGCAAGTGCAGGAGTAACTTTTATATGCTCTGTGAGCTGGATTTGGTACACTCGGTTATTCCTTGCTTTCTTTGGACTTCAGTGTAGTCAGGCTGATATAAACAAACTGTTGCGTTATGGTCTAGACAAGTGGCCTGTGTGAGGGGTGGGGAACGGGCTGACAGGCCTCGCCCAGAGGCTGGTGGTAGATGGCTCTTTTCCAAATTGGTAACCTGTTACAACTGGGGTCCTGCAGAGATCAATATTGGGCCCAATGCTGTTTAACACCTTCATAAGTGTTCTTGATGATGGCATCAAGGGTACCCTGACGAAGTTTGCTTCCCCAAATCAAGTGGGGAAGTGGATACTTCGGAAGGGAAAACCACCCTGCAGAAAGACCTAGATAGGCTGGAGGAGTGGGCTAACAAGAACGTTATGAAGTTCAACAAGGGCAAGTGTAAGGTTGTGCACCTGGGAAAACATAATCCAGGCATGCAGCACAGGCTGGGATCTACCCACCTGGGGAGCAGTTCTCTGGAAAGGGACCTGGGGCTCCTGGTGGACAGCAAGCTCAGTATGAGTGAACAGTGTGCTGCTGTGACAAACAAAGCCAACTGGATGCTGGGTTTCATCAAGGGCATCTAGCAGCAGAAATAAAGAAGTCATCCCACTCTACTCGGTGCTTGTCAGGTCACACCAGTAATACTGTGCTCAGTTTTTGTCCCTACTATGCAAAAAAGATGTGGACAGGCTGGAGGGCATCCAGAGAAGGGGCACAAAGATGATCAAAGGACTGGGAAGCTGCCATAGGAGGAGATACTGAGATAACTGGATTTGTTCAGCCTTGAGAAGGCTTAGGGTAGACCTTATCACTGTGATCCAGTAGTTAAAGGGTGGCTACAAGGAAGATGGAGACTCCCTTTTTACAAGGAGCCACATGGAGAAGATGAGGGATAATGGTTACAAGTTACTTCTGTAGAGATTCTGATTGGACACAAGAGATAAATTTTTCACAATGAGAACAATCAGCCATGGGAATAAACTCCTCAGGCAAGTGCTGGATTCCCCAACATTGGACACTTTTAAGATGCAGCTGGACAGGGTACTGGGTCATCTTGTCTAGACTGTGCTTCTGCCAAGAAAGGTTGGCCCAGGTGATCTTTGTGGTCCCTTCCAACTTGGGATTCTGTGTTTCTATGAAATAAATGGGAAGGTTCTTTCTGTTCAGAAGGGAAACTGTTACTTGTTTTCACATATAATGGGTCTGTTTCTGTGAAGTTAATAGGACATTGTCAAGACTTTCTTCCTTGCACAGGTTTGTTGGTATGCTTTGATTTCTTCAATGAAAAACAGAGGGATTATCTAAAGGGGGATAGAAAGGAGGTTGGTTCTGAGTGAAGTTTCTGAAATGACCATAGTGAGGTGAGTTGCATTGCCAAGGTACAATTTGTAGTAAATATATCCGGAAATATATTGTTTGTTCCACACTTCTGTTTCAAAGTGTAGTTAATTAGTTAGCATGGAGTTAATAATGAACAAATTTGGTCTAATATATCTAATATTTTGGCATCCCTACACTGTTACTGCACACTGGTTTGTCTCCCACTATGACAAGCCAGTCTTTTTCCCCTTCTTGCTTATCTATCTTCTCTCTAAGCTGAACCAGGATCAATCTGTTTTCAGCTAGACTCAGATGCAGGGACAATAAAACTATCTTGTTGAGAGCCTTGAATTTCCTATTTCTGGTGAGATACGGGTTGAGGAAACTCTACAGCAGAAATATTTGTTACATGTGTGTGAGTGGGGGCTGGTGTCTGCATGTGCATATGTCTCCTGTGCTGGCCATCACCCTTAGGTTCTCCATTAGCTTCAGGTGAGAAGTAAGAGTCTGAGAATTCAGCTTGAAAGGATATGAAGAAGCAGCCCTCCCCTGTACCTATAGTACGTTCTGTGTTTGTTTCCAGCAGTAAGAAGAGCTGGGCAGTCTTTGGTACTGTGACACCAGTGCTGGGCTCCAGTTCATAGAAGAGCAGCAAGTTAGCTGCAGTTGATAGCTCCAAGAAGGAGGAGCAATGCACGAGGAAGGAGGGCCTCTTGCAACAAAAACCTGAGCAGACAATAGAAGCTTGAAAGGATTGAAAATAAACAGGTTTCTAAATGCCCTTTTTTCAGGACTTCAAATATTATAGCGTGTTATGAAGTGCATTTCAAAATATCTGTGAGGTAACGTGCAAGGTATTTCCTTGAGCATTTAATCGTATGTAGATTAGATCATTACAACTTACAAAGGCATCTAATTTTTGCCCTTTAACAAAACTCCAGTGTTGCTCTCAGGCAATGAGCTCTAAGGGAGAAAAAATATTTTGTGGAATAATTCCATGAAAATACATATCAGTATGAAGACATCGTCAGCAATAATTTCAAAACTCCATTTATTTCACAGTCAACTTTGTGCATGTCTGCAGGGGGTATAAAATGGAAAGATAGGAAAAGCAGTTTATTAAAGCCAAATTGCACCAAGCATAGATGCCTTGTCATCCAGCCCACAACAGGGAGTTTTGCCTTTCTACTTATGCCAAATGTCACCATTCTGTTGAATGACATAATATATACAGTTCTGAGTTCACTCTAGTTTTCCTAAAGAAATTTCATCTGTTCCCTGTTCTCATTTCTTCTGTGAAAAGTGATGCTTGCAGAAGTGCAGATATAACTGCCAATTGACCTGATAATTGGTTCTGCTTCTCCCACAACCCAATGATGAACATCCATGTATCAAAAGACCCGTTATCTGTAAGAGACAGTCACTATTTCCTCAGTTCATATAGAAAGTCAAGGGCAACGGATCCTCAGGCATGATGGAAACGAGAGACAGTGGATGGGATCCATCTAAGCTACCTTCAGGCATCTGCATTGGAGAGTGCGGCCGTGTAGGACAAGAACATGGGCTAGCTTGGGTTTAAATGCTTGCACTGAAAATGTTTCCATGAAACGTTTTATGAAAGGCAAGTCCTGTCTGACCTACCTGATCTCCTTCTACAACAAGGTGACCCATCTAGTAGATGAGGGGAAGGTTGTGGATGTTGTGCACTTAGACTTCAATAAAGCCTTTGACACCATATCCCACAGCATTGTCCTGGAGAAGCTGGCAGCTTCTGGCTGGGTGGGTGTACTCTGCGATGGGTAAAGAACTGGCTGGATGGCCGAGCCCAAAGAGCTGTGGTGAATGGAGTCAAATGCAGTTGGTGGCCGGTCATGAGAGGTGTTCCCCATGGCTCAGTACTGGGACCAGTTCTGTTTAATCTCTTTATCAATGATCTGGGTGAGGGAACTGAGTGCACCCTTAGTAAGTTTGCAGATGACACTAAATACGGTGTGAGTGTTGATCTGCTGGAGGGTAGGAAGGCTCTACAGAGGGATCTGGACCAGCTGGATCGTTGGGCTGAGGCCAATTGTATGAGGTTAACAAGGCCAAGTGCTGGATTCTGCACTTGGGTCACAACAACCCCATGCAATGCTACAGGCTCAGGGAAGAGTGGCTGGAAAGACGCCTGGTGGAAAAGGCCCTGGGGGTGTTGATTGACAGCTGGTTGAACATGAGCCAGCAGTGTGCCCAGGTGGCCAAAAAGGCCAAGAGCATCCTGGCTTGTATCAGGAATAGTGTGGCTAGCAGGATTAGGGAAGTGATTGTGTCACTGTACTCAGCACTGGTGAGGCCCCACCTCGAATCCTGTGTTCAGTTTTGGGTGCCTCATCATGAGAAGGACGTTGAAATACTAGAGAGAGTGCAGAGAAGGGCGATGAAACTGGTGAAGGGCCTGGAGCACAAGTCTTATGAGGAGTGGCTGAGGAAGCTGGGGCTGTTTAGCCTGGAGAAAAGGAGACTGAGGGGAGACCTTATCACTGTCTACAGTTACCCGACTTGAGGTTGTAGCATGGAGCATGTTTGTCTCTTTTCCTGAGCAGCAAGTGATAGGACAAGAGGAAATGGTCTCAAGTTGCACCAGGAAAGGTTTAGATTGGATATTAGCAAAAAATTCTTCACAGAAAAAGATGTCAGGCATTGGAACAGGCTGCCCAGGGAAGTGTTGGAGTCACCATCCCTGGAGGTGCTTAAAAGGCATTTAGATGAGGTTCTTAGGGACATAGTTTAGTGCTAGAGTTAGGTTAGGGTATGGCTGGACTCCATGATCCTGAGGGTCTCTTCCAACTGAAATGATCCAATGATTCCATGATTCTGTGATTCTACAATTTCCCAACACAGTGACAAAATGATGGCTTTGACTCTCTGAAAAATGAAGCAATGGACCACTGCTGCTTATTATTGAGCTATCTTCCATGCAATCTGCATCTGAGTGGGCAAGATTTGAGGGAGAGAAGAAATGAGGAAAAAGTCAGTTTCCAGAAGTTAAAGGCAGACCAAGACTTAGCTGGATTTCTTTGAGTTAAAAAATTAAGGGCTGAGAAGCCAGCAGCAAAGTTTCTGTCCATCTATCTCCATGGGAAAGAAGGGAGGGAGGGAGGGAGCGAGGGAGGAATGAAGGAAGGGAGGAAGGGAGGAAGGGAGGAAGGGAGGAAGGGAGGAAGGAAGGAAGGAAGGAAGGAAGGAAGGAAGGAAGGAAGGAAGGAAGGAAGGAAGGAAGGAAGGAAGGAAGGCTGGCTGTGGGGACAGAACAGACAGAACTTCTTTTATGTGGAGATGGGACAGGACTGCGTGTGCATATGAGAGTCTCACTTGCTATAGAGCTGGTGCATACACAGCTGCATATTTGAGCCTGGGATGTGCCATGACAGCAGATGGGTAGAGAGGGCAAACAGCTTTATAGGAGAAAGTGCTCTGTCACATCTCTTCCTCATGTGTCTTTGACATGGGATAGCAGCTGTATATAATTCCTCTTCTGGCCCTGGACAGCCTAAGGAGCTCTTCTCGGGGAGGCTACCGCTTCCTAAACTCAAACATTCCTGTGTTTCTGCTAATGATGTTGTGAAAACATCAAGAGCAGTGGCCCACGAATCTTTTTTCAGTCCTCCTACCCAGCTGTGCTTTTCGCTACAGGCTGAGCCGTTGCAGGAGACTATGACATTGTGTGGCTGTAGACAAAACTTTTCCTCTTTTACAGAGATTTGCTTGAGTGAATAAACTGTCACACTGTACTCTCGCACAGCTTTTATTTCATTTTTGAGCTTGTGCACATGCACTTTTGTTTATTTTTTATTTCAATAATAAAATTAGTTAGGCACTTTACACTGTTGCAAAAACAAAGCACCATTTTCTTTTTAGAATATAATATTCTCATAGTAGGACTTCTGTACAGTACGATTGCTAATCCTGTCCTGTATGCCAACTCATACTTAATTTTCCTCCTTGTTCAGTGGACAAAGCTCTAAAATACGAGTAAAAGGAAAATATCCTTATCCAAAACAGTAGGACATTTTGAAAAACAAAACAAAAACCCCTTGCAATATTCTTGTTGTGTTGCATAGACTGCTCGTGAAATATACATGAAAAATTATACAAAGTACAAGAAAAAGCACATACAGCTGGAAATTGGATTCTTTAATTTAAGAGCCAAGTCTTTATCTGGCAAGCAAAACACAAATCTAGTAAGAGCTAGACGTGTCCATAGTAACTCATTTTGGAGAAGTCTGGCTTCTGGCTGCTTCTCTCTTTGTAAGCCTGACTGAGGCCGTGCCTTCCAGCCACAGAGCGCTGCTGCTTCATGCTTACAGGCTGTGTGTCATACGCAACACGCACCTCGAATATCAGGTGGAGACATTGCTCAGCAAGCACTAACTTAGTTGTGAAAGAGCATCAGCTTCACTTCAGGCAAATGTAATTGGTTTGCTGACAGTTAAACCATTCTGTTGAATATCCAGTTGCCCAATAAAAGTCATTATCAGTCAGGATAGCATCGGACAGGTAACTTCTCCCAGAATAACAAGCATAATACCCACACCTTTGCTATGCTCTCAAAACAAACCTAATGGAAAAGATTATCCTGCGCATTTAGGACAGGTTCTTCCCAGAATTTCAGGAACAGCAGCAGAGCAAGAGCACAAGTGATCCCTTGCTCGTTCAAAAGCATGTGGCTGCTTTTACAGCAAAATGCCATCCTAGTTGTCATTAATCATTAGCCTATGAATATGATGGGGGCAGATCCATTGATAAGAGAGATGTGTTTCCATTAAGAAGGTCTTGTCAGTGTAGATGATAAGGTATGTCAATCTCCAGGAGGCTGGTGAGTCTGCACAAAAACTGATTCCTAAAATTACACCAAGGCAACTAATGATATCTATAATCATGTTCTTTGTACAGTAGTCCTCCCTCCTCTGAGCTCATACATTTTCTAACCTACTGGTTGATCTAGAAAGGCCCACATTGACAGGATGAATTTAATCCCCTTTTGTCTAATTAAGAAAGGCCAGATTTTCTCACCCGTCTACTTACCATGGACAATAATGATGCTCCCATTACAGATGTCCCATGCTGACATCTGCTTATATTTTCTAACTTCTACTACCCTATTTGATGGATGAATATTTGTGCTTTGCTGAATGCTGCCAAGCAGAGTGGCTTAGCTGACCATCTGCAGCCAGCCCTGAACTTTGGGCAGTGACTTTGGGATAAGTTATCCAAAGGAACCTTCCTCTAGCTGTGTTTGTGCCTTGTCTCTTTGTTGTGGCTGCAGATGGGTCAGTCCCTGCTCTGTGACCGGGCTCTGGCTTGGCTTTGCCAGGCTGGTGTTCTGCAGCTGCCCTGGGCCCTGGCAAAGTACCAAATATATCTCCAAATGCCCTTGTGTTGGCAAGAAAAAAATGTGGCACACAACAGCATTTTCACTTGAGTTGCTGGTCTGGGTAGGGGTACTTCCAGTGTAGGAGGAAGAGATGAATTATGGCAGGGTAAGGGAGGAATCAGGGGAACTGGTAAATATCTGTTTTGTTTGGTTTTTTGTTGCTGTGGTTTGCAGTGTACAGCAGGTGAAATTCTGCAGTGCTAATGGTTTGGTAGGGGGAAAAGGAATATGGAGTACGGTCATGTAACGTTTAATATCAGGCAAATCTCCACAAATATGGAAGCAATTATTTGCACTGCAGATGTGAGCCAGCTGGCTGTGTGGCCATGGCTGCAGCCTGACATTAAATATGCAGCAGTTCCTGAGCTGTAGCTCACTGTGAATGATATACCTCCCCATTATCCCTTCGTGTGTAGACAGGCCCATCAAGCAAAAAATAAAACGAAAGCTGAGCTGAGTGTACAGTCTACTTAAATGCTTTCAAAAGAGTGCATGTCTGTCCATTTTGGGCTTCAAAGATTTTCAATTTAAAAGTTAGATATTTTTCTCTTAGTTTCAATCAGGAAAAAATTATATTAGGTTGCGGCATATGCAGGCAATTACAGGGTCCCTTCTAGATGTCTTGAGATACATACATACAATGGAATATGAAAGTTCACCATGTTTATGTGGAAGTTACAGTTCTCTGTGTAAAATAAAAGTATTTTCTTTAAGATAAAGTAAATTGAGTACTGAAGATTAGATATCTCTTCTACTTAATTGATTTCTTCGCGGACCAAGATATCACTTAGATTAAGAAAATGATGTATGATATGTATCTTACAATCTGTTTATAGGAAAAAATAACTTTTAAAAAGATTATACAGTGCAATGGCATGGTTTATACAGTGCTATTATAGTTACACTCATTGAATGTAGAGTTGTAGTTGTGGTGGGAGAAGAGAATAAGACAAAGGGAGGAGAAGATGAGTTTTCTAGGAAATTTTGTGCATGTTGTGGTTTTGTTTTCTCTCTTTGTAATAAATCCAACTGTCACCATGATACATCATAGCAGTTTGTGATCAATTTTCCAAAATTTTGATAAATTTTAAGATCACATCAGTCTCAATGTCACACATCTGTCTGAAATGCTTTACTTTTCCCTTGATAAAGGTAATGGTTACATTTAAGAAGAGGAAGAATTCTATTTTTCATTTTTCGTCATTGCCAACATTTTATACTTACCCAATTTCAGTGGCTCCCTATTTCTGTTCTATTTTGCTTTAAAAAAAAAATAATACTGCTAACAAGTTTCTGACCATAAGGGGGAATATATATATACACCTATAGCAATGTCACTATTAATCTAAATAATTCTGAACTCAAAAGCATATGTGATAATTGAAACTACTGACAGAGTTGAAATAAGTAAATATTTCTGGGAGCACTTCCACATCAGCTGATAGCTATCTGAGTCTTATACTGAAATTCAAATACATTTCCTGAAGGCAATGATATCAATACCCTGTTTAACCCATGCTGCTCCATGCAGACCCAGGCCAGTGCCTTTCCTATGGCAGGGCACCGCAGGCAGGAGAGCAGGCAGAGAAGAACTTGCAGCACATAGATGGGGAACTGGAGAGCCAGGAACAGCTGGAGAAAGGTTTGTAGTGGAATATTTCAGAGGTAGGATGAGATACAAAGGCCAACCAAGCTCTCACTAAGCTCACTGTCAGCCCTTGCTTAGTGGAGTCAAAAGCTGGCTGAGCAGCCCCTCTCCCAGCTCATGTCAGGGTCCACAGCTGAGTGCAATCAAGCAATTGCAGGTGGTCAGCTGTGGTGAATAACTGCTGATTTTGTGACACCATCCCCACCAATTTTCATCAAAGGAAGCAAAGGCTGGGGTGGTGGCAGAGCTGGTCTTAGTATCAGTGATGGTGTGGATGGTGTGGATGGTGTGGATGGTGTGGATGGTGTGGATGGTGTGGATGGTGTGGATGGGTCAAGTCAAGAGTTGGTGGCTTTTTTTGGGACACAGAGTGAGTTACATTCAAAAAGACTTTCTTCCTGAAATGCAGTGTGTGCATGTACAGTAAATGCTGTCCTTAAAATGTGAAAACCAGTTTACTCAGTGTTTGGTAGTTTCTTATTATTATTGCTGTGTAATATCTGAGTTATGACAGGACAAGTGCTGGCAACAAAATTTTGTTTCCACTAGCATAATTGTAGGAGACATAAATTNGGTGGTGGTAGAGGTGGTGTTGGTAGTAGTGGTGGTGTGGATGGTGTGGATGGTGTGGATGGTGTGGATGGTGTGGATGGTGTGGATGGTGTGGATGGTGTGGATGGTGTGGATGGTGTGGATGGTGTGGATGGTGTGGATGGTGTGGATGGGTCAAGTCAAGAGTTGGTGGCTTTTTTTGGGACACAGAGTGAGTTACATTCAAAAAGACTTTCTTCCTGAAATGCAGTGTGTGCATGTACAGTAAATGCTGTCCTTAAAATGTGAAAACCAGTTTACTCAGTGTTTGGTAGTTTCTTATTATTATTGCTGTGTAATATCTGAGTTATGACAGGACAAGTGCTGGCAACAAAATTTTGTTTCCACTAGCATAATTGTAGGAGACATAAATTGGTCAAAAACATATATATATATATATATTATTTTTTTTTTCTGATAGAATCTCTTTCCTAATGTCCCACTAAAAAAAAAAAAAATCTATGGCAAGCATCCTAATGATTTCAGAGGAAACTAGATGGGGCCCTTATGATCCTCTTAAAAAATTCTTTTAAAATACTTTTTATGTATATTTATTTTGTTAAGGTCCCTTCTAATATGTTTTGTCTTGACTGGAAATAAGTGTTTTTAATTACTCTGCAGGAAATTAAGATTATTGTGGACAAATAGAAATCAGATAGGTTGGTCTTTCTTCTATCAGTAGGTATGTCCTTTCCTTGAATGTATGTTTTTTAAAAAAATCTATCCCTTTGTCCCCCTTTCCTCACTGCCCCCTTTTTTTTTAATGGAATACTTATCGGCTCAAAAATTTTCGCTACACGAGCCCTATTGAAATCTCTCCTCTTTTGTAAATTCCGAAGTAAGAAAAACAACTGAATCTGAGACTTTTACATCGGGTTAATAGACAGATATGTATAATCTGTAGATTGGAATAGTACCTCTATTCTGCAGTTTAACATTGAGACAATACTTTGGTCAGTAGATCCCTGTGTTCTGGGCTATGGTGAGGCATGGGTATATATTCCATATACATGAAGAACAGAGAGGCTTAATGGAGCCCCTAATGACTCTCCCATCTCTTGATGCACACTAAAACCAGCAATTTTAAAAGACTAAGCTGTGATTGTAGGACAGAAAAAGAAAGTCAGGAAAAACCCCAATGAGGTAGGTAAGTAAGACTATGAAATAAAGAACTGAGCTCTGGAAAAAGAAGAGGCTAATGCTTGGCAGTTTAACACTGGTCTTGTGGTCTGGTGAAAAAAGATGAGCCTTGTTCCCTTATATTTTCCTTGTATGAAGTAGTCACAATAAGAGCTGAAAACCTGGTATTTCTTCAGAGATTTGCAAAGGCATTTATATAGTCATCTGGGCTTTGGGTGTAAATTTTCTTGTTAACCTGAGACAGGTAAAGCCATTAATGACATAGAAAAAGAAGATCTCAGGCAACAAAAGATGAAATGCAAAAAACTCTGTTGTAGATTGGGCTAAAAGGTAGTTAGCTGCTCTTTGAAAAATGTCTTCCTGGTGTTATGTTCAAGTCATTAGCTTGCTGTAAGAGGCTGAATTGATCCTTTTCCATATGACAGGTGAAATCACTCAGAAGAGGGTATTTGCTCTGCTGCGACCCTGGGTCAAGCGCCAGATGAGTGTGTTGCCCAGATTGTGTCTGACTATGGGAGCTTTCACCAAGTGCAAGACAACCTCTGCCCTTATCTCTGAACGAGACTGAGAATCAGAGAGCAGGTGCTTCATCTGATAGTGCCTACGCTGTGGGCTAAGGAGAGATGTAGGAGGTTTGGCTGTTGAATTTCAAGAAGTAGTTCTACCAGGGGGTTTGAAGGAACCTAAAGCAGATGGTGTTACCATAACGAGGAGGCAGAGGGTGAAGCCCTGCTTTTGCTTATATTACAACGTCAGTCCGAAAGAGCTCCCATGTAAATACTAATTATGTTCTTGCTCTCTCGTGTTTTCTGTAAAATACTTAGATCTTTCCATATTTGTTGCTTTGCGACTGAATTTTTTATTGTATTTTCTTGACTTGGATGTGGAATACACAGGGACAGAAATTATTTATAGACTTAGGTACTGGGTCTGCATGGTTGTAATTCTTTCCAATTTGCTTGCTTGCTTTTTTTAGTACTGAAGTGCCCAGACATGCATTTAGTGTTTCTGAGCACAAAATGATGACATGAACTTCAAGTACATTTGCACAGATCAAGTCAGATGAATGTTACATTAGCACAGCTATTAAAACAATTTTTAAAGTGTAATATTTAAATGATTATAGATCTGCCGATGTTAGATTCTTTACTGTATGCTTCCACAAAAGGGGTCTTCATTGGAGACACATAAGGCTTTGCTTCTAAATTCCTTTTCATATACTGAAAACACAAACTGAAGCAGCTAGTCGCTCAATTCATGGTTTCCTGCTGTATTCTATGATACAATAGATGTAGGCCTACCTTAGGGAAAAATGAAGCTTGTTAATAGTGGGAGTAAGAACTTGGTTAGAAACTACTAAATAAGACAAAGATGAGTGCCAAATTCTGTACTGAGGAAACCAAGTAAAGGACCTGCTGTTGTTTACAGGCTTGGAGGAAGGGCTATTGAACCATTCAGCTCAATGGGACTTCATGCAAGTACAACTGTGCCCCCATGTGGATACCAAGACAGCTTTAGAGCTCACACCGCCTCTTTCAGAGGTGCCCAGACCCCAAAACTCTTGCTGGTTTCAGTGAAGGTGGAATTATGTCTGAAAATTTCTGCTTTGAAGAGGCCTTTAGGCATAGACCATACTCTGTACTCTGGATGCAGCTAGGAGAGAGAAGGCTATGATACAAAGGGAAATAGGGTTTTTCTTTTTTTAATGGCTGCCCTTGCTTTCCACTTTACATGCAGATGCTGGTGTTCCTTTTATTTAACCAAATTGCTTTTTTCCTCTAACTCACACTCTATACTTTCAATGGCTTCTGCTTAATTTCTTAATAATAGCCCAGCTGCCTCTTGTTTTCTATGTGTCTTTATTGCTGCATTACCTAGTTATGCCTCCTGAGAGTTTGCTTGCTGAGGCTTTATAACACACACTAGAAACAGTTTTAGGGAATATAACACTTTACAGAGCAACACCTATTTAGCTTCCATTCCATATCACTTAAAGTGCCCTTTGAACAACTTAGAAATAAATTTAGAAGCAGAGAGTGCGACATTAAGTTAAAGAGTGAAACAAGATCTTGCACTGGAGTTTAAAAATATATATAAAGGGAAATTCAGTGGGTGCTGTGGCAGTCTCTGTTAACAACAAAGTGAGGATGAGATGACCCTCCTTACATCCTTGATGGTGTGCATGACTCTAGTATCAGCTTCCAGAGCGTATTCCCCTTGTCTTGACATCTGTGGCTGGATAAATATAGCAGCTGAGGTTTTGGCTGAAAAAATCTCCAAATTGGAGCACTATAGGAACGATGCTAGAAAAATCTCAAATCTATGGTGAAACATCCTACACTACTGTCTTTCAAAGGCTTTTTATTTAAGTAAAAAGCAAAGCTATATGCATTTGGAAAAACCTGCCTGGAGAGCAATTTCTATTCCTGCTACAAAGAAGGGGAGGGAGAAACACCCTTCCCTTCAGACTTGAGAGCCTAAAGAGAGCTTAATTAAAGTAAATCAAAAGGAAAAATACTAGTAAGTGATAAACGAAATTAAATATTTCTCTGTGCTTAACAGAACAAACATCTTCGTTCTGGGCTTGCAGACTTTCCCCGGAATGTTCTTGTGTTCGTACAAAACTGTTGAATTTCCAAATATAAATAGATAACTATTGGCAGCATTCTGGTATCCTTTATTTTATTCTGAGCCTAACAAGTAAGTGGCAATGAATATGCGAGCTTTTCCTAGCGAGCCCAGAGCAACTAGTTCGCTGGGGTTTCAAGCTCTCGGCAGCTTTGTTGCCGTTCCTCCAAATAGGGCCATCTGAAGTACAAAAGGGTCTATGGATTTGCCTTACAACAAAATTTCTTTCCTTCCCCCATTTATTCACAAAGGCATTACTCTTGCTTCTGTTGAAGTAATTGGCAAAGTTCACACAGCTTCCTAGCAGGGCAGGACTGGGCCTGAACTTCACCGTCCATCTGCAGTGGCATGCAGGGCTGGGTTTGAAGGCACCATCCTGCTCAGGCATGGTAGCGAAACACACGTGTGACTCTAGGCAGGTTTATCATCACGATGCTGAATGGTGCCCTGATATGGGCAAGTCACCCCCTTCACTTGAAACGAGGAATATTTATTTCCGTGTTTTTGTCTGAGCCGTTTTGAATGGGAATGACTGCCCACTGGGAAAAAGGAGGAAGACAATAAAACATGGCGGTGTCTTGGCTATCTTGGGTAAAAGGGAAACAAAAGGAATTGGGCAGATACGGACAACAGCTCCATGGGAAGTGTCTTACCTGTTGGACCATTAGCTGCTATGGACAGGTGTGCTTTTGTTTCAGGTCTGTTGAGGACCTGCAAAAGAGGCAAATGATAGCATACATTTCCACCTTCCGGTTTTAAATACTCCTAAGGTACTGAAAACTGAACCCAGTAACTATTTGAAACTCAAAGAACACAGAAGCCTCTTTAGCTGGTGACAGTTAGGAACAGCACAGCAGGTGAAATAATGTAAAATAACTCTGGTGCTCTGGGATGAAGGGAAACTGATATTTTTTTTCAGCCTCAAAAACTCAGTACAAGTGGAATTGTGGTCATTGGTGTGGCAAACAGATTTGTATGTGTCATGAAATTGCTTGATGTATCAAGGAAAGCTATGAAGGATGGAGGACTGGAGGAAGGAGTAGTGAAGGTTGCTTTCACATTCTCTTCTCGTGTTTTCTTTTCATGTCTATGTTTTCCCTTCTGTTCCTTCTTTTTTCCCAGTAACCGCACAGAGCCGAGGAACCTGCCAGAGGCGATCTGTGTTCAGGCGTTGTCACTTGAGCCTTGACAGCATGTGACTGATTGCGCAGGTACTTGAGAGAACTGCACAAAGGTAATGAGCTTGCAGCTTTCTTCCCCAAATATAACTGCAGTCATCAACAATCCCAGCTAATTAAGCTACTACAAAATATTAAATGCTTATAGATACTCTGATGTCAGTCTCTGAGATGCACTGCTTTGCTGTGCCAACCTGCATTTGTCCAGTGGTAGAGGTGAACAACAGTTTTGAGGCCTTGGTAACTTAATTCTCAGTATCCCCTGAGATTCACCTGTTTCATTGCCATACTTCTTGAATCTTCTTTGACAAACAGATGCCTTGTCGCCTCCTCCTGTGTTCNTTTTGGCACAGAAAACTTCTCATGTGAGTTGATAATAGAAGCAAGAAATATGCTGATCCAGCCACCTTATTTAAATAACTGTGATCACTTTCTGGAAGTCATTTGACAGGAGCTTTGATAATTTATATTCAACTGGACATGCTCTTCCCCTGCTTTTCACATGGTCTGTTTCACGCTTTTTACTTCCATGCGATTAGAAGCTGTAGCTGCATGTGCATCCTCTGGAACACTGTGCAAGTGTTATTTGGAGGAAAGAGCATATTCCTACGTTAGGGGTTTGCTAAGAGTATAGACATCTTCCTTGTGTTTTGAGAGCCCTCTGGCACAAGTCTATTAATACAGCCAACCTTCCCAAATTATTTTTTAACTTGTGGATAGCAAAATTAGGTCTTCATTGCATTTCATTTACTACTCACATGCATACTTAAGCAAAGTGATATGCAACATTTCCTATTTGTTAGACTTTTGTATTATGTAAAGTTGTATCAAGAGGGTGTCAGCATGGTATGAATCATGAGATAATTTGGTTTCTACAGCCTTTCTATTTCTTCCTATCAATTCCTGGTTTTCCTATATGACATTTTCAAATTCCTCAGTTCTGGCCTGCTACCTCTCATTGAATGCAATCTTGTTGCAGTTCAGAATGTTGTTATTGATTAGTAATTGTTATCTAAATGGTTTATCAGCCTAATCGATGAATTGTTCTCCTCTTCTGAAATCTCTCTTTCTATCTCTGTCTGGCTATCCATATACTGAATTCCAGATTAAAATCTGGGGAGAAAAATGGCTAAACATTGTAAGCCCTCAATTTTTATTTGACAGAAGCACTAAATAATATTTCTGACATCAGACTTATTTTGGAACTAAAATCCATAAATAACTGCTGCCTTTTTTGGCTAATGACCAGTCCATCTCAAGTGATGTGCCTGTACTCTCATGTGCCTATATTGTGCATATGATGATGCTTTCAGCTCTTATCCACTGTATCTTGGCTTGGTTTGCGATATTGCCCTACCATGTGCCACTCCATATGGTTTTGCTTGTGGTTTGAAATGTAGCAACTGCATGCTTTTTTGCCTTTGATTTATTTCACTGAAATCAAGAGGAAGCCAAAATGCAGAAACTAGTGTTTCTGAAATGCATTGTGTATTTTCCATGAATACCACTTTGAATGTCTGGATTATTTTAAGGAATGGTTAAATCTGGGTCTTCCAGTAGTTTCAACTTACAGTAGCCTTGTCCCATGTTCCAACTGGAGTTAAGTGGAGAAACACTGTTTTTTGAAAACAAACACCCTCTCTCCAAATCCCAAACTCTTCTACCTGTCCTATTTATTTGTAGAGAAATTCTTAAATTCTACGTCTTACGTACTTAGTAAACAATCAAATAAATCCTCACTTTGTGGTCTTCTGTAATCACTCAGAAACAGTGAGCCTTCAGGAAGTGTTTATTTTCTGAACAGTTACAAACTTAATATAAAATTTGTTGTATAGCACAAGAATTTGTTTTATACCTAGTATCGCTCTTTGCTGGCACATACTCTTATAGGTCCAAGTCTTGCTTCATTTGGACTTCATAACTCTCAAATAATATTCTAGATAGATGATTTGGCTAATTAGCAGTCCTTTTTGGTAGTGAGAAATGCTAGCTTTACACTACACTGAAGTAGAACTTTCTAATCTGGCAGTTCATGCTATGCTCCAAGGAATTAGTTTGGGTTTTGTTCCTTACTGTTTCTGTGAAATCTACAACCACTGTGCCTAGAATGGGGCATCTGGCATGGTCTTTATTCATTGCAGCAACCATAGCTGGTTGATCTAGTATTAGGCTATCAGCTTTTCTCCATCTAAAGCATCATGTAACATCTTTTACTTGCAAAGCAGATAATAGCCTCCTGTGAGGCGTGTGGGCAGTGCTATTCTGTGGAGGAGGAGGAAGTTCTCCCTGCTGCCTTCATTGAAACAAGCAGACTGATTTCCTGCTGAGTTTAGAAGTGAACCTTCCAGATGTTGTGGCAATCACATGTTCTTGTCATTCATGCCTTTGCAAAGCTGAATGCATTTTGAACCCAAAAGTAAAATTGAATAAGCTCAACATCTAAATCAGAATCGAGTACACCCTCAGCACATTTGCAGGTGACGCCAACCTGAGTGGTATGGTTGACACACCTGAGGGACAGGATGCCATTCAGAGGGACCTGGCCAAGCTTGAGAAGTGGGCCATTGTGAACCTCACAAGGTTCAACAATGCCACATGGAAGGTCCTATACCTGGATCTGGGCAACTCCCACTATCAATACAGGCTGGGGGATGAAGGGATTGAGAACAACCCTGCTGAGGACTTGAGGGTACTGGTGTATGAAACATGAGCTGGCAATGTGCATGTGAAACCCAGAAAGCCAAACGTTTTTCAGGCTGCATCAAAAGAAGTGCGGCCTAGCAGGTTGAGGGAGGTGATTCTGCCCATCTGTTCCATTCTGGTGAGACCCTACCTGGAGTTGTGCATCCAGCTCTGGAGTCCTCAGTACAGGAAAGACATGGACCTGTTGGAGAGGGGTCCAGAGGAGGCCACAGAACTGATCAGAGGGCTGGAACACCTCTCCTGTGAGGACAGGCTAGGAGAGTTGGCATTGTTCAGCCTGGAGAAGAGAAGGCTCCAGGGAGAACTTATTGCAGCCTTTCAGTACTTAAGGGGACTTATAAGAGAGATTAAGACAGAACTTTCAATGGCCTGTAGCAACAGGACAAGGGGTAATGGTTTTAAACTGAAAGAGGGGAGATTCAGGCTACATATGGTATATCCATATATAATATATACACATATATGTACATATTATAATATAAGGAAGAAATTCTTTACAATGAGGGTAGTGAAACACTGGATGTTTGCCAAGAGGGGTGGTAGATGTGCCGTCCCTGGAAACATTCAAGGCCAGGCTGGATGCGGCTCTGAGCAACCTGATCTAGTTGCAGATGTCCCTGCTCATGGCAGGGGGGTTGGACTAGTTGACTTTTGAAGATCCCTTCCAACCCGAACTATTCTATTATTCTATGGTCTAAAGAAACAAATAAGAGAACAAGGACATTTTCATCAGAAGCAGAGTTGATTTCTGTCCTCAGCCAAGATATTTAGTATCTCCCTGTGAACAGCAACAAATGTGGACTATAGAGCTAACAATCCCAACATAGCTGTTAAGTCTCTCTTTCCAAAATGGTATAAATATACACTATTTATCCAACAAATACTGGTTGGTTCAAGGGTATTAGCAGTAAAAGACGTTGGTCCAAGGTTGATGGTGATTTTCAGTAAGCAACGTTTTCTCCGAGATCAGTTCTCTTACAGGAGGTTGACGCCAAGTTTTCCCCCAAAAAGGTAGGTTTAGTACATATTTAGTTATTGTTTTCACCAGCTCCTATTGCTCTACCTTCTCCACAGTACCTCCTTCTGTGAGTGTATCTCAGGCCTCTCTTGAGCTACCTTGGAGAGAAGTTTTCAAGACATGGATGGGATTTTTTTCTTTTTTGTAAAAGATGACCCTCAACCACCTTCATGAACAGGAAGATTAAAGCTTATCTGCAGGGCTGAACTAATAGAGAAATATTAAATGTTGTGTTTCCTATCTGTGCTGTAATGGAGGCCTTGCTAGGAAAAAGTTTATTTTGGAATCGGGCTGTTGAACCTGTGGCGCATGTAGGTCATGAATGCTGCTGCTGGTTCATCACCTGTTTAGTTGAATGAGTGTCTACCTTTGTCCTCTACATTTATTTATTTTTTTCCCACCTGGGCAGGTACATACCTCATCGCTCACATAGTGTAATATCTATAAATACACAGTGTTATTGTGTTGGAGAACCACACTGAAATTATATGAAACTTGTGATTTTTCTCCTTTTCTGGTAAATAGGATATTTTTCAAGCCTAGGATATGAGAGAAGTGTTGGACTTCCTTTTTATAAAATGTATTTAAAACAAACAAACAAAAACAAAACTTCTCACTTAATCTTCCAGATTTTGAATGCTTTTTGGCTGCTGTGTTTTCTATTCCCCTCTGGAAATCTGCAACTTATGAAGTTGTTGTTTAACATTTGCTTCAAATGGTATTTTGTTCTTGCTCATTTCGGAATGGTTTTGAAATTTCCACTGAACATAGGATCATATTTGCTTTTGTAGTGCTGTATTCGTATCACAGCATCTGTGATTGGTGATTATTTAACCTTAGAGTTCATTTCATCAAAATTAATGATTTTTCAAGAAGTTCCAGCTTTTAGTGGTGGGCCTGACATGTTGTTCACTCCTAAGTTTTGAATCATGGACCTCAAAAGTTGGGGGGAGAAAAATGGTCTCTGGTAAATTCAGCTACAGAGTTAGAACAAGTGCAGCATATGAAATTGTTCTTAACTTTTTGTATAGCATCTGTTTCAAAGCAGTAGAATTATTGTAGTAAGGGAGAGCTGAAGACTGGTAAATGGTAGCTTCCTACACTCCTGTACTTTTAAATGTATTTAACACAAATATGTAGCACAAGTTAAACTCAAGCACAAAACTGCTGATCTTTTTTTATGTGTATGAATATAAAGGAGATTATAATTGCTGCAGAAGTGGAAAAAGATATATTTCTTATGCAGCTGTAGCAGGAATGGCCTTAATGTTTGTTTCCCATCCTCTCCTTCCTGCTTTCTATTTGATACAGAGATGATTCCTATAGGAAACAACTTTCAAAACAGTTTGTGTTATTCTTCAAGATTCTGTATGGCAGCTACCTGGAATAACCATTTCTTGGCTTTTAAATAGCTAAAGATATTTATCTGGGTTGTCTTTGTTTCCTAAGTTTTAAATGACAGTAGATATAATGCAGCTCTTTTTTCCTAGTTATTTTTTTCTCTTTTTGAGAAAGCAAGAGGGGGGAGTGTAATAAAATGCTCATGAGTGTTATTCTAATCACCAGATTGCTGATGCCCACTTTAAAGAAGACTTTCTTGGATTGCTTTTCTTAACATGCTTTTTTTAGGTACCTAGTTAATTAGTTGTCCTTAACTCATATGTTTACTCAAAGGACAAAACTCTTGTCTGGGTGAATCTTCTGTTCAGCTTTGAGTGTTCCTTGACTGATCAGGTTGACTTATCAACATTATGTGTACAAATTCTCGGTCTGTGGCACTGACTGCTTGCAGAAACACCTGAGAGATCCATTCCACTTAAACGGGAAGACTAAGTTTCATGTTTGTAGTTACACAGTTTACCTTACTGGTGTTTTGCTTGCTTTTTATTTTTTTCCTCCCAAGATACATTTTTCTGGTTTCTTCTGCAATAAATATTTCTTTTATATTGTTCTTATTTAAATCTATACTTCATTTATTCCAGCCTACATTTTTCTTCTGCTAAGTTGGGAACTGTAGCCATTTTTGTGCTGTACTTACGCAGTGGTTTCAGGTGTTTCCTACTGTTGTTAACAACAAAAGAAGTGAGGTGGCAAAGTTGAGTTAAAGATGGGAGAGAAAGGAAACCGACCAGAAAATTGAGATCCTTAAGGTTTGCTACAAACCCAATTGCATTTCAGAGTATTTGCTTCTTGCTGGTGGGAACTTTATCTATTTCTAGCTTAAATTTCTACTTGTGCATTAGTTTATAGCTTTGAACTCATTTTCAGGCTTGCATACCAAATAGATGGAACCTTCATCAGTAGTTCTTAATCTTCCAGGGGATCCACAAATCAAAAGCTTCCCAGTGGATGAACAGATTTCCTTTAGCGATTACAAGTTTGCTGAATACGGGCTTGCTCTCTTAGTTCTTGCAGGTGGAAGTAATTTGCTGGCTTCTGGGAGTCCATAGTTAGGAGGTAAGAACTACGGGTCATCTACCATCTTATGGTGTGGAGTAGTAAACAGTAAATTTCTGTGCATCTTCAACTTCAGATGCATGTATCTGTGTATAATATGAGCATATTTTACCCATATTTTCATATATATAGGTATCTACAGTGGTCTATATGCTTATCTTCTCCTTGAGAGATTCTGCTACTCCTGTGGAAATCAATATAGAGACAGTATACAGCTTTGAACATCAGCTTGCCCACGAATTTTATGGTTAATTTATTTGTTAGCTGTGTAGTCAGAGCTAAAAAATCTTCGAACATTGCACTCTGAAAACATTGAATTTCACCTCTGTCCACTGACAGCAGAGAGTATGCTGTGTTTGAAGACGGACAGATGTTAGAATTCCTTTTGCTTCTTGGAAGGCTTTTGGTTGTTTTGTACACAGCTCTGAAGATATCCAGGCAGGTGCTTAATGACTTTGTTGTAGGAATTATCTCTGGATGTTAATGAAATAATTCTTGGAACAAAACCTGAAGTAGAGGGGTTTTTATTGGTGAAAGGAATCATTCTTGTTCTACTATTATGTTCCATGAGAAACACTAAACGTGTATCCCAATTTGAGTTCAGAAACACAATTTTTCAGAAAGCATCTGACAGTTTCTTTTTCAGCATACAATAATTTCAGTGGGGCCTGTGTAGGGCTGCATGTGTAAATTCTGTTTTCTCATGAACCAAAATCTATCTGAAGTCTAGCTTTCAGCAATACACCTGGGAAATCTATTTTTTTTTCTTTCTCTGACAGAATAAATGACATAGCTTTAAGCAGTCTTGGTCCGTGGGACAAACCTGATCCATGTCCGTTGCTAAGCTGCTTATTTATGTTGTGCCCTCAATTTACTTCTGATTAGGTGGGAGCCCGCAGGAGAGTGTGGTGTGGAGAGCCCTGTAGTGTGTCCGGGGTTCCCACTGGACATGTGGAGGATGTGGTCAGGGTGACATGAGAGGGCGACTGTCTTTCTGATGAGTTGTCAAAACAGCCTTTCTCTTGGCCTCAGTAAATATCATTAGTTTTCACTCATGCTTTGTACACCCTGTTTACATGGACAACAGGAACACTTTGGGCAGGGAGACTGTTCATATATCTTCCTGCACTAGGACACCTGCTTAGGTGTGACCTCTGTTATCAGCCTTTAGCCTCTAAAGTGAGCAAATACTGAATTTGGGATAGCCTGTTTTAATGAAATCCAAATTTGTTTTCCTGACTTCACCAGTTAAACTCATAGGCGACAGGAGAATGCAGCTTCAGTGGACATGAGGTTCTTCACTCTATAGCAGACCTCAGGTGATTTTGAGAGCCTAATAGTGTGTACAGATCCAGTAATAGGGCTTTTGTCTTTAACAGCTGCAGTGTGATGGTGGTGAACAGAGGTATTTCTGAACTGTTGTTAGAGAAGAGTTGAAAAACTATTGGCTTGCATTTGCATTTTTCAACCTTTCCCCCCCCACACACCCCCAGGGAAACTATAGAAACTAGTGTAAATATAGAACAATAACTTTCTCTTTTTAATTACTGTATGTCTGGAATGTTACTACAACAATTCCTCTATTTCAAATTTGTTTGTGAATACAAGAAATTTTAGTCTTTAAAAAAAAATATATATATATAAAATATATGTATTTTTAATGATGGCAGTTGTGCACTTTGTCCTTAGCATTTTGTTGAATTCATTACTAAGCAAAACTTACTGGTGCTGAGCTCTGCATTTCCTAAATTTACCATACAGGTCTATGAACTCATTATGTATATTTATTTTATTTATGATAAAGAACATCTGATAAAAGTAAATAATATTATTTATCAAAATACCACTTAGAAACTTTATCTCCTAAAATAAAATAGAATGAAGAGTACATAAACCATAGGTAACAGTGTAATAAACTTTTGTGCATTTCAAGTCTATATTGAATTATCTTGAGATGATCATCAGGATGTATTGAACCAAGTGGTAAATATTGATTGAGTCAAGGCTGGGATTAATATTTACCTCAAGGGTCAATAAATTTTGATGTTGACTGAAATGTGAAGTCAATATATATATTGTTAATACATTCTGAATGCATTCAGCAGAAATATCTAGAAATCTGTTCTATAACCCTCAGGATCCCAGGAGACACCTCTCTTTCAGCTAAAACTGCAAAGGAAAAATAAGAAATGGAAGACAGTGACCCAGTTTTAGTCAGTCAAATACATATGCATGCACATGCACTTCATATCTGATGGATCAGTACAGGCAGAGCAAGAACTTTCTAGATGGTTGGCCCAAAGCTATACAGCATCTCTGTGAACCCCTAAGGGATCAAAAATTTCCCCTCCCCCACTTTGGCCTCGAGTATAAATTATGTTTATTTGACTGTGCTTTATATACCACAAATATAAATGAATAAGTGTTTTTAAAAAAAAATAAAAAATCCAAAGATCCCCTGCCTTACTTCCCAAATACTCTCTGGAGAGTGAAGAATGGAACAAGTTTATATCATGTTGCTCAGTGTATTACCAGCAGTTGAGCGAGCACTGCAGTGATGAGCATCATGGCAGAACTACTATAGATGTTATTCTTCCCAAACTCTTATTCAACCAATCAAAACAGTTTTATCCCTTTGGTTGGGAAAGTCAATTGTGGGCCTGATTTATTTTAAACTGAGACATATTCATGTGGAGAAAGAAAAAGAAGAACTACACATTCGCTTCCCATCTGTAAAATGAGTTGGCAAGTCCAAATTTTGTTGAGTCTGTTTGTGTGTGAGATCCTTTGTGTGCAACTTTTCCTCCATACATCTGTTTTGTTGTTACTAAACAAAAATATTACCTTTCATAAAGCATGTTCGATCTTCTGTTGAAAATGAGCATCTGTCTTATGCATGGCTTTGGAAAAAATCCCAATCTGCTACACAGAAGGGGTGGGTTTTTTTCCTAGACTCATGGCTTTATTCAAGATACAGTACAAAGGAAACTTAAAAATGTCTTAGAAAATAACATTTCTTTTTTGACATTTAAGATACTAATGGAAAGAAACTGAGGCTAAGTCTTTGCTGACCAAGCTGTCTAGTTCTGGCAAATCACATTCTCTCTCTGTTTACCAATGGGATGAGACAGTTGCAGTCTGCAGGCACAAGTGAGGAGTTAAAACTCAGCTTCAGCTTTGAATTACCCCGTTTTTAAGGTTAAGTCTGACACAAATGCTCTTTTAATGAACACTTCGTATCTAATACAGTTTCATTTCAATGAGCAATGTAGCTGTGTTATTACAACACTGCTGAACATTCCTGCTATTTCCATCTCTCATTAAAATAATAAAACATAGTCATAAACTGTTGCTAAGGGTAGAGGCTGGCTCAGAGTGAGATACTCATTTAGCATTTCAAGAGTTACACGACACTGGAATGGCACCACGTTCCTGGCAAAAGCACGAAGAATAGACAAAGGAAGCCTTTGAGTCTTGCTTAGTTCACAAGAAGTAACATGAGAAACGAGTGCAGTTCAAAAACCGAACAGGAGTTGAAGCCTTGCCTGCTTCAGCACAGTGAAGAGCTAGAAAAAAATTCAACAGTGGTCTTGTTAATATTTTAATCTCTTGCTGTAAGCCTTCTTGAAATAAAGATTGTCATGGAGCTGGAGTTTCTGATCTTTAGGGATTTTTAAGGAGGTTTAATGAGATTCAGAGTAATAGCATTTATTAAGAATGTAAGATAAAGCAACCTATAAACATAAGGGGCAACTTTTTTCCCTTGTTCATGTTGGATAAACTCCTGCAATCTTTGCTTTGAGAGGTCCTTACTTGAAGGTGGGAAGTGGACTTGACCTGTTCACATACAGTCTGTGTAAACACATACCTCCTGGGACCAATGACCTTTTTTCCTTCCATGCAGCCATTTTTAAGGACTGCTGTCTTTGTTCCACTTTTTCATTTCTCGTTATTTGCTTGTCATTTGGCAGATGGCAACGTAACACAATAAGTGGACGCCTCTGTCCATTGTGCCCGTTGCGAAGGTCGAAGTATGAACTCCAGCAGCTTTTGAACATGCATCACCAAGCTGGTTAAGTTTGGCTAGTAAAGGATATACTCCAGAGCTGAGTAAACTAAAATTTCAAAGCTTTTTTTTTTTCCTTTTCATTTATGATGTGTTGTGGTTTTTGTTGTAGGTTGTAGTTTTTCTTGTTGTTGGTTGGTTGGGTTTTTTTGTTTTGGTTTGGTATTTTAACTTGGTCTGAATTTCACATTGTCACTGTACAATTCTTAACTTCAAACTTGTGTGTTTTAACTACATGTAATGTTCTTTTCATTTACACTTCACATCATTCCTAGTAGAAAGGAAAAACCAATGAGCTAACGGTTACCGAAGACTGGTCCTTGTCCTGAATCAACTGCTATAGTAATAAGATTCATACATGCCTGTTTTTAGAGACAGTTTTTCCCAAGGTGAACATGAATTTTGATACCATCTTCTAGAACACTATTGCTGCTAGTTCTCAAAGAGAGGCATTATCAATATTGTTGGACCCAGAAGCACCAGATAGTACTAAATGCCCTTGGGAGCCATAGTGAAATTAAAGAACATCACCAGTGTTTTCGTAACAGATGTAACTGTATAAACTACTAATGCAATGTATACCCTGAGGCAATATAGACAGTCTTGGAATGACCTGTAGAAGAAGCTTTTCATACCATTCAGAGGACAGGGGCAGCCAAAAATAATCTCAGTGACAGTATGAGTCTGTCACTGATCTTCAAATGTATCAAATTGTCTCTACTACTCAAGCCTATCTCTAAAATAAGGTCACCAAATACTTCTGAATGTGTTGTCCTCATTCTTGCTTTCTGAGATATGAAGAATTTACAGTCTTGAGAAGTACTGGAGGTCTTGCAAATGACTGTATCTAGTTATAAATTGGTCTCTAGCAGGAAGAAGTGAGCATGCAATAGGTACAGAAATACACGTGTTTTGGAAAATAAAACGTTATATTGGTGTTGAAATGCAAAACAAGCTGATCAATGAAACAGCTGTGTTGTTTGAGTGTGAAAAAGATCCTGGGCTCTGTTTCAGTTGAGATGAGCCAGGAACTACAGTGTAGAGCATGAGGTCATTTCTGCAAAACTTTAAGACTGTTTCTTTATTGCACTGACTGGGTTCTATATTTTTGAATGCGACGATTCGAGGTGGATAAAATTTATTCACCAACAACACTTAAGGAAAAATACTGAAATATTTTATGAACTAGATCTCTGATAAAAGATCACTTCAAGGTGTTTCTCTTTCTAATAATTTGTTCTGATATATGGAGTTATATACGGTTAGCATGCAATGAATGTTTAGAGAGATATGTATATCATACTATTTTCAGTCTACTGCAGTATCAACGTTCTCTTTAATTTCATTTTATCTGATTCAAGACTCAGGAAGGGAAAAAACATTACAGAACTAGGGAGTTCTTTTCACTTATTTTTAAAAACTAAGCCGTTGTAGTGCAAGTATCAAGATGAATGAAACAGTCTTTAAATCCACGGTGCTAATTTAATTTAAAAAAAAAAAAGGGAAAATATAAAAGGAAAGTTTAAAAAAAGCACTGTGTACTCTACCCTATGCTAGTTTAAACCACAAACCCAACCCAGACTTAAGGATCAATGGAAACTGGTCACAATGCATCATTATAGTAACCTCTCAGAAAAGTAACAAAGCAGGTTTTAAAAACTACTGGTAGAATATGTCCTGCTAATTAGGAGAAGTTACAAAAGAAAAACTAGTGCTAAAACTTAACTGTAAGCATTTTAGTTTCATGTTTTAATTCTGAAATCAGTCCAGTGCCCGATACTGTGAAGAGTAGGAGATATCCGACTCCAGGTGTGTGCTATCATATTTATAAAGTTTTTACTTTCATCTGCATTCATTGCTTTATTTAAGGTATCACACCTTTATTACAGCTTTAAATTCCTATAAGATAAATTCTACGTCATAACCCAAAAGGCTCAAATTAACCTCAAATGGACAAAGCTGTTTCCCATATAAAATTGCCTTCAGAAATTGCAAAATATGAACCCCTGCACTTTTAGTATCTCTTTTTGTTTCTGTCCAGACCTGAATTTATAACAGGGAAGGTCCAAGTTTAGCAATTTTTCATGGGAAAAATAGCGTGCAGCTCCAGTTAGTGTGACTTTGTCTGCATCATACTGATAGCTGTGACTATGAAAGTTTCCAGCCATTTCATTGTTTCTTTTAATGTGCATCAGATACAAATTTCAGCTAAGCTGTCAGCTTGCAGCACCAACGATTTTAACTGAACAGAAGGGCATGAGATTAACCAATTAATTTCATATGATTTTTGCAGCATTGGTGCTTGTACCTCAGCGAAAAGGGGTACAGTAATCCATTTATTTCTTGTTTCTATGTGATCTGCCTAAAGACACTGGAAATGAATTAACAACATATTTTTATTAAATTTCAAAAACCTAAAAAAAACACCCCAAAAATGCAAGTACCACTGTTCTCGCAGTACTTTGATCTTTATAGTTCAGAAAAAGAGAGTAAACATATTATTTGCCAAATGTATATAAAGGACATGTTTTGCTTTCATTTTGTTATCTCACACTATTAAATGTTTGCAATGTGGCATAACCAGGGCACATAAAAAAAAAAAAATATATATATATATATACACATATTTGGTGTTCTAACTCAACGACACAAAATTCAAGATCCCTGAGGTAAGGTTAAGAAGGAGCTCATATCGTCAGGGTTGAAATTCAGGCACTGCAGATATAATCCATTTCCCTGACACATGCAGTGCTTCATTGTGAGACTGCCAGACACAGTCTGCTGAGATGGGAATGTCACAGAATACCAAAACAGGCAGAGACACAGTTTTGTTCATCATTGCTTTTATCTACGAATATCCATCTAACAGTCTACATACGTAGCTGCTGCCAGACAGAGAAATATGAATGCAGCAGGGAGATGCAGCAGCTAACATTCAGAGAAGTATATGGAGCACATGTTAGGAGCCCAGAAATACCTGAAAATAATTTGGGTAGTTAATCAGGTTAATTGCTTATTTTTAAGGTAATATTCTGGTACAGACGCTGAGTCACCACCTCAGTTGTCTAGCAGAGATCGATGGCATGCCCGATTGCCTACATCTCCTAGTGAATTCTGAACCTAAATGACAAAAGAGACCCTGGAGGCAAAGAAAGTGCAATGTCATCACTAGAGAGGCAGGCAGAAAGAGCTGCAGTGGCAGAAAGATCTGCAGTGGCAGAAAGAAAAGAAGCTTTTTTGAAAATATAAAGTGCTGCTGGTCTTGTAATTATTTCTCAGTTATTTCTGCTCCATTATGCACTTGAAGTTTCTATGGTGGGGACAAAAGGGGGAAAACCCTGAACAAATTTAGGGAGAATTAGGGTTCCAAAATGAGAGATGCAGGTGTATGCATATCTTATATATATGTTTGGCTGTATGCAGGAGTCTCCTCTGGAGACATTAAAAACCTGCCTGGACACATTCCTGTGCGATCTGCTCTGGATGAACCTGCTTTAGCAGATGGGTTGGAGTAGATGATCTCCAAAGGTCCCTTACAACCCCAACCATTCTGTGATTCTGTGACTTGGGTGTATTGGCCGGTCATACAGATTTCAGTGGGTTTTCAAATGCCCATCTCAGGCAGCAAAATGCTAAACACGTGTGAGTGCCTGGCCTGTAGCAGTTTCAGCCTGGCAGGAGCATGGGCAGCTCTTCTGTAAACTGTTGGGATCCCTGGGTAATTATGGCTCAATCAGAAAGCTCTGAAAAAATACGTCCTTGTCATAGCCTTGGCGGAAACCAGGCTGGCCATGTGACCAACAGGGCTGGAGTGACATGGTTGTCTGGGTTTTTGTCTGGACATAAGGCAACCTTAGCATTGAGTATTGTTGATTCTAGCTTCAAAAGTGTGTTTTTATTTGAAATAGTGTATTGTATTCTAGACGTACTGAGCAACATCTCTGTGTAGACATTTTCCTGCCCTTTGTAAAAAGCAGTCTTCATCTTTTTAGCACCGCTGTGACACGAATCCGTGCTTGGACCAGTGCAATGGATGGATGGATGGAAGTAAAAGGCGTGTATCAAGGATGGAATATAACCATTATAGGGATGCTAACAGTTCAGAGGCTTGTGGTAAAAGTTTCATGAGGAACCTGTAAACAATTAACAGTTTAGGAGAAGGCACAGCAGGTGGGGTTTCTGTTGGGGAACAGGGAACAGGTTAGGTTAGATATTTTGGCATTGGTTTAGTGTTCCCCTATAGTCTGCGTGATCAGTCATTTCATTCCTTCTGCATCACGGCAGTTTTCAGTGCTCCCTCTGAATTCCCCCCTCAAACTCAACACAAAGCCCTGGTCTTTGCGAAGTGGTCTGCACCCCTACAGAGGAAAGCCAGTGGTTGAAAACTCTCCATTTTGACTTTTTTCCATCACTTCTACTTTTACCCAGATAAGCTTTCTCTCCACATTAAGTTGTTCTGAATCCCTTTCTTACCTTTTATAACCAAAAACATCAGGGTTGGAGGGAAATTTGATCATGTTACATCAATTTTCTAGAATATATCACTTCTGGTGAAAATAGCAAAGACCATGACAACAGAAGGAACTTGTGCAGAGTTGGTTGTCTTCATGTCTCCACCTGCACTAATCTCAGATAGACCTGGGATCTTGTGTGACAACAAGTTCCCAGGAGCCTCACTTTGCACATCTTCAAGATTAGCATCTCCTACTGCAGATTTCCTCAGAAAAATACTGGTACATTGAGTTACTGAGCACAAAGATCAGAGGTAAATCTAACTGCTGCTGTCACTTAGAAATGGATTAGACCTCTCTGGTTTGGTGGTCTTATGAAACAAAGCTTCATGTGTCATTCAGCATTCATCTCATATCATTACATTTTGTGTAAGTCTGAAATTTTTTTAAGTGTGGAAAAAAGAATATACTACCGCATATCATGTTTTTGTATTTCTCTATCTAGTGAAGAATACAGGAAAAGTCTATGTGATAATTTTAAGCAGTTAATAGTAGAAATATACAAGTATCTGAACAGAGTTTGCCTTTTTTTTTTTTTTAATCTATTATTTCAGAGAATTGGAGAAAAATATTTTAAACAGAATTTGATAGAAACAAGCAATATCATCAGCTTTAAAGTTTTTACTGCAAAAGATTCTTTTGGTGGTCTTGTTTCTCATAAAAGAGAAAATACGTGGCAAAGATAGCACGTATTTTTTTAAATATTAGACTTTTTTACATATTACATGGGTGGAAAAGAGCACTTCATTTTGAAAACTTTCAGTCAAAAATGGGACAGTGTTTTCACAAATATATGAAAATGAGGTCCTATTCTACCAATTCTGTTAACTGATTTTTTTTAGGCCCTAGAACTCAAATAATTCCTACTGCAGTTTTTCAAACTTAATTCTGAATTCAGCTTATTTTTTCCTGAAAGTAGACTAAAAGCCTCTGGTTTTTGTATTTACAAATAAGAATAAAATTGATGTTACAGATGTCCTTTAAGAATTTAAATTAATACACTTGAGCTGCTTTATTAGTAAAGAATATCAGGTACAGGAAATTTTGACCTTTTGTTCTTTAAACATCCTGTCTACCATAATAACACTTCTGACAGTTAGCTAGGTGCTTACTGCCTTGTTTTGCTTCAACATTATCTTCAAAGAATAAGTAGTCTTGAGCTTGAGCTGCTAAACTTGTGAGCACAAACATATATCGAGTGATTAACAGCAACAAATGTTTAGACCTGTGAAAAATGAACTTTTATTAAGGATTTCTACAATCCTTCAGACATTAAAAATATTTGCCACAGAGCTTTACCTTCTGTGACTTCAGTAATTTCAGAGTAAAAACTTCAGGGTTTTGTTCTCACATCGTATGTATTAGTTGAAGTTTGTCTGGTACAGCGTATTATTCTCTCCCTGTAATAGCAATACATTTTCTCATGTTGCTTGTTTGTCTGGAAGCAGAGAATCAAGTTTGCCTACATATACACCCACATTAAATCTTGTATACGAATCCATAATGAAGCTCAGTTAACAAAGATCTCAGTGTGATTTCTTGATGTATTTGAACATGCATTCTAGAAAGCTGTTAAGATTAGAAATTCTGAAGGGAGAAGCAGACAGTAAAGATGTTGCCAAAGTGATAGCTTAAATCAGTGCAGAATCAGCAGATCAGGTGTTGATTCAAGAACTTATGTCAACGATCTGTAATAATTTTTAGTCCACACTGTCTAAAGTGCTTTAAGACTTCCATTAGTGTTGTTAATGGTTAAAACTTTGTATTTCTGCTATTTGATCCACATCCCCTGCCAGAAATGCCCTTCAGGAGGTGCAGAGATTTCAAGTGGCTTTGACTTGCGGCATTATACTTCACCTTGGTTGCTTTCGATCCACAGTATTGTAGTCAAAACACAAATGGACATCAACATTGTCACAAGACTCCTTTTTATTATTAAGTTCTCAGATGAGAATATTTATTCAGAAAAACTCTGATGCATCAAAAAGAGAGCATGGTCATTGACCATTGGCTGGCTTGGAAAGATGGGTGTGTCAAATGTTTCAACCTTGTGAGAAAACACGTTTGAAGCACCATCTTGCTGTTTATTTTAAGGGCAGCATGTCTCTTCAGTCACACAAATGCTGAGCTCTAGCCCACAGTGTTCTGTATGTTTCTGCAAATATCTGCAGAGTATCTCTATGTCCTATGTATTTTCTAAACAGGTAGTAAACAGACCTTTTCCTTAAGGGTTTTCAGGATCTTTTAACCAAAGTATGCTGAGTTTTAATAAAAAAAATTCTTGCAACTTTGAGATGATTACTCAGAAATGTGGCATTAAAACTCACTTAAAAGTACCCTCTAAATCATGGTTGAAACTGGCATTGTAATTTTATCTAGCATGGCATGCAAAGGGGCTTATGTCTTGACTTCAGAAAATGCATATTTCTGAAGAGCCAAGCCCATACTTAAAACCAAATAAGCTGCTGATAGTTTTATATTAAGATTTTTTTAAAGCTGAAATTCTCTAATAAGCTGCTGGTAATTTTACATTAAGACTTTTAAAAAGCTGAAATTGAGTTGTAAATATGTTACCAGTTCCCAAATCCTGTAAGAGATACGATCTGGCTAGAAAAGAGAGACACGTGCGTGCACACACATACACATGTTACAAAAATTAGAAGTTTTGTTCTAAACAAGTTAATGAAATGTTGGATGTTTTTAATATACCTTTACACATATTTCTATCTATGCATTTTTGTCTTCTTGATCATGGGCAGGTTGCTTGTTGAAAGAGGTTTTGTGGAAAGAGAGATAAGGGAAACAGCACCACTAAAACAATTAATAGCTCTCTAGAAAAAACCCTCTTTAAAACAGTCTTGTCTGCAAGCTATACTCTACAGAGAGCATCAGAAAGGTGCACTTGAACCACGTCTGCATCGGCCTTGACTGGAAGGTGATGCAGTTATTTGTGATGTGAATATTGACATGTTTTATTGGTGGGTGTTACCTTGGAAGAAGAAAACCTGGACCAGAGCATAATTCTGCTACAGCCCTTCTTCATGACCCAGATAAGTTAATTTTCCTCTCCGTGTCTCTATGTTCTCTTCTGCTTCTGCCTTTCCTGTTGATAGCCTTGCCCCATCAGCATGGGATAGCTCTTGCAAAGCATTTGGATGACACCTTTTGGAAAAGCTTCTGTTTTTGTCAGCTGCTGTGTTGCTGTGATATACATAACATAAATACATACCTGTCTTTTGGGGTGTCCCCATATTGTTGTGGATTTACACAGGCAAGAACTCATATATAATTAAAAATGTTATATCACATTTAATAATTATATACTATATTATAAAAATATTATATTAAATATAATTTAAAAAACTTGTAGGTTTGAATCTTTTGTGCTAATTGTTTTTTTCCTGTAGACAATTAACAGTTCCATGAAATTACACTGGACAGAATATTTAAAACTGATAATAAAAAGGGGAAAACTGCCTGGGGAGATTCCTTAATAGAAACAAGATTTGGAAAAGAATAGAAAGTCAAAGACAAAGCATCAGTCTACTTGTTCGGTGGGACTAAAGCAGCTGCTGTGTCACATGAGTCAGCAGCTGCCAAGGCCTTTGGCTACGAGGAATTCTGCTGTAATTATCCTGACTCATTACAAACTTCACCTGGCTTTAATTCAGTAACGTAACTTACTGAATATTCTCCATTAAGATGACCCGTCTGTCTAGGCACAGCAGGGATGCATTTTGGGACATCTGACTTTTTTTCTTCTTTCTTACTCTTTTCCCTCTTTTCTTACACTGAAGGGCAATAGAATTCCTGCTCTTGTGAGAGCAACTGTCACATGAATACCAAAAGTACCAAAACACCAAAAAAATACCACAATGTTGCTTTAAAAACAAATGCCAAGTAAAGTAATAATGATTTGCTGCTTATTGTAAAGCTTTGCCAATTTAATTATTTGTTCCGCTCTGAAGATTTACACGGGATCCTTACGAAGACTTTAGAAAGACTAGCAGCAGTGTAGCGTGGTCATCCCTTTCTCTTGCTGATCTGTCTTTGTGTCGTTGACTCTTGTGTATGGTTGCCATGTGCAGTAGCCTAAAGTAGACTATTTCTGAGGATTTCAGCTGGGCTTTGTGCAACTGTAGCTACCCTCTAATTAAATTTTTGGAACATGATATAGAAATCTGAGCGGTTTTATCTTGCAACATCACTGTTATATCAAGTTTAAATAAGATGCTAACCAGCTCTTAGTCAAACACTATTTCTTGTTGCTCTTTTACACCACTGCTGGCAGCTTATTTTGATTGCAGATGTGCATTCTGTGGATTAAAAAAGCGGTTGCTTTGTTTTACTTGCCGTTTATCTCAACACAAAGTTTTTTATTTATTTAACAGTCTCAGAGCAAACAAAACTGGAGTTTGATTTGATTTCTTCAATCTAAACTCTCCTGTAAAGGACACAGGACGTAGATACTTGATATGACAATATTTGAGAGAGAGATTTTAGAGAAAGTGTTGCTCATATTAATGGATGTTGTTGTTTTAGGATGTCTGAGAGGGTTTGGCTCTTGAATTTAGTGGGTTTTTTTGGTGTGGATTTTTGTTTTGTTTTTAAATCCAGCTAAGGATAGCTTTATGGGTGTCTAAGGAAACAAGTAATAACACAAAACCTGTGTTATTTGCAACTGACAGCTAACTTAAAACATGTTGTATCTCTCACATTAGAAATACCTGTACTGGTCCTTTCAGATAACAGTAGCAGCCAATGGTAGTTCACAAAACGATAGTGCAGATACAGTAACTGTCTTTACATTTATACCCCTACTATTAATATTTGTGGCTCTTCATTGCATGTATCAGAGTAGTTATATTCTATTTTGCATGGTAGCAATACTCTTTTTTTAATAGTTATTGATTAGCTAAAAAAAATATAAAAAGCATTTCGAGTGTTGTCTATTTCTCCCATGCATTTATGAACTTGATTCAAAGTCCACTGTAGTCAGCAGAAAGACTTAACAGATCTTACTTTCCTTCTTTTCTTTCCTTACTTTCCCTACCGACTGGATCATGAAGGCAACAAAGTTTTGGTAACAGGCAATGGGACTATTTGTGAAAAATTGAAAGAAATAAGAGGGAGACTGGCTCTTGTACTTTTGTATCTGAGATCTGGGGCTGCAAAAGCACACAAGAATTGAGTCATGAGCAGAAATGTGCAAGTGAAGTCTGATGACAAGTTGCAGAACAGGTCCATGGAGCTGTACAAGAGCGGCAAGTACTTAGCACCTCTCCAGCAAAGTCCTACAGACAGGCGTCCTTTTATTGGGCTGACGATACTTGATGCTTAACAAGGGTTTATTAAATCTCCAAGTCAAAAAAAAAAAGGTGACCAAATGAGAGAATACCAAATGTGATCAGCTTTCCAACAGGTTTTAATTTCAAATGCATCTCCAGAGCATTATGGACTTTGCGGGGATGTTTGTCCAGCTGAAAGTCAGCACCATGTCTATTTCTTTTTCTTCTTCTCTGTTCCTCTTGTTTTATGTCATGCTCAGTGGCTGCCATTAAAATCTTTCCTGTTGATATAGACCTTGCACTAATTCACTGTATCATTAGAACTGGAGAATACTGTAATACAACTGATTAGGTCAAAGGAAGAATGAAGAAGATTTTTATAGTTAATATTGCTGCAGATGACTGCTGCAGATAGAACCAGTCTTTCAGTTGCAATCAATTGTTAGGGCATTATCCTGACCCTCTTCTACTCCCTCCTCTAATATGAAAATTACTTTTTTCTTATTCAAGCTTAACATGAAGGAGTTTGATTTAAAAGTACTTTTATTTATCAGATAATATGTATAAAATGTTCACAATTATTTGTAGTTATCCTCTCACAGAAATCTGGAGTTATCTGAAACAACTGTGAACATTTTCTTTTGTGTGCTTTTCTTGAAATATTTTGGATAATAATCCACCAAGAGGAGTGACAGATTGAAGAAATCTTGGAAAATATAAAAAAAACTTCAGCACAGCTGTCTTTTCAATTTCTATTTTCAAAGCCAGATTATAGTTTGTAGAGACTATTCTGATGATAGTCTTTCGTCAGAAGGGTAGCTATGGGGCAAAATGGATTTGCATACAGGTTAACGCTTGTACTGAAAGCAGTTTTGAAATATATGTGTGTTTTGGTGCCTTATTCCTAAAATGTGCTAGAGGCTAACATGTTAGTGCTCTGGGGTGGTATTTACTACTGTTGTTTTCCGAATTAAAATAAACAGCAATTAAGTTTGTTTGTTTTAGTGGGTAACTTAGTTGAGAAAATAAATATTTCTTTGTGTATCACAATGCAGCACAAGTTCCTCACAGAAGATACTTTGTTTTTACTGAAGAACAAGTAAAAGCAAGTGCTGCTTTTTATTCCCAAATTTAACAGACCTTTGGCTGGTTCTTTCTGTTCTGTGGGGCAGAGAGACCTTGGAAAGATTTAAGAGACATCATGGGGGCATGGCTAAAGAATAAATAGTGCTTGATTCCTCTTCATTCAGGGATATTTGTTAGAAGCCGGAGTGTGAAGGATGGTTCAGGGCTGTTTGCATGAGACACTGACAATTAGGTAGAGATTGACACTGCAGAAAAAGTAGAAAAGGTGGGTAGAGAGTGATGTGATAAAAGTCAACCTGTAAAGGTAAGCACATGACTTGAATGTTTCATCTCATGTCATAGTTATTGCTGGATTGTCTCAGAATATCATCAGGGCATGCAGAAATAAGCCGTTTGTGAGACTTTTAAGTCACAATTTACTCCAAGCACCACCAGTGAGAATGAATTGAAAAAATAAAAAAAAAAAAATTTAAAAAGCAAGCTCAGCTTCACTAGGCTTTTAGTTTATTTTGCTTAAGGAAGAAGAAGACTGGGAACTAAGGCACTGCAAGCTAGTGGCATAAGCTCATTTTTTTGAAGTGTACAACTATTAAAGTGACGATTGGGAAAGTCATTTGGAGAGTGAAAGAAACTGAAACTGCTTGGGAAATGTATCCATAGCAGCTAGAGACTGTGCTTGTGATGCCCCAGCTGTCAGTCAGATCTAGGTGCAGAAATAAAAATACATTTGATGGATTAACGAAACAGTTCAGTAAACAGCACTGGTGTTCTCTTATTTAATCTTACGTGCACCAGCTAGATCTAGTTCACAGTCTTTAGAATGTAGAAACCGTCACCCTAACTCCTTTCTGACACTAGTGGATTTCAAGAGTTAAACAAGCAGAGAAGGACATATACCCTGGGTCCTGTCAAGACTTTCTGAAGTGTGCTTGTGCCTACTCCTGTGTGTGATGGTATACGCCCTCAGACCTTTATTTTCTTTTGCTGTAATCAATGTTATTTCAGAATATAATTTGAATAAGGATAGAAGTAATGACTTTTTTTTCTTTTAATTATTTTTTCTAGGATTTTTTCCTCTACTCATCCTTGTCAGTAATTCATTTCTTCCTTTTTCATTTGTGTATTTAGCAAACAGTGGGTGCAATAGATCAAAATGTCTGTGTTAGTCTTTCAACATCGAGAACTGAGAGAGGTACCACTAGTTTATATAGTTTCTTCTCATTCCGTTTGGGTATTTGTTTTCTTTCTGAATTACCTTTAAGTTTTAGGGCTATTAACATGGACAACTGTTTGCAATTATGGAGGAACATGCCAAAGTTTTTCCATAAGGACTTTTTTCCTGTCCCAATACATACTTTCCCCAAAGTTAATGGAAGTTACACGCATGCATCGAAGGTAGAGCATATCCCCAAAGGTTTTACTGGAAAACTTGATAATGCTAAAATAACAGAAGGTTGTGGCAGCATGCTTCAGTGAAAATAAATGCTCACTCTGTTAGCTCAGCTGCTCTGATGCAGGAAAGCGGTTCTCTTCTAGATGCTCTCTTGTCAGACGCCCATAGGACTTTGGCTTATTTACCATTTAACATTTCTACTGTGCTTGGCAGAAAATCTGCGAAACTGTCAAAATGTGATCAGATATCGAGGAAGTCTATGTCCCCTCCGGTCTGTTGCCTTCACTTGAGGAGTCTGAGTCAGGGCAACCTCCACGTGGATTAAAGGCATTAATAGAGAATAGGAGTTTCAATAGGGTCTGTGGTTGTGTATAGAACACACATTTATCTAACTTTTTTCATTATTTATAGTGACTTTGCTTTTCTGCAGAGACAAGCAATCGTACATAAGGTTTTCAGGAGGAGAGCAGAGCAGTTGCTGAACAATACAGTGGAACTGAGCATTTGCTCTGAGCATGCCATGACGTTTTGCAAAGGTGGCGTGCAGGTACTCTTTCACAAAGGTTGTCTCTTTACCTTAATACAGTAATTTCAGATTGAAAGTCTGGGATTGGTTTGTTTGGTTTTTTTTTTCGTTTTCAAAGCATAAAAAAAGATGGGGATTTGGCATTGAAACAGTGAAAAGTGAAGAAAGAAAAAGAAAAGAATGGGGAAAAGTAATGTTTTGTCACTTCCAAAAAGATTATTCCCCTTCTTTATTTCCTTTCATCCTACAACAGTAGTGTATAATGAATACACAGTTTAGGTGAAATCGACTTTCTGTACCTACTGAAGTACGCTGAATTAGTCAGAGTTGAAATAGAAATAGTTAGGACTTTTTTTTTTTTTCCCATCTGAGAGACAGAGCAACACTGTCCTAAAATCTTTTTGGCAGTTTTTCAGCATTTACACGAAAATTGAGTCCTTTTGTCTTACAGCACTGTTACTGAGACTGTGCTATGGAGCTGCTGCCACAGTACTGCCTGCTAATATCTAGCTCTTTAGATAGAAGGAGAAAAGCCAGTGTGTTCATGGAAACAGTACTTCCTCAGACAAGTAATAATCAGCCTGATGTTGATGTCATGCTGCAATCAGAGTCTGACAAGGTTTGCAAATATGTTGAAAGGAACTGCTCTTCTTTGAATGCTGTAGATCAAATCCCAAGTGGAACAAAACACAAGTATGCTGCATGTCAGCTGCAGAATTTTGTTGATGACCACAGCATGTATAAGCAGAAGCCACCGCTATCAACACTGGCAGGAACAGGTAGATGGACTGGGCTGGTCGACTACTTAAAATCTTGCTGCATGGCCACAAAAATTAAAAATGAAGCTTAAAAACCCGTTATGCATCTCCAGAGCCCCAGACTGTCTTTTTAAAGCTTCAAGTCTATTTTTAATCTATGCCAAAGAGTTTTTTAGACAGGTCTGTTCTGAAGAACTTCTGGTTTTTGCCACTCATAAGAATAGAATTAGTTGTGGGGAGGGATAGGATATAGGACAGTGGTTCAAGCAGAGGAATAGTCTGGCTCTGCCACAGATATGCATGCTCTGCAACTGGGAAAGTCATCTGCTCTCTGTGTGCGCTTATTTTTCCAGCTGTGAAATGGGGGCAATATCTCATCTATAACTGTAACATGATGCCTGATTCATTAATGTGTTTCCAGTGCACTTTAGGCTCTATGGGATGAATAGCTAGCACCCTGCAGGGTAAAAACAGATAGCAAACAGGATAAAGTATAGTTTATGTTACACCAGAATAACCCTCTTGCTACTGTACTTTTGAGGCAAAATAATACGCTCTTTTTCTGCTACAGTGTCTCTGTTATCTTTGAGGATTAAGAGCTTGTGGAAGGCACATGCATTGGCACCTCTGCCACCACAGTGGCGTGGTGAAGCCAGCCTGCAGTGGAAGGGGAATGTCATATGCACTGCATCTGCTTTCACTGTGGGTCTAAACTGACCTTGAGGATGGCCATACCATAATTAAAAAGTATCGTGACCAGAAAAGACCTAAGCTGGTGGTGTCTGCACCTGAGCTAGAGAATCTCTCTCAGTGATGTGCAGAGCTCAAAAAGCCTGTGTTAGACATAAGCTTACTTCTTGATGGGGAAAGAGGTAGTGCCAGTGTGGCTGACATCTAAGGAAGAGAAGCCTATGTCTTAACCTATGAAACCCAGTCCACATTGCAGTAAGAGATGACAGACTGTACTGCTACTGTATGACAATTTTAGGCAATTGGTTTATTCAAAGTAAAAATAAGACGAAGCCCAACAACTAAAACTGTACATGAGGTTTGACGGTGCATGTGTTTGTTTTTAAAGAGAGTGTTTTTCCTTTGCCCTAGACTTCCCTTGCAGTGTTTAAATATGGAAGTTATGCAGTAAGAAGAACTTTTCTTCCTCAGAAAAACATAAATCACCTAAGAATAGCGTGGAGGGGAACCTCTAAACCAATTTTAGAACTGTATAAATGTAGGAAAAAAATCACATCTGGCCTATTGAAGGCAACCACGAGGCTGATGTGGCCTCCAGTGGAAATGAGTCTGACACCCCAGCTCTAAACCATTTTTTTTAGTCTCTGCAAGCTAATTCTTAGCTCTTTATCTTATAATGACCCCTGTGGGTCTACAGCTGACAGGTATTTCCATTTGGGCATGTTTTCAGGTGGAAGATCTTCCTGTAGCTTACCAGGTTCCAAACTGAATCCCCTGAAGCATTGCTCTTGTAGTGTGATGTGATGAGAGAGTGAGTGCATTTATTATTACCTGGATTATAGCTGCGCTTTCACACTCCATCAGTGCTCAGAGCCTGAAAGGAGCAGAATCTCCATGAAGGCCTCCAAGCCAGATAGACAAAGGAAGCACGCTCAGAGAAGTGACGTGGATGTCCAAAGGCACATAAACACTCACAGAGACCGCAACATGTGTAGAATCCATCTTCCTGTTCTGCTTTGCGAGTCAAAACCCTGCATTTAAAATTTTGCCTAGTACTTTCTATTGGATGCAGAGCCAATAGCACTCAATGTCAGGTGGCCTTGGAAAGGGGTTAACAAACTGTCTCTTAGGAGTTCAGTGCCAGATACTGGTAAGTCTGAATTTGTATCCCTTTGCAGATCACACTAATTTTTATTAATCTTGAGAAAAGGAAAGAAAAAAAAAAAAAAAAGAGGAAAAAAAATCGTAAAGTAGTTGCATGACATAACATTCCACATTATCTCACCTAATAAAGCATTTCTACGAATGTCTTTTACCCTTGTAAAAATGAGCAGATGTTATGGGGCAGACTCTCACCACAATTACACTGACATAGATTGAGAGGCACCTATGAACTCATTTATTTTATTGGCAGTGTTCTTGTTTTTCATGCAGTGCTATGGAAAAAAATAATTTGCAACTGTGACAGCTGAAAGTAGTTTATGAAGAATTTAAAGGTGGGAAATAGCAACTGATCAGGTAACAGCAGTTATTTTTTGTTTACATTCATAATCTAGGGTAAGACTTCAGCTCCATCTCTTTATGGTGAAACAGGTCAAATTTGATTCTAAAATAAGAGAAAATATAAAGACCTGGAATAAAATCCATAAAAAAGTAAGAAGAGGCACACTAGCAGAATTAAAGGGCATAGTGAAAAGAAATTTGAACAAGCTCTATATTATTCTGTGATTTCTAGTAAATTTATAATTTTCAACATAGTTATATACAAACCTAGTGTTTCTGAGATGGCATTGAATATTGGCCATGATTATTTTAAGATTTTTTCACTAATTTATCCCTGTTAGAACAGTACCATAACAGGAGTCTTAAAGATTTTGTGCATGCTATGCAAATTGTCTGGCTCAGGAGAGCAGCTTAAACATATTTGTTTACCTATGCTGTCTTCCTGAAGCCTGAAGGACTACTTAGTTATAACTATGCCAGGAAAATGTGTTCCAGTACATATATACTTTGTATTATATCTGTAATGGAAAATGATTGGAAACTGACATACACTGACCTCCAGTAGATAATTATCTGATAAAAATTATACTTATAATGTCAGATTGATGTTTATTCCTAAAAGCATTCTAGAGAACTTCCCCTTGATCTTAGATCAGTCCATTGTCAAATTCCTTAAAGGCCACATCATTTATAAATGATATGATCTGCAGATGTTTAATTCATGTGAAGCATAAAATAAGGTTTAAAACATTTGTATTAGAAAGGTAAGGTGATCCTATACTAAATCATATTTATGGCCTAATTTTAAAGTACAGAATCCTTCTGACTGAAGTTTAGCACTTCTTATTTTTATTTTTTAGAATTGATTTAAAAAGAAAAGTAACTATGACAATGATGTTGGCAGATAAATGGGCTCTTAAAAAATCCTTGTGTTTATCTGTCATATTATTTTCCATTAGCTACCCTTACACTTTTTGCAGATTGCTTTCAGCTATATTTTTACTAAATGTTTTTGGAAGTGCAAAGAGCAATGTAAACTGCAGATTTCACCATTGCTGTTTTGACATTGCAAGCTCAAAGTTAATGGAATTTCTTTGTGGATAAAGAAGAAAAGTAACTATGTTAAACCACCTCGTGGGTATAACCAAATTGCAGGAATACTAGAAACCATGCCATTATAAAATGAAAACAAACAAACAAACAAAAAAACTCCCACACAAAACCACAACAATACAAAAACAACCAACCAAAAAATTCCAAAAACCAAAACCAAAGAAAACAACAACAACAAAACAAACAAAAAAAACCCCACAACTTTGCTGTTACCATCTCTTCTCAAACATCTTTATATCTTTAAATATATTTTGAGGAGTGTAATAAGGCCACTTGCTATGATTATAATTTTCTTATTCTTAAAACCTTAACCTTGATCTCATTATGAAACTTTCACCACTAGAAACTGTAAGTAAAAATTGAAATATAGTGTCAGGTTCAGATGAATATGAAATTTGTTCCTGGAGGCCTCTCCCCAGTCAAATGTGAAGATTCACCAGTGACTAAGTTCATAAATGACCTTCACCATTTAAAAGGCATGTCTTCAATTACATCTTTGAAGATCTGACAAGCATTTACTAATATGACATCGAACAGTGTTTTGGAAGTATTCTCCCTGAGATATATTTTCTTTGAAGTGTTAGCTGGAGTTATGCTGGCTATCTTCTAATAGTTGTGTGGGTCTGTGGGACATAGAGCTGGGGGAGATGCACAGCTCCCTTGGGTAGAGGCTCTGAAGACCTGGGTGAATGGTGAAAATGGAAAATTACCTGGAGCTGGTGGGTTGGTGAAGGGAACATGCAAGTAACCTGTGGGGCACATCAGGGAGCTGAGAGTAGCCCCGACTGAGGAGGGGCTGCAACAGGGCTCGCAAAGGAGAGAAAAGGGTGTGTTGAAAATAGACAGGAATGAGTAAATCTGTGGAAGAATAGTCCCTGCAGCTGAATGAAGGCCTGTTTCTGAGTGTGCCCAGTCTCAGGGCAGCTCTGAAGCATCCCTGAGGCCATGCTCCATTCCACATATTTAGCCCAAAGTTGGAAACTCAAGGTAGGAGGCTATCCTAAGCTATGGTTTGGGAAAAGTGATGAGGGGAAAACTGTAGTGCTTTAAAAGCCCAGATAAGCCTGGCTTTAATTAGCCCCCAAGGTGAAGATTATGAAACCCGGGGAAGAGGAAAGATAGGAGGAGAGGGGATGGGAAGGCCTGTGTCTGCTTGTCCAGAAGTATGGTTGCTACCAGTGGAGACATCCAAGGAAACTAGTTTGGGAGACTGCTTTGTAAAGCATTGGCCTCCGGCAGAGAGAGCTGGACCAGATTCCAGTTCATTCTGTAAACTTTCCTTTCCAGTGAAGGCTGCTATGCTTGTGTTTTATTGCTGCCATAGAAGGCCCCTTTCAAATATCTACAGAAATAAGTCCTTCGTACCATCCATGCTCAGAACTCTTATTTGATGCAGTGCTATAAAAACTCCACATAAGTTAAGTTTTACAGTCACCTCCATTCAAAAATAATAATCTCCTTGGTTTCCACTGAATCCACCTGTTGCATTTTCTGGCATAAAAATAATAATTATGGAGCACCATTTTATGGTTAGGATGCTCTGCAGAAGTGCTACCCATGTGACAAGACAGTATCAATAATAAAAACAAGGCTGAATGTTTAGTGTTTTCAGCACCTAGGTTTCTCTGCTTAAATGATACTACTGCATTAGTAATTTGACTATGCTACCCAGTAATAATCCTTGGGTTAGAAAAATATGCAATAAGAAGAACCAACAATACAGTTACCATTCTCTAGTTTTTACAGGTGGTGTTTCGTTTTGTTTTGTTTTGTTTTACCATATCTCTTGAAGTAACTTTGTGTTGTTATTTCTTGCTTAAGATGGGAGGCCAAAAGATTTGAGGTTGCGTTGTTGGAGTTGATCCATCGAATTCTTAATCTTCCTCAGTAATTTGTATCAATATAATGAGCTTTATTGAAACATTAACTGAAATATGGCAGCTAATAAAAAATGGGATATATCACTGCATGTGTTTATTAAAGCAAGATTGGACCAGATAACCTGGTATTTTCATTAAATGAAGATTTTAAGTAACTGATTTTGTAGGCAAGTAAAATACTAGATTTTAATCTGTGTGACCTTCTGTAACAAATTCAAAATAGTACCACACAGAAAATTAGTGATATTGAAGAAGATGGGGTTAAGTAGCAGAAATCTGAGATCAATAACAAATTGGCAAATTGTTCGGTCTTGGAGATGAAGAAGGTTACAGATGAAGTTTCCTTAGGATCACTCCTGTGATTTTTCTCATTTACTGTTTCATTAATACTTTTCACATAGGGAGCATGCTAGTCAGAACTATTCATGATGTAAAGTTAAGTGGTGCTTGGCAGTATGCAGGAGAGCAAAGATTTCAAACTGGAAGAGGTGGTCAATACTGAGGAACGGAGAAACAGAGGAGTGGTGGACTTCATTATTACAACATTAAGGTTATGGATTTTGGGGCCAATATAAAAAGAATTCTTGTTGTCAGGTAGGAGGTCACCATCTGGAAATAATGAAAGCTGTGTGTGCATTGGTTAATCTTGGAGGCAATCGTGTGCTGTCCTTGCAGTACCATTACAAAAAAGGCAAACAGGACTCCAAGGCTTACAAAGTTAAATGTTTGCAGTAGTGTCTGGGAAAATTTACGATCATTGTTCAAAGACCTGTGAGATTTCATTTGAAAAAGCACTGAATAAACTTAAAATAGAATTTTAGCTCCGTGATTGACAGAGAAGTCACAAATACAGGCAGTGTTTTTATTTAATTTAATTTTTATTTTTGGCAAACAGTACAGAAAAACACTGAATTTAAATTACTGGAAGCAGAACAGGTGGTTACGTCTAATGCTTGTGAAAGACATCAAATCAGCTGAGCAGGTTTCCACCAAGTCGCTAAATCAGGACATATATGAAGTAGTACACACTGAGGGAGTATTGCTGACCACAGAGTCGTAATTTACCTCCATGGTGCTCTGTTACCATGCCCCACCTGAGAACCATCCTTCTTCTCAGAGACCAACAACATGGTGCTTTGGTCTGCTGAGTCCTGGTCTTGCCACAAGGCTTTATGAACTACTTTCTAAACCCTTACCTCATGCTTGCAGAACTAGACTATCTTCTAATGAAGGGTTTAATTATAGAGATGTGGTGATTCTGTTTTCCGTTTAAAAGGAGTAAATACAGACATATTTGTTGATGCCCCTACAAAGGTAGTCTGTTTCTGGCTTCATACAAGTGATCACACAAACTGTAGGAATGCGAAATAAATTAAATTACAAGGCCATTCTTCTCATGTCCTTCTGATATCCACTGTAAGGAATATGATTGGTGCTGCTTTCGTAGCATGTTTTTACTGGAGCAAACAAACAGGTGACCCAGGAGACAATTTTATACTAGAATCTGAATCAACACTACACTTTCAATTCTCTTAGCCTGCTAGTCCTTGTTGCTATAGTTCACTATGGTCATGCAACTTTTATGCAGCTTGAACAAACCTATTGGTCTCCACAGTCACTGTTTACCGTTAATCTATTCAAATCTCTCACGACCACCACCATCCCATCCAATGTATTTTAACAAAAAAAAAAGTGCATGTAAATAAAACAAATGCTGGTGATTTCCCAATTCAAATTAGTTGATGTTAATATCAGCCACATTATGTACTTAAACCAGTTGTAGTTAGTACTTCCTTAAATGATACTTTTTATACTGTGGAAGATGTTAGACCATGAGTAGCCTTTGGTGTTTTAGCCCTCACTCAAGTTGAGAAGTGTCAGCAGCATGCAAACCATAAGGAGATAATGACCAGCTGGTGCTTGAGCACCTCTCACTGGCATTTCTGTGAAACAATTTTTGCCAGTTCACAAGGGCATCACTTGTTGTTCTGCTGTTTTGAACCTTCAAGGGTGATGTAGGGGAATGAAAGGGGAACACCTGAAGAAAGATTGTGTTACCACCCCACCTCTGCAAGTGGTAAGACAGGGATCATCAGGTTCTCTGGGACTAGCTTTATTTCAATTTTGAATTACACAGAAAATTTGGCTATTTACCCTGGAGTGGGCAGGGACGTCTTACCAGTGCTGCCAAGAACGAATCATAGATAGTAATAATGATATTAGCATATTGCCTTAATAAAGAGTGCATTCTAGGGAGCGACAAAGCTTGGGCTTGCATCACCACCAAGAGACAGCATGTCAAGTTGTTTTTTTTGGTATATGCCTCTAAGTCTTTGTCCAAAGGAAACTGTATCAGGAAGCATTCCATGAGGACGAGAAGGACCACACTGGATGAAGTGAATAACACTGTCTTGCTTAAGTATGCATGACTTGAATAAGCGTGTGTTTAGAAGAGACAAACCAGAAGAAGATGGGCAAAGTGACAATTATTTTCAATGCAGGTTAGAATCTGCTTGTGGTTTATGCTTCTTAGAGTAGCTTTAAATGAGCAAAGACTTGTTATTTTCTTTTGTCATCATTCTCTGCTTCCTCCTCTGTAGCTAACAAGCTATAAGTGTAGTGTAAGAGGGAAAGGGACCTTTTCCCTTTCTCTTTATATGGAGAGGAAAATGTTCTGCCAAATGTTTTTCAGACTAGATTAAAGGAAAGGAATTTTGAGGGAGAGGGAACGAGTAAGAACATTAAGATAAAAATAACCTTCTTTACAGCAACCCCTATAATAATGAAGAAAGAAAATGTACAGATAAAATGCTTTGATAGTGTATGACCTGGGCTCAAGCCAAACCAACAACATCATCAAGAGTTCATTCTGCTGCTGCTGTACAGTAGAAGTAAAGAAGGTTTGCAGTGATAAACGTACCCTACACTTTAAAATCAATCACTTAAATTCCTTTGTATTTCTTCTGTTTTATTCTCACCACTTTCTGTTCATCAATTTTTCTTCTGTATGTGTGTTAGTAGAGGCCTGTGTATCTCGGCTGGTTGGTTGGTTGGTTGGTTTTTTTTCCTCCAGTAAGGTTTGATTTCGGTGGAGAAGTTATTCCCTGGATGGAGTCAGTATTCATAGACTGAATATTCCCACAATTGATAACAGATGAATTGGAGCTAAAACGCTTCTTTCCCTGTTCTCCCAAACACACACGTAGCAGGACATTTTGTTCATTATTTTAAATATTGCTTTCATAATTTAGGGTCTGGATTATCCTAACTTTATCTGTGCCCAGAAAAAGTTGCTTCTGTGAAGCTCCTGCCCCTCCAGATAGACCAACAGTGACACTGCTATGTTTGTACTTCTCCTGTGCTTTCTCCTCTTCCTCCTTGCTCTGGGGTCCGTAAGCCAGTTGAGGGGGAACGGGAAGACAGACAAGAGAGGCTTTGGGGAAAAGGTGGCTTTTATCAGGATACTAGGGCTGTTCCTTAATTTAACTGATTAAATGAGAGCTGAATTCATCAGGGTATTTAGCCTTTCGCATACATGGAATAACAGTCCCTTCTGCCATTCTTTGTATATCTGAGCTCTTAAAATTATAATCTTTAGCTGCATGTATACATGCAGTGTGTACTGTTATGAGGCCAGATAATTTTATTTTTTTATTCTCTACCCTGTTAGATTGTTTTTATATTTTTTACCTCAAACTTTCCTTTGAAGCTACTGCAATCAATATAAAATTGGTTTCCACTAACTGAAACAATATATATATGTACGTAGTGGGTATAATCTGAGCACAAGGCATTGTTTCAGGCATCAGTAATGAAAAATCAAAGTATTGTTTACTGCAGCACAATAGAAGCAGCCACTGCCTGTGGTATCCATTCATCTTGTATTTATTCAAATAATGTTGAGAACACTTTAGCCCAAAGCAAATTTAAAGGCAAAAGTGGAGAGTAAGAAAGAATAAAAGACTTGGGAGAGGGAGGGAAGATAAAAGACTGACAAAAGCTGGGGAAGGGAAACGGGAGGTGAAGACTTCTGAAAAGGGAGGAGAGGCAGAAGATGGCTGACAAGGAAAAGGAAGCTGCATGGGGGAGAAAGACAAGAATTTTTATATGTATGTTTTAAATAACCTTTGACATGTTGTGTTTAATTCTGATGTATTGTCTATATGTACAAAGAAGCAGGCCTATGCAATGCAGAATTGGGAACGGTGCACTGAACACTTAAAAATGCCAGTTAATATGATTTTTGCTATAAATGCACAAAATGCAAAATTCTTACAAAGGAAAAAAAAGAGATGAGGCAGAGACCATTAGAATTAATTGGAATTAATTAATATGGAGTGTCTCTGTATTTTTTGAGACATTTTTATTTCAAGATGCCAAATCCTTCTCCTAGTGTATGATTTTCCCAGTAATAGCACTTCCCCACTTCACTCACCCAGCCCTAGGCTTTTGCTACTGTTTTGCTGCCTTCACGGGGTGTTATTTCCTCTCTGCTTCTGACGGCCAGTTTCAGTGGTGGATCAAGCAATAAAGTCAACAGGCTCATTAGTTTGTATTCTGGATGATTCTTTTCCAGGACTCGCTTTGGATTTTGGGAAGCTGCACATAGAAATGTGGAACAGAGCATGTAATAATTGAAGCTTTAAATTCTCTCCTGTGTTGATGTGGCTTCAGGGGAAAAGTATGTGTAGTCTTACAAGTCAATAAAAGTGTGAATGTACTAAAGGGTTTGCTACAAATATTGGCAAGGAGCTGCTGCTGAAGTCACACTGATTTATTTTTTTTTCTATGAACTCCCTTGCAAATGTCTTGAATGAGAGAAGTCTTGTACTCATGTTCTCTGCTTTCATAGTTATGTAACCTTGTTCCTGATGTGAAGATTTAAGAGTTCTTTGTATGTATTAGTCATTAATTCAACCAATCAGAAAGTAAATACGTATATTTACTCTTTCCTATTATATTCTATTGGGGTTTTAGTCTGGAATACATCAGCGCAATCTAATTATATCTTTGAGATTGCAATGAAAATCCTGTCTCCTGAATTATTAGTAGTACCAGTTATCAATTATTTAAGTAGTTACCTGAATCATAACAGTTAACTAATTTTGTAACTTGTGTAAGTTTTCTCCTAATTCTGTCCTTCTGCAAGATAGCAAGAAGGGCTTATACCAGTACATAAATCCTGAAAATTAGTTTTGTACATGACCTCCCGTAGAAAATATGCATTCTTTTGAACAGCAGGATTAGATCACACCAGCATTCTAGGAGTTAAATTATTAATGGACATCCTTCTTGGCATTAAAGCTTTTACTCATTATTGTATGAGCTATACATACCAACAAATAGTTGCTGTAGCTGTGGTTGAAATACATAAGCCTTCTGAAAGACATACACTTTCAAGTGAATTAGAAGCTTTGTGCAGAATTGCATAATAATTGCTTGTGGTGTCCATTTGTAACCTCACCTCTGTGGGCAATATTTAGTCAAGATCTTACTTGGGGCTTTTACTAGCTGGCATGTCTTGCTATTTGTGCATGGGGTAGTGTGTTTTGCTATTTGTACTGGGGTTTGCAGGTATTTTTTATCACTGCAAAGTGATGATCCTGTGACGATGGGTCATGGAAATCTTGCTTGTGCAGGACTTGGAGAAACAACTAGCCAATTCATTAAATACTCATAAAAGTTCTTGATCAGTTGCTAAGGGACTGACTGTGGGGAGAAAAAGAAAATATTTTGGCCCTACTGGAAAGGTTGACCTTTTCTTTTTTTTTCCCCTCCTCTATTTTGGCTAGTTTTGTAGCCATTTAAACCCTCAAGAGGAATAATAAAAGTAAAGGAGAGAAGAGAGTATCTCTTACCTGATAGTAACCCCTAGAAATGCAATTTAGCTGAAATAATTGTTAATAATTGTTAATTCCGTACTAGGACTCAGGTTTCGAGAGGGAAGAAATTAATGTCCATTGTATGTGTAAAACTCGGGGGTCTGCGGGATGTAATATTTTTTTTCTTAATGATCCACAGTCTGTAAAATGCCAGTTTTATGAAGGAAGAATTGTAGATAATTGTGTCTTTATAGCTTCTCAAAGTTTTTTAGGTTGAGTCCATGTGTCAGAAATTATTTTAGTGAGTAGATGTACAGCCCCTATAAAAAGTAATGGGAGCTGCATGGTTGCAACTCCAGCATAGTTTTGAAAGTCTCTGCTGTAGTGACTTTCTAACACTATTTTGAAGCAATTTTGCAATCATTTTCTTTTCTTTTTGTTGTAGCTAATCACAGACTTTTTCTTTGCAAGTTGTGATTGGCTTCAACTTCTCCATTAGCCTTTCAAAGTGTGAGTTAAAGTGTAAAAATATGTAATTTTTGAAATGCTGTGGCTTTAATAACAGTAAAAAATGGGAGGTAGAAGCAGAAAACAGGGTCGTGACCTGGATTAAATATGCTTTTGATAGATTAAGTTTATTTTAGCAGTTTTGGCCTCTCTGGAATAGACAGTAGAGAAATTTGCTGGGTTTTTTTAATAGGTCATATTTTCTGCAACTTTCAGTCTGGTCTGTTCTCTTCTTGTCATCATCTCCTTGGTCTTAAGAAAGACTGCCTGACTTGTTTATATAAACCTGATGACAGAATTTGGACAAACAGGAAGGTAAGGCAATCACTATGCTTTTAATTTTAGGAGCAAAGCAAATATAATCCATATTTCAAGAAACATTTGGCTTTAATAATTGTTCTACAAAGGGAAGGGATATTGCCCAGACAGAAAGCAGCATTCATGGGGAGAGTATCAGAAAAGTGGGGAAGGTATATTCAATACTTTGAGATTCATTTGTGCAAAAGTTAGCTTAAATGGAAAACAGAAACTACATATTGCTGTGTAATTTTTAATGGTCATAGCTTAGCCAAATCACTGAGGATAAAATGTTTAAAGAAAATAAGCAACAAAAGAAATGAAATTGAAACAAAATAGTCTCAAGTGTTCTGTAAAACCATCTTGAAGACTATCCAGAAAATACATCTGTTGTTGGATGATGGAAAAGTACAAAATAAACAACCAAATAGCAGTGCCACTGGCATGGAAGAATATATTTTCAGATAGTCAAGATAAAGGTGTAAAACATAGTTATGCTAACCTCTTGTGTCTGTAGAACTTATAGGATAAAACACAGAACAACGAAAACCCCTTTCAAGGTGAAGAAAGCCAATATACAGGCACAATTTACGCAAGGTTGTGTATTAGAGTGCTAAAACTGCTAGAAATTGAACCGAAGTCTCCTATGGCCTAGACTGGTGCCTTATTTGATAGGTTTTATCTCTCCGTGGTGCACTGAGGCAAAGTTTTGTCAGGTTTTTAGTAAATGCACTTTACCTCCATTTTCTTGAATGATTAGAGGGCTCCTGGAGGGAGAAAGCACAAGTGTTTTGTTTTCTACTATCATGTAGCTGTGCAAAATGATTAGGGTTATAATAGGACTGAGCTGGTATTATCTGATTAGTATTTTTTAGGTATATGGAAACAGCCCAACACGTATTTCAATTCTTTTAGCATAGGGAGAGTAAGATTAGCCCAATGCGCGAATGCTGAATGTTTAAACCTGGAAATGTAGGTAGTGGAAGAGTGTCATGGGAGGCAGAGAGTTAGCATGGCTAAATGTGTGCTTGGTACTGTTCCAACCTGTTGTCTCAGAGGCTAAGTGAGGAGGAGGATGGATGCATGGGAGTAATGTTGACAGGGTCTGAATGTGCATCAGGGTGGTTTCACGCTGCCCAAGCAGTCAAACTCATACAGAAGTTCAGTTTCTGGAAGCTCAGTGCTAGAAGCCTAGATCAGCACTTCCATATCTTTGGACTTTCCCTTTGAAATCACTTTTTTTCTCAGGACTCGGGAAATGGGACATGGATGAATGGTGAGTCTCCCCTTCTAATAACGTTAATGTTTTTGCAGGTCAGGTGAGGTGTTAGTGCAACGTCTCTAAATATCTGAAAAGCAGGCACCCAAATAAGGAGTGTACAAAGATCTAATTAAAGCTTTTGTAAGTATGAGTAATGTGTGTATATTTTACTTCTTTCAAAGGACAAGGAGGAGAGATTTTTTTAAACTGGAAATCACTGGCTCTCCATATAGTTAAACAGCTTCAGAACCACCTGAAGTCCCAGGGAACCTGGTCTGTGAGCATCCTCGTACCTCACTCAGCACAAGTCAGTCGAGGGTCAGGACATGTTGTGGTTACTACCACTGAAGCAAATAAAATTTAAATAGGTTTAGTCCGATGTAGTACTGTTATAGACCTGTGCATGAGCTATAGGCCAAGCTTAGGTACCAGCCTTATCATTTTTACCGTACTTGTTTGGTGTTTGCTGTCTTTGCTAGGAACAGGAGGTAAGAGTGAGTTGCATTTCAGTAGCTTGTAACTGTTTAATATGCAGACAGGCAGTTAACCGGCAAGGCCAGAATGTTGCATGTCAAGGTTTAGTTCTCTACTCTACAATAAAATTTCTAGACAGCTTGCCAAAAGTCACAGAGAATTAGTGCCATAAAGTTCCTCTAGTCAACAGTTTAGATTTTGAGTGACAATGCCAGGAATCTGCTAAGCGTTAAGGCTTCCTGTGAGATGCATGCATTCAGTAAACATAGTTGTTTACACACTTCAGCCAGTCCTTTGTCTGTGGAAGGAGAGGAGATACAAGTAGTCTTCTCCCGACTTATAATTCTAAATTAAATTTGTAGCCGAGCCAAGATCTAGAGAAGGAAGGATCCAGACTTAAGCACTTTCTTCCCAGGATCCATTTTTGTCTCCTGTGCCTGTGAGAGTGTGAAGGTGCCTGCCAGCAGTAACTGTTTAATCTCTCATTTTGAAGCTTCTCCTTTGCATGGATTAACTAAAGTAGGACTAGATCCTGGCCTCCTGGGAAAATGCCTTCAGCAGAAGTCAAGCACAGACTTCCTTTTTGCTTTTGCTTCAGGTGTTTCTGTGTTTTAGACAGAGCTGAACAGGAAAGATTAAGAGCATGAGTGAAATTTCTTGAAGTATACACATTGAGCATGAGGAGTTAGGTACCGCTGTGTGCACATTACAAAGGAAATCTGAATGCATCAGCCCTGTTGATGGAAGCTTAATTGTGCAGGGATTAATGCGCATACAAGATAAGGAAATGTCCAAAACATATTTTAAAGATTTAGGTTCATAAGGATGCAGACCTCAAACTGAGAACCTTTAGTTGTTTTTTCACCTCCACAGGTGAATTTGGTAGATAAATACGTCTCCAAAAGTAGGATCCTGTTACTTTGACAAGTTGTATATGTACTGTAACTATCTACTGCCTGTGATACTACTTGTCTATTCTTTTAGTACTACTTTTAATGATTTGCACATTGGGTAGTGTATCTTGCTGATTTAAAGGAGGGAAGATATGCAGCTGGGAATACATGCAGTGTGTGAATGCAGACACGTGTGTTTTCAAAACTGCTTGTAAAGTATTTGCACTCTGCCAGTAATGATGTGCTAATATTCAATAATAATGGATCATCACATATTAACTGATTCAATATTGTGAAACTCGTGCTACAAGAAAAGAAAGTTCCTCTGTTCTCTACCATGAAAATGGAAACTGCCTGTTAGGACTGGAGGAAGGCAGTGATCAGGTTTTATTGCTATGAAAAGCTGAATGACCCGGTTCACTGACAACCTGGTCATCCTGAATTTTTAGCAGGTTGGGAGGAATTAGTGGCTCTTAGTATTTCTCAAGATTAAAAATGACAAGAATAGTAACTCCCTATATAGTGAAGTTGCTCATTTAGGAGATTATTTTAGAATAATTTTAAATAGCAAGGAAAATAGTCATAGTCATATTGTGCTGTCTCGTTGGAGATTTGACATATATGAAACAGATAAATGAAGATTAGCTAAGATGAAAATGCCAGTGTTGAATTGTAAATCCATATCCTGGAATGTAGTTTTTTTTGTTGTTTTTAAGCTCTCTCTCTGAATACATTACTTCCTGTTGTTCAGCTGGGTTTTTTGTTTTACAAAAGACCAACCCCTGCTTCAAGGGCATGGGAGAAAAGACAAGAACCTCATCATCTTGTGTGCAATCAAAGCTATGCTACAGAGAGCTGGATATGTGGACTTAGAGTTTCACTTAGTGATTGTAAATTTGTGGTTTGAAAAGGGAATTGCAAGTTACTTGGTAGAGAAGATACCAATCAAATAATTGCTCAGCAATTGGAGACAAAAAACCCCATAAAAAATATTTAGAAGAAGGAGTAGGCAATGAAGTAGATATGATGGTCTTGAGGTTATGACCCTGGTTTCTGGATGTTTGAGTTGAACGCGTGATCTATCAGAAACTTGTAAGGACTGAAAAAGGGAAAAGTTAGCTTATCTTCTAATTGTATGAGGTCGTTAAGGTACAATAATAAGCACTTTGTTTTCTTAGCATGAGGACCACTTAACTTTGTTTGGATATTGCTGTAACTCAGCCATAAGTGCTAACTGATAACAGCCAAGCAAAGCAAAAAGTAACTATTAATATATTTGGAACATCTTTTCATGTTGGGGGATTTTTTGGTGTGAGTTTGGGGTTTTTTTATTTGCTTTTTGGGGGGGAGTTTTTTTGGTTGGTTGGGGTTTGTGGTGGCGATAGTGTTTTTTTTTTACAGTGATTGCACTTCCCTCCCATTGTCCCTTTTCCCCTGTGGCTTTAGTGAATATCTCTCTGGAGTCTTTTATAACTGGAAGGAAAAGCTGAAGAGCTGCCTATTAGCTAGTACAAAAAGAGCGGCATTAGAAATCAATAAGCCCAAACTTCCAGCAGACAAATGAGCTGTTTATAGGTCAAATAGTAGTGAGATTTTTTTCCTTTAATATTTCCAAATACCAGCAGACCCAAAAAATAAAAATATTCCATTGGGTTATTGTACTCTGCCATCGCTTGCATTTGTGGGTTCCGTAACTATCTTACAAGAAGTATTAGAAATAACCACAGAAATTGCTGTGATTTATTTTAAAATGAGACTATTCCATACTCTTAGGGAGGTGCTGCAGCTATTCCAGAATAAGAGCTTTGAGAAGGGTGCAAGAGGATTGTTTGCAGCTATTTCTGATCTCTCTGGACAACAAGAATGGGACAATAATAAGTGAACTGAAAAGGCAACCAGGATGAAATTCTTGTATGTGATTTATCTTTACTGGCACTGAGGGCTTTTAAATCCTATGTACAAGTAGAAAAGATGTGTCAGTGACAAAATAGAGGAAATTCCAGTAGACGCGTCAGCGCAGCCGTGTTTCCAGTAGGCTAACATTTAAAATTGTTTTATTCTATATTGCATAGCAATACAGGCTTGTAGGCAAAGCAGATCTTTACCTAGAACTAGAAATACCAGTATCAGGTTTAGGATAAGTAATTGGTTGTAAGATATCCATGTCGTTGGGGGCTGCAATAAAAGCCTAGGAGAAAATAGTAATGGATTATAACAAAATATAAGAATTTGGTAGGTGTGTGTTGTCAGACACCTGCTGAAGCTTGAGGAGTCCTTGACAGGCAGTATCTGCTCCTGGAAGAAAGTGAATTTGAATTCAAGGCAATGATAAGAAAAATGTTAAAATTGCGACTAATGAGAAGCTTTTATTTGTCTGAGACAGTATTATTTAGGGGTCTTAAAAGGAGGTAATAAGAATTTAAAGCATCTATTAAAAAAAAAACCAAAAACTTTTAGTATTAAAACAGGCTTGTGGAGCTGAAAAACAAAACAAAACAAACAAAAAAACCCCCACAAACAAACAAAAAAACCACAGAGGAGGAAAAAGGAGGGAAAAAAGAAAAAAAAAACCAAACCAAGCAAACTAACAAAAAGAGAGATAATATCTCAAAAGAAGAATAAAATGTCTAGTAAACGGTCTGATAGAGACATGGGTTACAACATAATGGGCTTTTTTCCACAGCAAGGAGTTAACATGACAGATGCAGCCATGGTCATGCAGTGCAAGACAATGCACTGCCTTCTGCTAGTGGAGGAAGCCTTTAATGCTAACTGTAAACTAGCCTATCAAGCATGCTAATTGTTATAAAATGAGATAATCTTTCTCTTTAAAGTTTCCCTTTAAAAAAAAAAAAAAAATCATTATTTCTAGGTGTCCAGAATTAGACATATAAAATATCATGAAAAAGCTATTACTAACTGTGTTTCTGGATAATAAAAGTGAGAACGAGGGTAAGATTTTCACCTTCTAATACCGGTTCCTTTTCAGGTCAATGTGTTTATCTAAACAACTGACCTTTTTTGTCTAAAGTTGACTCATTACCATTGCTTTAAATATCTTTATTTTGCTAATTATTTTCTTAAAAACCTCAAAGTTTTGTTTAGATCCTGGGTGAATATCAAGACAGTATGATGTGCTTATTTTCTGCTTGTACTCCTCATTCTTTTTGCATATGTTAGCTCAAGTGCAAAAGAGAAATACTTTATTTATGGAAGGTACATAGACATTTGATTTTTCAGTTGCTGTGTGTCAATATTGAGACAATGTCAAAACAAGATACTTAAATGCAGTTCTCAGGTATTCACATAGTAATTCTGATACTTCAGTATTAAGTTCTATGCATAGTATTACAGCAAATTAGTCAATCAGGAATCTCGATCCTTTTTGGTTTAAATTATTTAATAATATAATTTTTATTTGGCTAGAGCTGTAGTAGAGGTTTAACTTTAACACGTATACTAGCTATAGCATGAGAAGCACATCCATATTATGCAATGTCTTACATCTACACTCTAGTCCCAGTATTGTTTGTTTGATGAACGTAAGTAATCTTACAAACATGTTAATCTTAAGAACTGTACCTGTCACAATTAAAGTTTATGATGGATAGCTGTATCTGTGGAAGTGTAATTAATGTAGAACAAGCAGAAATGAAGATAATGTATTTTTATTGTCAGTCGGATGTAGACTGTCATGAGAAAAGTAATCAAAATCCTATTTCAACTTCCCTAAGGAAATCAGCAGGATGACATTTTCCAGCCTTCCTCAGTCTTCAGGTTTCTGGATTTGTTTTATCTGGTGAGTGGTGAAGAAGATAGTTCAGAGAAAGCTAAGAAACGGACACTGTCTTTCTAACTGAAGAAAATTCGGTGGGGTTCCCTGAGTGGAATATAATATTACCCTCTGTTAATATAACTTGCAGATGTGAAAACCAGATAAGGAGTAGTAAGTTCCTGGTGACATCATGAGAGTCAGGTAAAGCATTTCTAGAGAGAGAGATATACCTATTGGATTTGACCTTGATGTAAAATATATGAAAGAAGTTAATTTTCTTTTTGTTGCTTGTATCTTTATGTAACCTTGTAAGTGTGTGGCTCTGGATTTGCTTTATTTGCTTTTGTATTATGACATGAGATACAGGTGATCTCAAATTAACTGGTCAATGCTAGTGCATTAATGTATGATGTTTCTATGTGGTATGATGGTTTTGAAACACAGTAGCCTGATGTGTCATTCCAAGATATCCAAAAAGTAACATTGTGGGAGTTTCTGGAAGAAGCAGGAAGCTCCTTTGCATCCAGCAACATGTTGGGTAAAACCCTGAAGCAGGAGTGTCCAACTCCCCAGCATGGAGTTAATGTTTTTAATTGCTTTGGTCTGAGAGCCAAGGACATTCTGAGCTCTGCCCACAGGTGTGAGGCATCCAGGAAGCGGGGCAAAGACGGGGCAGAGCTTGACTGACATCCAGACTGATCAGTAAGAGCATTCCATCCCATTAGTGTCGTGTTTCATATTTAAGGAGAGTTGGAACCTTCTGGTCTCTCACTCTCAGGTGTTCTCTCTCTCTTGTGATTGTTTGCTCTTTTTGTGNTTTTTTTTCCTCTTTTCTCTCTACAAGATCAGCCATTAAGGTCCAGGGTGCTGCTTCCTGGGACTGGGTGCTTGGTGTGGACAGGGTTCATGAGGAATTGCCTTGGGCATCTTTTATTTCTATCTTATATATGTATTTACTAGGAGTGTATTAGTATTTTGTTATTTTATTAAACTGTATTTATCTCAATCCAAGTTTTTCCCTTCCTCTTTTATTATCTCCCCTCTTCGGGGGGGTGGATGGGGAAGGAGGTGAATGAGTGGCTATCGTGGCTGTATCGCTAGCTCAAGTTAAACCACCACAACCCAACAACCAATAAACCAAAAACCCCAAACAAGTTAATCAGACCTAACCAAACATTTGAAAAATATTCACATCAGGTTTACAGTATGGATGAGAGCTCAAAACCATCATATTGTAATCTTCTCTTTCATGCAGACTATGAAGTTTGGGGCTTGGTTTTGTCTCAGATTTTTTTTTTTTTTTTAATTTTAAAATTCGTTTTAGAGGGCAGACATCTTGTGTATTTGTGTATCTCCCTGAAGAAAGTACCACCCAATTAACAGCTCTGTTAGACAGGCTTTCTATGTCTGTAGCTTTTAATGGGGCAGACATGCAACGGGCAGAAGTTCACAATCTAGTCATTTTTGAGAAGCAGTGACAAATACAGAGGGTGGGATGGGAGCAGGAGGTTGCAGCAGCTGATTTTCTTGCCTAGAAAGGTTTTGTGTATGTCACCTCTGCTTTGTACCAACCTCAGCAGCTTCAGGGTTGGTGATTCAGGGCTACAAGGCATGTGAGTTTCCAGAGAAAATGGGAACATGATGAAGGGTCACCCTGATGTGGCAAGCTGCTCAGTGAATACCACCGTACCTGTAACTGAAGCTAGTCCCCTGCCCGTGCCTTGGGCTACCCTCCTGCACGGAGCTGGCCTGATGGAACACCTTATCCTTGGTGCCACCTCAAGGCGTATCAAGGATAAGAGGGTCATTAATGGCAGCCAACATGGTTTCGCCAAGGGGAAGTCACGCTTGACCAACCTTGTAGCCTTTTATGAAGACATAACGAGGTCGGGCAGGGAAAAAATTAATGAAATATGAAAAGGGAAAGTGTAGAGTCTTACGTCTGGGCAGGAACAACCCCAGATTCCAGTATAAGTTGGGGAACAACCTGTTAGAGAGCTGTGTAGGGGAAAGGGACCTGGGGGTCCTGGTGGACAGCAGGATGACCATGAGCCAGCACTGTGCCCTTGTGGCCAGGAAGGCCAATGGCATCCTGGGGTGTATTAGAAGGGGGGTGGTTAGTAGGTCGAAGTTCTCATTCCCCTCTACTCTGCCCTGGTGAGACCACATCTGGAATATTGTGTCCAGTTCTGGGCCCCTCAGTTCAAGAAGGACAGGGAACTGCTGGAGAGAG
>VWYH01009618.1:272205-316806 GCA_013399365.1 Pampusana beccarii | reverse complement strand
GACCTCACTAATGTTTATAAATATGTAAAGGGTGAGTGCCACTAGGATGGAGCCAGGCTCTTCTCGATGACAACGAATGGTAAGACAAGGAGTAATGGGTTCAAACTGGAACACAAGAGGTTCCACTTAAATTTTAGAAGAAACCTCTTCTCAGTGAGGGTAACAGAACACTGGAACAGGTTGCCCAGGGGGACTGTGGAGTCTCCTTCTCTGGAGACATTCAAAACCCACCTGGACACCTTCCTGTGTAACCTCATCTAGGTGTTCCTGCTCTGGCAGGGGATTGGACTGGATGATCTTTTGAGGTCCCTTCCAATCCCTGACATTCTGTGATTCTGTGATTCTCGAGGTGCCTTCACAGGTTCCTGCTCAGCATGGGCTCAGGAGACTCCCACTGCTGGCATTAGAGCATGAGCCCAGGGCTTCCTGAGCATGGGGCAGTGGCTGAGCCTGGAGCACAAGTCTGATGAGGAGCAGCTGAGGGAACTGGGGCTGTTTGGCCTGGAGAAAAGGAGGCTGAGGGGAGACCTTATCACTGTCTACAACTACCTGAAAGGAGGTTGTAGCATGGAGGGTGTTGGTCTCTTCTCCCAAGTAACAAGTGATAGGATGAGAAGAAATGGCCTCAAGTTGCACCAGGGGAGGTTTAGATTCAACATTAGGAAAAAAATTCTTCACAGAAAGGGTTGTTGGGCATTGGAACAGGCTACCCAGGCAAGTGGTGGAGTCACCATCCCTGGAGGTGTTTAAAAGGAGTTTAGACAAGGTTCTTAGGGGCATGGTTTAGTGCTAGAATTAGATTATGGTTGGACTTGAGGATACTGAGGGCATCTTCCACCCGAAATGATTCTATGATTCTATGATAAGCAGGCCTACAACTGCAAACCTCTCTTGCCCTGCCTGCCCATCTGCACAGCCACAGGGAGGAATCATTCGCTATCTTGAACACTATGCTGGTGTTCATAAAATGGAAGCAGCCCTCTCAATCGGTGACATTGGTAAATACGAACAAGCATATATTGCTGAACTAGAAAACAGATTTCTGGAGTCCATGGGCCAAATTTCTAGCATGCAGGAAGATAAGTGAATTGGATGTGGGTCTACTCAGCATTCATAAACACATTAATATGCTAACACATACAGAAAATGTGTGTTAACATGTGGAGAACAGAGTTGTGATGTAAACAACATCACATCAAAATACTTCTTTCTTTTTCTGTAAATGTTAAGGGAGCTAGCTAATTTTAGGTGTTTTCTGTGTCCACAGAGCTGTACAAAATGCCATATTTCAGGTAAAACTGGTAACAGTTAAAACAGGTAAAAATGCCTGTTTCCCCCACCCCAGCCCCTGCACTGAAACTGCAGCAGTCCAGCTCCAAAAGCAATGTACAAACGTGCATCTAAGGAACAGCATTGAGACTTAACTAAATGACCACTCATTTAAATACCCTTTGTGTCATCCTGAGGACTGGTTCTTTTTAAAGAGCAGCTCTGCTGGAGATGATAGCATGGATTACATGATCGTAAAATCAGTGTAAATGGGATCAGAAGCAGATCCATTAACTCTAATTAGGGAGTGTAGTGTGATCTTATTTCATTGCACTGTACACAGGCTGTATGGCTGTTATTCAATGTGACAGACATTTGTTTTCCAGCGCTCAATTTGCACATAGGATTAATGGTAATGCATCCAAGAACTGATATTGCTAATATGCAGCATTAGCATAGCTCACACTGTCCCTGACTTCTGCTTGGAAAAGGATTCCAAAAAGAGAGAAAACAGCTGACACTCAGTGGAATAATGATATTTTCTGTCTTCTGTAGCGAACCATTTCAGCCCAATGAGTGTCAAAAATAGAGATTATTATTTACCTTTCATGGCAGTGGAAAGTGTTTTCAATGGATCATGCATTTCTATCAGAGTATAACATTTGCTGCTTCTAGAAGCACGGAAATTCTGTAGACAGATTTTTGCTTCTCTTTAAACCTTTCACCAGCTGACTAACCCCCAAGGTTTAATAGCTGGTAGACATCTGTAGGCAAAAGTAAGAGAAATGAGTTCATCAAGGAACTGTATCATGCTTCCAACATGTGGCAACATGAATGCCTCTTCACCATCTGTTATTTGTGTGAGGATTTTATTATGTAAATGACGGTACACACTGTGCTCTAAACAAAGGAGAACGATTCCCCTTACAGTATGTTGTGACTGACAGGCTTCTGTGTCAGCCCTGAAACAAATAACAAAAACAACAGTGAAGTGGAAAAAATAATACATTGGGTTCTTGTACTTGTCTTCCGAAAAGTGAACAAATATCTTTATAAAGAATTTGTTTCTTACATATATTATGATTCATAAAGACAGGCAGTTCATGAAACAGCAAACAGCAGACAGATGAAACTAAATTGAGGTCTGAAGGCTTAAAATAGATTGAAGAGAGAGTCCTGCAAAACTGCGGAGAGTCCTAAAACTCTCTGGTCTCACTGAGAGCCAAAAACATGGAACAGGGCCCCTAAACCATCTTGCGACAGACAAAAAGTATTGTTATGGGACAGGGTTTGAAATACATATTCTGCCCTACATCCTGGCTTGAAAATTTTCCATTAAATTACCAATTTAAATTGAAATGTAATTATCTTAACCGGCACATTTTTGGCAGCTGTGAAAAAAAATAAAATTCCCTATGCTACACTGGATCAAGTAAAAACCCATAGGAGTTCTAACACTGGCCCTTAATCAAAGTCTGCAAAGACACAAAGGCTTTGAGTTAATCTATGCCAAGCCATGTTGGACAGCATGGCACTGCCTAGAGCATCCTTCTGGTGGCATTTAAAGCACCTGATACCCAAGGAAAATGTATCCAAGGCTGTAAATTTTCTGTTTTCCTTATGCCCATCTGCAATGGCTGCTCTGATAGCAGCATAATATTTAATGAGAAAGAAAATGCACCACTATTTTTATTTCATAATTTATTTAATGTGTGACACCAAAGTGGTTATCTGCACACATGCTCTTCTTCATTGTGTATTTCATGCCATTTAATATAATTAAACTATTGTTGCATTCATTGATTCAACCGTAATTCTAATTTGATATTTGGAAAAGGTATGCTCTGGGGATTAATTGTTATTCCAAAAGAACTTAAACAGAAGTAACTGAAGCCAGTGCCAGACTTGACCAAATTGATTATTTGAGGATGTTTGGTTACTTCCTGCATTGTCTTTGTGTGATTTCTTACACTTGTATTTGTCGGCTTTTCTTGGCTTAATTATGATTAAGTGTTGAACTTTACAGATTACCAGCTGCTAGTACTGCTGTATCGATTAGTTGTTTTTATTAATGTGTTAAATTTTTTGGTTGCAACAAGACATATTTCATGATAGAGCAGCTAATAGCTGGAGAAGTCTGCCATGAAACTATCAAGTGGCCCAGCTTTAGCAGGTATTAATTTTCTTTCCATTTATGTGGGTTTTTTTCCCCCAGTGTATTTATTTAGTTACATCTAATTTTCTTAAGGGTAGTTCTAAAGTGTTTTCATACTAAAAAATGAACCTGTGTTAGCACAAGTACTAAAACAACTGGTTCCTTTTTTATGTTTTTTTTGACAGTCCTGATTTCTGTTAGCGCCAGTTGTAGTGTTTTGTTTGCAGAATTAGAAATCAATGGCAACCATAATCCAATTCATCAAGTCAAACTATTTGGTTCAAGTTTGCAAATGTGACATAAGCTTACTTTCTTCATTATGGGTGTCAGAAACAGTTCGAAATAAATGGAAATATTGATGAATATTACTCTGTCATAATCTTTCCCTCTCATAGTCCATGTCTAAAATTCAGGCATAAAAAGAAACTAAATTTTTACATAGATAGTCATCAAAGCAGCCTAACAGATCTTTGTGATGTGAAATGGTACAGAAAGTTAGGAAGAAATATGAAATATATTCTCTTTCATCACACTTTTAAAATTGCTACTTCATATACATTTCTGAATGCATCCTACTCTTATTCTACACACAGTGATATTTTCATAAGTATCACAGATAAAGTTTTTTATTTTGTGTCTAGTTTACTGGCATTTGAAGTTTGTTATTCTTTTATAGTGACCTGTGCAGATGTAGGTTCCTTACTTATAGCATAAAACCAAATTAAACTGTAACTGTGGAGTTCCTGTTGTTTCTCCACCATGCAGGGTTTCACGCATTGCATATATGCATATATGATATTTATAGTTATTCTATATTCTGAAACTTAGAAGAAATCCATTCAAACAGGAATGCTGATATTCTTTTTCTTGGGATGTTATAACTATAATTAATCATTCCAAAGTAATGCACATTTTTTTTTTACCAGTTTGTATATGTAAACTAGTGGGGAGCAGTTATATACTAAGCACTCTCTGAGTCTCCATAACCTCAGAAGCCTGGAAGTGACATTATTAATATCCCATGTGATGTTTCACCCAGTCATCTGTTTTCTGTTTTTCAGACCCCTTAGGCACAGGGGAAGGAGCCCCGCGTGCACAAGGCTCCCTGATCTGAACAGGAGCTGAAAAACTCTAGCCGCAGTCACAGCAGTGGGACTTCAGCTAGAGAGGAGGCAACCACTGCAGCAGGGAGACCTGAAGGTCAGCAGGGAGGAGGCACAGCTGCCTCTACATGGGGCCTGGCCGGGGCAGTGGGCTGGGGTGTCGCGAGGGGATGTCAGGAGATGTCTTGCAAGCTCTGCAGGATGCTAAGATCAACACCAGCTGTCAGAAATGCCTTCCAAGGCCTTTGGTCAAACAACAGGGGGTCTTAGGAGGTGTTAAAAGTGTTAGCCAGCCTTCCAACCTGGTGTTATGGAACAGCCTCTCAGAAGAAAATATTCTGGTCCTGGTTTTTAGACTCCAAGAAAACTAGAAAACGAAGTTGTAGCTCGGATTTGGTAGTTGGTTATGCCATTTGCACATGTAAAACCCTGAAGAAAGAACCACAACCAAACTAGGAAGAGAGAACTGTAAAGATAAGGCCTTTCAGTGCAAATTTTGACTCCAGGATGCCAAATGAAGGTATAACAATACAAAAATTACACAACTTGAAACAGTTTTCTATCTTCAGTTTCTGAAAACTGATGCTGATAGTCATGCCTCACCTAAACTCTGATATGTATCTTCTCTTGTTTTACGTTTGTTTGCTTTTGAAAATCAAATAAAATTCCTGCTTTGCTGCTTGATGGTGCTGCTTGATGGTGCTACCTGTTAGTGTTTCTTGTCTTGCTTTTGGTTCTCTTCATCTTTCTGTTGCTGTTCAGACTTCCCTTCTCCCATGTCACCAGTTGTGTCTTTCAGTCCTTCTGCTCTAACACTTTCTCTAACTTACGTTTTCTTTCACAGTGCTTTTTTTCTTTCTTTCTGTATTATTAGTGTACAATCACCAATGTATCTAGCAACTTTTGGGGTAGCTTCAGTAGCTAGAGGAGCACAGTGGGCTGGATATCTGAGAGTTAGTATTCTTTGCAACTACTGATAGCTTTGAGCATGTTAGTTTGTTTTTCAATATTTTTCTTTCCCCCCCATTTCTAGTAATGCAGATAGAGCTATCCCCTTTTCTGAGCAGAATGCCATAATGTTCACAAAAGCTATATAGATAGCAAATAATGTTGGTAGCAGAAAAATATGAAAGCTTTCATCATCAGAACAAAACGGACCTAATGGTTTTATAAACTAAAGGCCAATTATTCCCTAAGGTGCATAGGGGGCAACTGCCACTGTAATTAGTCTTGTGAATGTGAAGGCAGAACAGGACCTTGACTGTCTGTACTTGGACTTTGTCAGGCCATTTGTTTGTGACCAGAATGGTATTGTTACTCTAGTTTTCAATAAAGGGGTGTTCACTGAGGCATCACATTGATATTTTTGAAGCATGTTCCACATTTTCAAAGGAACAAATTTATCAGCAAAGAATTGAAATGTCTAGCTGTTTCAGTGTGCTATCAAGATTTCACATCACACTGCTGTGCAAGCGTGCTCATTTTTCACCTGCTGGGTGTAATAGGAATGAGTTCAACAAATGAAAGCATGTCAACAAGGAGATGATTTGGCCCAATCTTGTTTCTTCCTCCTAAGAAATAAAAAAGCCCTGCAAAACAAAACCCAAAGGCATCAGCTTGCTTTCATTACTCAGCGATCAGATCTAATCCCCAAATGATATAGTCGAGGACAATGTTGGCAGTATACCTGTCGGATTTCAGCGAAGTTGAGCTTCCACTCTTCATCTCATCTGTACCTGGGCTGACTGCTGCCTGAAGGAGCTCAGTCCTTAGGCATGTCTTGCCTTGTTGTCTTAAAGCTGGGTCTTTGTGGAAAATCTTGTCAGGCTTTCATCTCTGAGTCCTGTACTGGGCAGATCCTTTGCAGGTATTTTAAGTCTTTTGGTGTTTCTGTAGAATATGGCCTTTAGCAATGACCTTTGGGCATTCCATTAAGTATATCCAGAAAACCTGAGTAGGGCTGCTGTTCTGGCTGACACATGCAGCTCACGACCCTGAGAGCTGAAGAGCTTCCTGCAGGTCCAGGCAGCCAGCCAGGCTGATTCCTTGGACCTTGAATCTCCAGTGTTACTTGCTAATATGGCACAGAAAGCAGCGGCTGAAGGTGCGTAGTTACTCTGTGACATGATTGTTCTTTTGGGAGCTATGGAAAACGGGTAGGTGAGCCCAGTCTGGCTCTTTGCTGACAGGCCAAATGGAATAATTGGTATCTTTTTTGCAGTGTTTCCCAGCAGAAAGAGCAAGACTGGAGATGAAAGGAGGAAAATTCTCTTTATGGAGGATTTTATGTCTAGGATTGATACATTTTGAAGGATTTAAGTCCCAAATACACACAAAACATCTGACCAGCTATAACAGCTATTGGGGGACCAAAGGAGAAAAAAGGAGGGGAGAGCGAAAGGCAAACACATCCAAGGAAGGTGATGCTGTTTGGAAAAAATGTCTCATACAGTTTGGCATCTAGTTCATAACACGCTATTGCCAACCTGAAAGTTCATTCGAGGTTTATAGCAAGTTACAGGAAGAATGAAAAGTTAATCATGTGCAGAGTCTTGGTGTTGTATTCTTGCCATCTGTTTCAATAGCAATAATAACATACAGACTGAGAAGTGATTGCAGAATGGCACAAGATGCTTTCTACTTGAGTTTTCGAATGTATTTCCATTTAAAGTGTGATTTTTTGTGTTTTTCATCCAAATTTAAGAAAACAAGAGGATGTGAAGTCCAAGAACACTATATATGGGTTGGATACGGGGTCAGATTTTTCTGTCACTTTTTACATGAGTTAAACACTGGAAATTTTCATCTAATATCTAAAAACATAACAATATTTCATTATGGCTCAAAAACACAAACAGCAATAAGTTGAAAAGTGTAGAAACTGAATGATGAGGGTACTGTCTCAATAGAACACTTAACTAGATGTTGTAGCCTGTATTTTCTTAACATATCACAAACATTTTTGGAATTTAAAGCTGAGGAGATCTGTTGAAATGCTGTCTGAACCTGGATCTAGCACTCCAGACCAAAGACTAATCCTCTTTTTAAGAGCTGAAAAGTTCGGGGGTTTCTGGGTTTTTTTTTAAGTTCATAACTATGAACTTTACTGTCATCAGCTGAGAGCAAAGATCTTTATGCATCTAAAATTATCATCGCTGCTTTTAATAAAGAAGTAATCTCAGTTATAAATCATGCACTAGAAAGACTTTTCAGTGGATAAAACATTTTCCTTTCTGTCTCTGAAATACTTTTTAAGTTGTAATCACCTCCTTGAACATCTGCTTTTGTCTTGACTGCAAACTTGACAGATGTTCTTTGCTCTCACACCGCATAAATGGAGTGCCAAATTTTACCTGTGGCAAATCCATGCCTTTAACTACATTTAGCATCTTTATTAGTATGCATCTGAATTATGTCAATACATTGTTAAACACACTGGACCTGAGGTATGTAGCAACCGCATATAAAGATTTTTATTCTTTTTTAAAGGACTTGAAATTCAACAAAAGCTTGCTGTGTATGAGTGGTCCTGCTTATTAGGGATGACTTTTAAAAGCTGCCCTTTGGGGAAAACAAATCAAGTGATTTTAGAAAAAAATGTTGTCTTTGCATTGCTTTACTTCTTGCCATTTTTTCTTTGTTTCATATATCAGTTTCTTGTGCACTGCTTTCTGTCTCTGTTTATCAAAATTACTAATTTATGGTCTATTGATGCACAACAGTTCTTTGATCTTAGAGTTGGTACTTGGCTGTCAGTAAGAAAGATGAGAAGCAAAAGTATGAAGGATTTTCCCAGGGTAGGACAAGAGTTATAGCCATATCTCTAAGTGAGAAGCTTAGGCAAGTGAAGAAAAGTTGGACTGTAGAAAAGTAGGACAAGGCCATCACTTTGTTTGAGTTATGTGTGTAAAATAGTTATTAAGATTGGTTTATATTCAGCTACTTTGAATTGTCCAACACTTTCACTACATAAAACAGTGAGGTTTCTTGATTTATATGGTTTTTACCTGCCAACTGGCCTTTTTCCTGTAGTTTCTTGCCTCCTTTGCAGTGTTATGCTAGATATAGGAGAGAAAGTTTTCCACTTATTCTGGTTGGAAAAGTTTCCTCAAAGGGATGGGTCTTTGGTTTTTAAACTTCAGTTGTTTGTTCAGTATCGGTTCAATCATCTTCTTTAGCAAGAGAGCATAAAAATTGTTTAACAATGCAAATGTCTGGCTTAGCCTAATTTGCCAAGATTTCTGGACACATCTAGTACTGTTTGTATATATCTACCGTATTTATCTGCATGGTGATTATACTGGCCTTGTTGCAGTACTGATTTGCACTAGAAATGTGATACTTGTAGGTACCAGGATGCTCAGGTACTAAAAAGAGTTGGCTGATACTTTGAATTTCAACAGAAGAAGCCAGAGAGAGAGGACATTGAAGTTCTACAGTATAATTTATTTTCTTCAGCATAGTCACTAAAAAATCTAAAACTTAAATCTTGATGCTTCTCTGCCCTCCTCCCAGGAAATTTTACATTTGAAAAATAAAATGATTTAGCAATAATTCAAAAATGTCACCATCTTTCCTGATGAAGTTGCATCTCATAAAGATTCGTATCGTTCTTTAAAACGAGGAGGAAGTTTCTGTCTCATGGTTTCCCACAGTTGAGTCCCATGATGGGTATTATATAATATATATGATTCTGACTGTATTGCGTTTGAGAGCAGGGCAAGACGGCCTCAATCACGTTAGATATTCCCAATTGCTTATGTCACATTATCATTAGTCACCTCCACAAGCTCCTGCTTGTAAGTAATAGCTACGTTACTGAGTTCTTAGTAACAGAGATATCTTACTCAACTTGTGAAAGAGTTGAATGGTGCACCTTTCTCCACTATATCATCCTTTTTAAGAATATTCTCTTGAGTTCATCACTGCTTGGTCTGTCTGCTCCATTACCCAAAAAGCAGGAATTCTCAGCTGTGGTTCTTGGTCAACAGCCACCTGAACATGAGCCAGCAGTTTGCCCAGGTGGCCAAGAAGGCAAACAGCATCCTGCCTTGTACCAGAAACAGTGTGGCCAGCAGGACCAAGGAGGCGATTGTCCCCCTCTACTCGGCACTGTTGAGGCCCCACCTTGAACCCTGAGTTCAGTTTTGGGCCCCTCACTACAAGAAAGACATTGAGGTGCTGGAGAGAGTTCAGAGGAGGGTGATGAGGCTGCTGAGGGGACTGGAGCACAAGTCTGATGAGGAGCAGCTGAGGGAACTGGGGCTGTTCAGTCTGGAGAAAAGGAGGCTGAGGGGAGACCTGATCGCTGTCTACAACTACCTGAAAGGAGGTTGTAGCATGGAGGGTGTCAGTCTCTTTTCCCAAGTAGCAAGTGATAGGATGAGAGGAAATGGCCTCAAGTTGCACCAAAGGAGGTTTAGATTGAATATTAGGAAAAATTTCTTCACAGAAATGGTTGTTAGGCACTGGAACAGGCTGCCCAGGGAAGTGATGGAGTCACCATCCCTGGAGTTATTTAAAAGATGTGTAGATGTGGTGCTTAGGGGAACTAGCTTTGTGGTGGACTTCACAGTGGCAGGTTAATGGTTGAAACTGATGATCTTAAAGGTCTTTTCCAACCTTAATTGATTCTACAGTTCTGCGATTTACACATATGATTGATTTTACGTTCAACTAAACTACATTTGTCAGTTGTTGCCTTGATGCTGTAGCAGCTATACTCTAGTCCTAAAGCGAAGGTGTACGGATAACTTTCTAGCTTCAGTATTGCAAATTGGAATACTAGGGGTATGATTTCACTTGTTTGAAAATCCTGGAAGCAGAGATTGATGCCAAATAGATGAGCTGACTAACTACTTTTATTTTCTCTTCTAGAAGATCAGTTATATCAATAAGAAACACTGAAAATATGTCTTTAAAATAATTAATTTTTAAGGAAACAGACAAGTGTAAAGTGCAATTTGTTTGGTTCTCTGAAATGTTGACTGATAGATAAATATGGGGTGACTATGGTGAGAAAGCTGAGTTTCGAAAGTAAGACAGACTACAGCATTGTTTCAGTGATAGAAGTATGTCTATATTTTTCTCATAAATTTCTAGGGAAAAAAAATAATCTTGTGCATGTAATCCTCAGTTTGAATTTGTACAGGCTAGCTGCCAATTTCATAAATTACAAAAATATTGCAATGTCAGGATGTTGCCATGAAAGTATTGTTCCTGATATATGCGTGACTATAACAGTAATAATACTGTGAAGTACTGCACATGTATCATAGATATGCATTTTTTCTACATCCACTAAGTATGTGGAATAATTCAGCTTCTATAATTTATTTTGTTAGAAGATAAACTGTTTTCATAGTATTCATGAATGCACATACAATGTATAGATTTAAGACACTAAAACTATTTATTTCTAGTTTTTTACTTTTACTGAACCTGGAGTGTCATGATGGGATGTACAGAGTAATAGCCTTGGATTTCCTGAGGCCTTAGCTGGCAGGGTTGTCAAATTAAACTGGGACATTTTGTAAATGTATCTTTAATAAATATATATGTCTGTCGTGCTTCCCTACTCAGTCTTATAAATCAGTCTGTATCTAGCTGTCAGATACTCTCAACCCAGTTGTCCTAATCTGTCAAGTAAAAATTGTGGCATCTAGGCTTACATCCTTCTCTGAAAATATTTATTTATACCAGTGACATGTCAAGGACACACAAGTTATTTTTTTTCCCCAACAACAAAACCATTAACATCTGGCTCAAGTCCCTGTCAGGAGGGCAGTGGTTAATATATAGACAGAATTTACAACGAAAGAACACACCAGCCAAGCAAAAATAAATGCTGGATAGCATTTTAAAAAATTCTTGCTAAATGCCAGATATCAAGCATTCAGGTTTTTCTTAGTCAGTTTACAATAGTAATTTTATGCCATTCCTCATTCTCACCCCCATTGACCTACAGATAAGCCCACACTCCTGTGTTGCAAAGAGGTGTAAAGGTTGCCTCCAGGCTTTGTTTCTCTGCAGTATCTAGTAATTAACCATTACAGTTCTAATAACATGTCAAACACATCATAAACTATTGCTGTAACTTGAGAGAAGGAGTTAACAAGCTATGGAGAATATGAAGTTATTGCTTATCCTAGTTCCAGCAGCTCTCCCTGAACTGAGAACACAATATCGGAGGTTGAGTGCTGGAGGAGGGCGAAAAAAAGAGGATGAAGGAATCCTTGGTATTTTTGAAAGAATAAAGCTTTTTATTACATATGCATGAACAGATGTTAAAGAACATCACTTGTCACTTTTCTTTTTTAGACATTTTAGACTGCACTCTATTTAAAACAACTACTAAAACTCACCTGCACTCAGCTTAAGACAGAAAGAAAATGAATCTTAATGCTTTGAAATCTTTTTGCCGAGATAATTAAAGAATCAAAAACCCAGTTCACTTCAAAATTGCAACTAATTCAAGTTGTCTTAACATTTTTTAGGTTTTGGATTTTTGTTTTTTGGGTTTTTTTCCTGCCTCTGAGAGGAGTAATTTCTCAAGTTCTTTTTTTTAGGTGTGATGGACTCAGCTTTCCATTTATGTGTTCATGTTAGAGCTGTTTTCTGTGGTCTGCGTGTTTTTGCTTAAAGAGTTTATTCTTGCAAGTCCTGTAAGATGAAGAGATTTAATTTCCTCTCTTTTTTGATGTAGTAAAAGTATGAGAATTGCCAACTGTCTAAAAATCTTCAGATAAAAGCTTGGATTCCAGTTTGATATATTATGAGAAGATACTTAAGTTCTGGACCTCTTATTCTGAATATACTGGAGGAATTATGTAGTGAAGTTCACCTGCCTCATCAGTCTGGAGGTCTGTTCTTTCATAAGCCAAGGACCACCAGGACAGGACACAATGTGAGGGACATGAGTATTCGAAACTTTCTCTAGAAATCTGCCGTAGCTTGTCTTGATCACTGTTTAAAATAAGGCCATAACTCTGCTTTCTATGGGAAAAATCTCTGAAGAAATTGCTTTCAGAAGAAGAGTGATACTTTCTCCATAGTAATGCCTGTTGCCTCCGTGCCAGCTGTGAGTGGAACTGGAGTGAATAGATTGCATATGGGAAAAGAGAGTGGGAATAGCCCGGGCAGGAAGCAACATTGCCTCATGATCTTGAAAAGGAGTTACTCATTTTGGAATCCCCTCAGGTGTATGACAGGGAATTGAAATTATCACGAATTAAATCTTTCATCAATGGCATTTAACTAGTTATCTCCTTCTCTGATAGGCTGTCTTGTTTAACAGATAATATAATCATTTATATTATAAACCTCATTTATGATTGTTTTAATCATATTATTTATAATGAGCTTTTGGAGAATCAATATATGATAGCTGAAGTGAAAAAATTAATCCTGAAAGTAAAGCATTTTTTAAGAGCAGAACCATATAATGAAGGTTGATTTCTCTAGTATGGGTAACTTTTATATTGATATAACTGTTTGTTCACTTTTCCTAAAAGCCCCAGGCTAATTCAAGCATAACCATTCTATTTAAGGCAGGACCTGATCAAGAGCAGTCCTAATGACTGTGATAGGCTATGATGGATGTTCACTGTGATCCTTTCTGCCCTTGAAAACTGTGTATATCTGAACTAACCACAGCCTACAAGAGTTTGGAAAGCAGATAATTAAATAACTGCAGTGCTGGTAGGTACCATACAGCAAAAGTATGGATGCAAAGCTAGAGGGATGTGGAAGAAAAACAGTGCAACAACTTCAATCTCTCAAGACAAAAGTTTAAGAAATTTAAATAAAAATTATAAGTGACTAATAAGAAAGAAACCTTGGATTTCAATTTGATAAAACCTGCATTAGAAACAGGTAGAGACAGCAATGTTAACTAAGTTAGACAAGTTCTATGTTTAGAGAGGGACAGACAAGATTAAAGTCCCTCTCTATATTGAACTCTGAATAGTAGGAAAACATTGTAATCCCTTAATTTTAAATTGGGTAGGTCAAATGCTATTTGGTTTGCTCACGTCTGTGATTTTTCTTCAGGATTTTACAAGGAAACCCTTCAAAAGTTGGTTGAACAAGGATCCACTGTAAATCCAGCCACATAAGGAAGCAAGGATCAATCGACTTGGGGAATTTTAATGTTTTTCTTGGAGTAACAGCATTCCTCCTCTGGTTTTAAGAAATCTAATTCCTTTTCATTATACTGTCACAAATTTGTGGTAATAGTAAACTTTTATACTATATGGATTTACACTCCTGAACTGTTTTCATAATGTTTCATATCAGTATTTTTCCCCAAATAAGCCACTGATATTCTTACGTGAAATTAACTTGGTGATTAAATTGCAGATATTAGTTGCAGCAAATTCACCTTTAACACTCTCTAGAGAAGCATACAGTTCTTAAATACACATAGTGAATTAATCATGAGTTTGTTTCCTCTGAACAAAAGCTTTTTTTGAAAGAATTTATTATGAAAGAAGTTACATTGTACATAATGAAGTGTTATAAAAGCCCCGAATGTTTTCAAGTGACTAACCCCACATTAGGCATTGGGATCTCTGTGCATGGAACAGCTAGAAGTACAGATGGCCTAATGTAAAGCATGTTGAATTAAATGACTTTTTTCCATTGTCTGCAGTGGACATAAGGTTCAATTTCATGGGATGGAAAAAAATTATTTTATGGAACAAACACGCACAATGAAATACAACTTATTCCTTAAATACGTGTGCTTGCTTTCTGATGGTTTTTAATGGGAAACACATGTGCACTGTGAGGTGAGCATGTGTAATTACCCAGCTTTTTGAAGGGAATTAGTCACTTTTGCAGGGGAACCAATATCCAGCATCAGCAGCTAATCAACAGTGCTTGAGTTCAGTTGAGCATGCCAACAAGGTGCTGTGAGATACAAGCTTTAATTGGTTTTCTGATTCTTTAAAAATTAAGGGTTGAAGGAGATAGGCTGTCTAAGGATCAAGCACAGAATTTTTGTGGTATTTTTCTAAATCTGGAAACGGGACAGTGGAAAGCATTGCTGTATAGTTAAAGTATATTCCTTCAGCTGCTGGTGCAGCAGAAAAAGATGAATTTAATGGTTGCAAGCTGCATAAGGCTTTAGCAATGAGAAAGAGCTCTGATAAATTTACAATTGTATCAAACACAATAAAATATTAAGACTTCACAAAATTTTGTGTTCTGAGGAATGGCTTATTCCTCCAGACAGATCATGAAGATCAGTCTCAGAAAGAGAAATATTTTTCATTTGATGTTAAAGAAAGAATTCCAACATTTAATATTCATTCCCTAGGTATAATTATTTTTTAAAAGCATTTTCTTTATGATAGACAGAACCCATGCATTAGTTTAGTATGTTATCCATAAAGGGAGTGTCTTTATCAGCCAGCTAATCCTCCAGTTCTGTTTAACGAATTACTGGAAAGCTGCTGTTCCACTTGCTGTCTGGCACGTATTGCAGTTGTACAAAGTGTCTTTCAAATGTCTATCTGGAACCCTGACTCTTAAAAATATAGATAGATAGATAGATAGATAGATAGATGTTAATAATAATAATAATATTTCTAGCTGATGAAATGTCTTACTTAAAATAGAACGTTTTCTGTCTGTACAATTAGTGTCCATAAGGGCATCTTTTTCTATGGGGTCTACCATGTTTTCTTTTTCCACAAAAGAATTTTTAAATGAACAGTAGAAGTAATAATTAACTGCTATTTCAGGCTGTTTAATGTTATTACAAAATGAAATCTATAAGTTAAAAACAAGTAATAGACTACAAGTTTGTTTATCTATCAAAACAAATGAAGCAAAAAAAGTAAGAGCAAGTGAAAAGTAACACTGAATTTGAAATAAGGGTGAAGAAAAATCAAGTAGCCATTCTTTTCTCTCTTGTATTGCTTTTCTTACAGTATTGCAACAGTCACACAATGTAGCCTTCTTTTATGATGAATCTTGCAAATTGGGAGGATTTGCTTTTAATTCTTCTAGATGGTGTGGGAGAAGACCAGCAACGTTTGGGCTTCATTTCCTTCTCCTATAAACACTTATGGATTTTCTTTGTTTTCCAGTGAGAAGGCCCACTGACATGCAGAGGGACTACTCAGGGGCTTAAATTTAAGCAGGTGTGTAAGCATTTGTGGAACTAGAGCTTTTTTATATTTATTGACCGACAGGTTCATTGCCCTACAGGGAGTACTTCACAAGAGTACTTGCTTGCAGTCACTCTTTTTCTTTTTGGAAAGAAGTCCAGCCCTTGTTACGGCTCCACAGTTTTATGCTGTGGGAAGACCTGGGAGTAGTACCACCCAGGGGGCACTTTGGGCAGGCCTCTATGGTCAGCCGTGGTCTGAGTGAGGGCTTGTAGACTGCAATGAGTGATTCCTTGTGTCATCAAAGTTTGTATTGCATGTACTGCCTGACAGCCACAGCCCACTCTGTGAAATACACCTCTGTCTGTGCTAGGAGAGGAGCTCTGACACACCTTTGAAGAGACCAGCCAGAAGAGAAACACAAGAACAGGACAGAAGAGATGATGCTGATAATTGCATTGTTTACAGGAGTCCTTTTGAAAGAGGAACTTTAGGGCTGCAAGAGTTGCTCTATCTATAGCTTTGCAGAGTAGCTACAGGATGGTGCTTCTGGAGATTGCTGTCTGGCCTGTGCGCTGGTGTGGGGGGAACTTCTCCATCACGACCCCCAGTACAAAGCTATTTTTTCTGGCTTTATACTGCTACAAGTGCGAAGGGAAATACATCATCCTGGGTTTTATGAAGGATTTGCTTGTGTGATCTGTGGAAAAGTCCCACATTTGTTCTTAGGATTCCCTTTATCTTCTGAGGGAATTTCCTGTCTCTTCTGTGGGATCAGAATTCATCCTATTTTAAATTAACTCTCAAAAAGATTGATACTGTCTTTTAAGTGACATGCATTAAAAAAATCCTGAAAATTATTGAATTTGCACATACAGCTCCTTTTATTAGTATTATACTACTAGTCCACTGTCTGCCATTGATGAAAATTATTAACCTATTGAATTCTGTTTATAAACTTCTTTCAAGTAAATATGACTTTGTGTAAGGTATCAGCTATTAAAATGGATGAAGACTTTAGCAATTCTTATTGATGAAAGAAGATATATTTCTCATTGGTAAAAGTCTATAAAATTGCATAGTCTATGAGAAACTATATGCTAAATAGACTGCTTTTGTGATCTGCTGTCTGATTTTTTTTGCATGAGTATTTGTATTGAATTGCACATTCACCTTGTAAAGTTCATTCTTTCCTAACTACATTATACTGCTATTATAAGTGCTCTTGTTAAAACGACACCTTTTTATTATAGGATGGTCTGCTAACGCAGCTACAGTAAAAACTCATCAACCTTTCCATTATAAATATAAATCCCTATTTTCAGGGACTTTATATTCTGCTATAAATACTCATTCCAGGCTAACATTTAGCATATAAAGCCTAATCCAAACAGCAGAATTATTTATTACAGAATTGCTTTAGCCATTTGAAAATATTTTGGAGCAGAAAAAGTAGAAATAGTTGCATGTTGGTTTTAATCTGATGGATTGCTAGAGTTTGAGCAGCTGAGCAAGAAGGAAGGTGCTGAAGAAGGAAGGCCAGAGTGTGCTTCTCACTGACGCCGAGTCGCTCCTCTGCACCATCTGGTTCTGCTCAGGTCAGTCTGAGTTCAAGAGGCATTTTGTCTTTGGATGTTTTTGGTTTTGGGGACTTTTTCAACCATTGGGTTTCTGGTGCGGTGTTCCCAAGGCACTTTCATGTCATACTTGAAAAATTACTTCTGACACTCTGTCAAATTTTTCCTATGAAATGGAAAGTTCTTAAGTCCTTCCTGCTCCCAGAAGGTTCTCAAAAATTTGAGTCCTAGAAGGCGTGTGAGGTCCTTACTGGTATAGTTTAAGATGAGATAATCTTGACAGCATATTAGTAAAACTGCCCAGGCTTTTTCTACCTCACCACATCCTTTGTCTGCATCCAGTGCTGAAATTTGACATCTTTTTGAAGGCTAGTACAGTTCTCTCAAATTTTCTTCTGCGGACACTGCTGCTAAGAAGCATCTGGAATGATATCTCTGAAAGAAGTACTCTCAGACATATTTCCGGTTGCTGTTTCATGATCATTATAAACTCTCCTGCATAGTAGCTCGCTGAAAAGAGTTCGTTGTCTCCCTTATCCTTCCTGTCCTTGGAGTTTCTGCAGTTTCTGTGTTTGTGTCAGTAGTCAGCCAGACCCAGAACCTCTTTTCACTGGGAAAAAGACAAAATACACATGGGTGGGGCCTGGTTTTGGACCAGGCAGCCTCCCTACCCTCCTCATGAAGTGGCCCACAGGGGCAGTGGTCATATTCAGCAGGGCACCATAAAGGCCAGACTGTCACTCTCCCACCAGCAGCCGTATCTTTGCTTGTCTCTTATGCAATTATGAAACTGCAGTCAGTGATATCTAAATGACTGCTTGAAGACCTTCCAGAGAGCGACTGCCATCACTTGCAGAGTGCCTGAAAGGATTTGTCAAAGTTTTTTTCTTCCTAGGGTTGGCCACGGGGATGAAGTGCCCGGAGGCCCAAGTATCCATAGGAGAAAGGGCTTCCAGGTGGCCCCACAGGCCAACATTGAGCAAATTGCATCTTCTTTAGTCTAGGAGCAACAAAGGCTTAATGACAGTGAGGCTACCTGCATTTGACAGCACTGCACACAGCCTTGGTTGGCCAAATATCTATATACGCGCATCTGGAGAAGAGAGAAAGTGCAGGTGTTCTTGACCACTCATAGCTTGGAAATGCATGAGCTGAGAGGAAACCAACAGCAGATAAAAGCCTTAAAACCAAGCCAAAAGTAGGTGGGCTCATACACTTTGTTGCTAATTAATGATAAGTTGCTGGGCCTGGCAGTTCCAAACAGTTTGTGCAAGTACTTCGTAGTACTAGAAAGAGTGTGCAGGGGATTTCCGTGATTGGTAAGAACAATCTGCTGTAAGCAGGAAACATTTTATTTTGCTCAAAGCTTTATTCTGAAAGCCCCAGGGCTTATAAAGTGAAAAGCTAAACAAAGCTTTCTCACAACTAGCTGAACTTTCTTGGAGGCCTCCCTTTTGCCTGTGCCTGCTGAGAGGGACTCATGGGGTCTCAGGCATCACCTCAAGGTCTGCTCATGCCTCCACACTGCTGGCATGCTTCACTTGTCCAGGGTAGTGGAAGAAAGCGCTGATATTAGGAGGAGACTCTTGCTGACTGGTATGAGTCTTTAGACCCTCTTAAATATACTACTTTGTTCTCTTCAGCTGCTTCTAGAGATCCCAATATTTCTTTTTTTTTTTCCCCTGAAAGCTGTGTGTGTTCCCACTCCTCTGCCTTCTCCCTGCTCATTCCCTGTGTCCATGTGCCTACACTGTTCTTTCCTTTTGTTTTCTTAAGTGTTTTTTCTGGTGTCCAACTTTGCCAGGACTTCTTCAGGAGAAAATGCTAAGTCCTTCTTGAGGATGCTGCCAAATGGGAAAAAAAAGGTGACGGTGTTTAATTCAGAAATGAGTGATGTAAAAGTTGCAGAGCCTTGTGTACATGGGTATGGTGGAAAAGTAAAGGTTATGATAAATAAATCTGGGACATATGAATGATTTGAGGGTTGGTTTCTTTCTCATTCCTCTTTTTTTCTTTTCAGTTATTGATAAAAGCTGGATATGAAAAAATAGAAGAGATAAAGACGATTTATTTGTATTTTGGAAAAAAAGGTAATTGTAAAGCAACGGTAAAACAATTGTTAACAAAAAACCTTTTTACACCACCCTTGTCATTTTGTTCAAAATCATGTTTTATTTTATATATATTTATATATTTTTTTAAATATATATATATATTTTTATTTTTTTTTAAGACTTTCATGAAGGGTAAGCCAGTTCAGCATTTCAAACTTGCTGGTCTATGCACCTTTAGGATCAGCCAAGCCCACATGGAGTTGAGTTACAAACGAGTGAGGTTTATTATGTCATTATTTGAGTTTGTCGTCAAGTAAGTGAGACAGGGAGTTATTCATGAGACCACCCTGTTTAAGCCATTTCTTTTATTAAAGAAACCAAACGAAAGTATTCCCACAAGTATTGAATGCACTCTGCTGCTTTGACTTCAGAAAAAGACCACCTCTGTTAAGCAGTGATTTATTTTTTTTGTTGGTCTCTTGGGTGACCAACGATGGCAGATTTTCCTGTGTTTCCTATGGTCAAAGCAATATGTTCTGAAATATTTTGATTATGTTTAAAATATATGTATGAAAATGTGATATATGGTAAAGTGATGTATGGTAAAAAATAACGTTGATATGCATATTGGATATATCAAGAGGAAATGTGGAAGATATTTTCATAAGCATATGTTCTACTTTACTTGGGAGAGGAATATTGGAGGGCATGGAAACACTTATGAAAGTGTATAGAACCTTTTATAGCATGTTGAGGCAATTTTTCTGATAAATGTTTGGAAAATATCCAAAAATGTTATGGTATATAAAGGAAGCAATATGTAACTGCTTTTTTCTTATTTCTCTTAATATGGTTAAATTATGTTCATTTACTTTAGAATGTATTAGAACCATATTTCATGCAAATTAAACTTATTTCATGCTGTCTATGTACACTATTGAAATTTGTTTGATTTTGTAATGATCTTTATAAAGTGTATAAATACGTTTCTCTGAGTTCATAAATATATGTGAAAAGTGTAATACATATATTTAGGGAGGAAAAAACAGGTTTCATACAGATTTTTGTTAGTCTACCTTGTGTTCAGAACACTTACGAACAGGTTAAATCCCACTTAAAATATGCCCATGGAAGGTATACAGGTTTATGCATTTTCCCGCATTCCTCCATACAGGTCACAGTTATGAGGAGTATTTTCACAAATTGCATCCATACTTTATGGTTTTTGTAAGATCCTTGGAGAAAATTTGCTGATGAGAGACAAGTCTTCCTACTAATCAAGGTGTTTGACACAAGAAAATAAATTTTGCTATCTCTTCAAAGTTATTACTTAACATTTCTGTTTCATTTTTACAAACATCTAAAAAACGAACCTTCTCTGTTTTGAGAACAATGCCAAATTTTGTCTGCAGTGCTAAGGACAGAAAGGTTCTTCTGAAGGTGAATTTTTGACATCTCTCATGTTCAGAGAGTTTAATGATGGCAGTAGATTAGTACTCGCTTTGCTTCTTTATGTTTCTAGGAATATTCTCCTTGCTGCCATTTTGCTTTGCACAGCATTATGAAATTAAGTGTTAAAATGACATAGAGTTTCCCTCTGTGAAGCATGAGATTTTCATTTCTTTATAAGAGGCACTGTTGTAGGGCCTATAGAAAATTGCAGTGGCAATTTTCCAGAGCCTGAGGGATACATCTCATTTGATACTCATTTACACAAATGTATTCATGCCTTTCTGTTAGGTTCCCTTAGATTATGACATTTAGAAGACTAAAATACACTAGCAAATGAAACAGTTAAGTTTAGGTCTGCTTTCTTCTTTTTTTTTTTTTTTTAATCTTTCCCCTCTCTCATTCCTCTCATTTTTCTCTGTCTTTGTTTCTCTTGTACTTCCCCTTTGAAACTGTGTCACTCTTTCTTCCTTTTCATATCCAGAATGTAGAACTTTGAAGAAGTGTTTTCAGGAAAGAAAATCTCTAAATGTTTAGAGGTTTGGCCTTTGCACCAGAACTTGCTATTAATATAGTAATTCATTAATGGAGAGACTTCAAATTGAAAATAAAAAAAAAAAAAAAAAAAATCCTTACTTTGGTTTTCAGTACTTCAGAAAGATACATTTTAAAGTTTCCTGGCTCTTTTCCCAGGAAGGTCTCCACTGAGTTACTAAACTCGCAGCTTTAAGACCCCTAATTTCCTAATCTGATATAATTTCTTATTGAATTTTGTTTCATCCCAGAATCGTCAACCTGTAATTCAACAGAGCTGCTGAGAATGGACAAAATGCCAGGGATGCTCAAGAGGGGTATCCACAAGGCCTAATTTTTGCCTAGAAGGGCAATTGTCCTGCTTCCCTTCTACTGCCGTTGGAGTGATAGTGAGAGTCTCCTCCAGGGACAAGGCAGAGCTCCTGAGATTAACATCCTCACTTAGTCTTCAGAGGACCTGACTGTCTATACTGACAACAGAAAAAAGCTTGGCAGGTTAGTGCCTTCCAAGTCTTTGTGAATCCCTCTTTTTCATACCTGGAGAGGGGCTTCAAAGGTTCTGAAAAACAGGGGAAAACTAGATCATTTTCAAATGCTAAGTGTCTTATTTAGCTATTCCCATGTGCCTTATTTTTCAAGTGAAACATAATTATTAATACCAAAAAAAGAGGGGTTTTTTCCCCTGTTTCATCAGATGTTATTGGAAATAGTATTTCAGGTTAGCGTTTGAACCTAAGAAACAGCTGCAGAAAATTTAATTGTGACGAGTCTTATCCAACTGCAAAAAGAGGTATCTCTAAATTACCAAGACATAGATCAATATTTTTCAGTGCAGGTATATTAAGTGGTGATGTTTCTAAAATGTGCATTTTGATTCTTATCATAATTAAATTCCCACAATGGTAGCAGATACACAATACTCTTAAAAATCTGGATAGATTTGAAGATACATTTCTTCTAAATTTTATTTTAAGATATCTTCTACTGATTTTTCTTTTATAGCTATATTTTTGATATTAAATAATTATAAGTTCTCTATTTAGCCATCGGCATGGTGTTACAACACAACTAAAAATTTGTCAGCCTTCTTACCTAGCTGACAAGTATAGCCTTGAACCTTATTTCAGATGTCCTAAAAAAAGAAAGGGTTAAACATCCAAAGCTACGTCTCTGAGGCACTTTCCAATGCTTCAGGTCCAGAGGACTGTAAGAACGGGCTGCCTAAAGGTTTTATATCACCATTTTTTAATGAAAAAGAGGAAGGTGCTCTGTAACTATTAATACAAAGGCCACCGTTACTTCCAGTGGAGTCAGCCTGTCATAAGCATCTGACTTACTGTATTTATTAAAAATGGCATCTCTCACTGTGAGAGGCTCATCTGAGATCTCAGGACACAAAATAACTTCTAAGCCTTCTGCATGAAGGAACTTACTGTCCTAACTACAGTCCTCCGGGTCCTAGGAGTACTTCTGCTCTTCAGTTTCAATAGCACACATCTACATTTTCATACACTCCCCCAGACTATGAGTTATGCTGCCCTTTGCCGTAAGCCTGAGGCATTTTCTAGCCTTGTGTTCTAGTTTTTCATAGTGCCTGAGGCTTTAAAAATATCTTGGTAATTCTTTTTTTTTTTTTTTTTTTCCCCAGAAGGGAATTCATATATACTCTTATTTGAATTAGAATTCCCTAATGGAGAAGTGGACCCAGAGGCAGACAGGTAGGAGAGACAGAGGTAAGACTAGAAGACAGTAAAGGGGTTGTCACATAGCTGGATGATAAAGTGACAGAGACAGTGCTCTTGACACATTACACTTCCAATCAAAAAAAGTATTGCCCTCTAGAAATTTTGAATGTTTTTTAGAACATTCATAACCTTGCAGAGTAGTCACACTATCAAAAATGCTATAATTTGTTGTTTACCACCTTCTCAAACTATCAATTTTTCTAGTGGCATTATTTGGCAGACAGATCTTTACTGATGTGCTTTGTAGTGGATCAGTGAGCCAAACCCCTCTTTTTAAGCTGCCTCAACAGTCCCCAATATCTTGATTCTTTGTGTTCTTATTAAAAATGACAGCAACACGTCTATACGTTCCTTATTCCAACTAAAATAATGTGAAATTAATATTGAATTTTTAATCTCCTGAGGAATTTGTATGTTTTATTAAGTCTTTTGGCACTGATGGCTCTGGAAACCTATGAACAGGAATCAGTTATGCTTTTGAAGAGCCAAACTGAAAGTTGTATTTGTTTTTTATAAAAGGAGTAAGGGTACTTAAACTGTGGGTGTTGCAACAAAGTATGGGTTTGAAGGGCTCTTCTTTATAGGAAGATCACCACTTTTTAATGGACTTCTATTAAGAAAAGCAGTTGACTTAGTATTCTTGTATTGGCTTTTAATTTTAGTAATTACAGAGTAAAGGATATTTTAGGATGGCTTAGTCTTACTAGAAATGAGTGAAGCCAGGCTATGCTTCTTAAGATGTTTCCTTCATATTGGTAGCTCTGTGCTTGGTTATCACTATAAAATAAAAATAATATAAAAGTAATGTTGACTAATAGAATAAATTGCACAAAGTATGATGTGAAACACAATGGAAGTAGCTTATAAATGCTTATGTAAAGGAGACAGCTTGGCAACAAAAAAGCAGGATTGGAAGTTAATTAAGAACAATTGTTTTTCTCACACAAGAATACTCTTTTTCTTTTTCTTTTTTTTTGTTTTTTAATTTTTAAATTGCTAGACTGCTTGTTAGACTTCTTGTGTTAGCAATAAAGGATTGACCTTACATTTTGTAGCTTTTTTATTCAAACGTGCAACATTTCCTGTAATACAATAAGCAGTTTTCGTGTGGAAATTTTAAAGAGCATACCAAGTATAAGAACGGATATTTAATTGGACTATTTTTGTTGCTGTTCCTCCCTAGCAGTAAGCATAGAATAAACAAAAGTTACGAATCCTTGAGTCTAAAAAGATTGTGAAACACCTCTTTTGAGTGATCTAAAGGCTCACTTTCACCCCTGTTAGGTTTTCCATCCATCTTTCCCCAGCAGTGGAATGGAGCTAATCATCAGTTCACAAGATGGCACGGTACTGCCTTTTCATGGCCCTTTTTATAGATGCAGGATTTGCACATGAAAAAGTTGTCTGTTACTTTCATGGAATATGACTTTGTCTTCCCGTCAATGGTTCAGGCTTTTGCTTTCTTGCTGTTGTAGGAGATACTAACTTCCACTGAGTGTCTTTGAAATTTCTCCCCTAATTAAAATAATCAGGCATGTTCTTCATGGTAAATTGAATTTGTAACTTCACTAAATGTGACCATACCAGGGTAACTATGACATACTACTGCTGTCACTTGGAGATGTGGGAGGCGTGTGACCTGAGATAGTTGATAAAAGTGGTGTTTGTTTATGGGGACAAGAAAGAATGTGTTAGAGACTTAGATCTTCAGAAACCTATTTTAAAAGCTATGGGTGTAGACCAGTTCTGCGGTTTTGCAGAATGCCTCCTTAGGCTGTGGAGCAATGAGAGCAAGAAGAGTTAAGAAATGGGAAATAAAGTTGCTTGACGGTTTAATTTAGATGATCTCTAAAGTGACAGAAAGGTGATAAGCAAAGAGAGGAAATAGATAACTGTCACCTGTAATCTGTAAGGTTTTTCTCTCTGACTCATTTCCTTAGCTGGTGAAAATCAGACTAGCTCACATATATTTGATGAAATTATACACTGGGATTTTCTTCAGAACCTTCTTGCAAAATGGGTTTGGTGGGTTTCATTCATCAGGAAACTTTTCAAATTCAGAACGAAGAAGAGGCAGCTGCAGAAGAATATGCGACAGATCAAACCACGCCTGGGATAGACCCATCCAAGACTCTGCTCTGGATTATCAGTGTGAGGAATCTTTGCAGCCTCAAGTGAGTGCCCTAGTCAATCAAGCTGCTGAGTTGAGTTCTTTCTGTGTTTCGGGGCATCCTTTTCATGAAAGTTATTTAACTTCATTTCGATGTGTAATATGAAAAAGAGAATATTTTGAAATGTTTCATAAAACATAGTTACCTTCTGACCAGCATAACCATCCATACAAGCACTTCCTTTTGTTTCCTTGCCGGTTGCTGTATGTTGTGTCTATGTCACCTTCTATGTTTCTTTTCACTTTTTATCCCATATTTAATTATTCTGGCAATACTTTTCACTCTATTTCTGTAACTCATCATGTGTCTTCAGTAAAAGAATGTAAGAACAGATTGATTTCCCATGACCATTTTTCACATTGCACTGTTTTCTTTTTTCAAGTCTGTAAAAAGGACCAGGGAATCCGTTTATGCCTAAATTATTTATATGAACACAAATAAAATATGGTGGCAGTATAATCTTTAATTAATAAATGATTTTGATACTGACCCTGCTGCAGGTGAATTCTGCTGGAGAGGAAATGTCTGTGTCAGCCTAGGAATGGCAAGTACCAGAGGTACTGGTCTGGGAGATGAAGCATTCAGCCTGACTGATGTTTTCTACTGCTACATATGAGTGAGGACAGGACCTTGGGAAAAATCACCTACTAGAATTTTTTGTTTAAAGTGTTTTCAGATAAGGCTACTTGAAAAGCAATGGGACATTTTGTAAATTATGAAGTACTAGAAAATACAGCTTAGTCCTCTCTCTTATGTTCGTTAATGTTTACCATTTTGAAATGCTACGTTTTTATGCTTCACCTTGCAAAGGAATAGGCAATAGTGTTTGCCTCACTCTCGAGTATCCACATTCCAGCACTGTAGATCATCACGGAATCATGGAACTTCCCAGGATGGGAGGGACCTCAAAAGATTCTCTGGTACAACCTTTCATGGGAAAGGGAGCCTAGATGAGATTATCTAACAGACTGTCTAGTCACATCTTGGAAACCTCCACTGATGGGGACTCTACCACATCCCTGGAGAGGTTGTTTCAGAGGGTGATTGTTCTTACTGTAAAAAAAAATATATTTCTTACATCATGATGAAAACTCTCCCACTGTAACTTGTACCTGTTACTTCTTATCTTCTCCATGTAGTGCTGTGGGAAGGAGACCCTTCATCTTCGTAGTCACTTAAACATGATCTTTATACTGATTCTTCTTTAGAATAAAATCAGATTGTTGTAGGTCCTAATTATGTCGGTTAATCTCCTATCAAATTGTCTCTTATTAAGATATTAACTAGAGGTAAGACCATGATTCAGATTTGTTAAGCTTAATTTCCAAAATTATTTTTTTCTAGTTAAAAATAAATCACCAGTAATTAAATTATATTTTGAAGTCTGCCTGAGCAAGAAATCTTGCAACTTCTAATTTTGTATCTTTTTGGTTATTTGGCCCAAATCTGGCGATCATATTCTCCACAATGTAATTTTTTATTTTGAGCTCTTTTAGAGAGTAGAACAAAGTCTTTTGTATTTCAGCCTCTTCTTTCTTTTAGAAAATAAATTCAATTCAACATATCTGATATTTCTTCAAATCTGGACACTTCAAACCCCAATGCTAAAATGTTGCATATAAAGTAATTTGTGGTTTTAAACTTTGCTTTCCACTCTCCCATATAAATGCAAATATAATGTTTTCCATTAGAATAACTCTGCCTTGTGCTTTTTTAATAGAGACATTGGAGACTAAAAAGTAGAGTAGAATCCATTTTGATTATATTGCATCTTCTCTCTGGGCTCCAATCTAAATATTTCCATCTGTCAGATTTCTTATTTAATATTCTGAATATTGGCAGTTGCAGGAAAAAAGGGAACAGTCATTTTTATTTCACTTTCTTTTGCCAGACTTTGGTGGTCTCACAGTTTCTGCTCGGATTGCAGAAATGTGTGTGTGAAGATTTATAGTTCTTCCTTCTGCCAATGTATCTCCTAGAAATCCAAGGTGTCATTTGGAAATGCTCATAACCAAGCATGTTTCCTAACATTAAAAAAAAAAAAAAGAAAAAAAAAAAAAAAAAAAAAAAAAAAAAAAAAAAAAAAAAAAGAAAGAAAGAAATCCAGCTTTCTCCAAGCCCAAACTCAGATCTCTAAGTGGAGGGAAATGTATAAAAACAAGCTTGGGAATATGAAAGTAAAAACTATAGAATGTCTCTTTCTCTTTGTGTAACTGCACAAAAAATATGCTTTCATGGTGGAATCTGTTGGCTTGACATCAGCCCCAAATGCTGCTAGCACCTCTGATGTTGTCTAAGAGAATACAGAGCACCGAACACCTCCCAGGTTAGCCAGCAAACTGATAAATTCCTGTGGCATTTACTGAGAAAGGGAGGAAGATCGTGATCAAGCAGTTCTGGGAAATTGAAAGGTCAAAATATCACATGAAAAATCAAGTTTCAATTTTTAAAACTCCAAGTTCTGGTGAACCATGCTAAAGCAGCTGTTGGTGAGGATCCACCTTTATGAACTCTTTTATATTTTTACATGATTCAGCCAAAAACAATTGCTCTGAGTTAAACATTTGACGTGTAAGGTTATAGTTGAGTAGTTTGGATTGCTTTTTATTTCACAAAGCCTTTAAATCCAGAAAAGAAAAAAATATTTCTGTTTTTTATTGTTTATTTCTAATTTTAATATCCTAAAATGTTTTCTACATTTTTTTAAATTATTTAGTCTCTCTGCTTTAAGTCAGATGTTCAAAGCGTCAAGGAAATACAATATCTAATACACAATGGAATATCAAATGTCCACAAATCAAAGCCTGCCCCCTCATCCAAGGTCTGCTTAAGAGTAAATGCTAGGAAAATGTGGAGAAATCTCCCAGCCTGTCCTATATGAGAGTCCAAAACCCATAAACTCTGTAATGAAAAGTAAATAAATGACTCTGTCCTTCACTGCCAAGCTGTTAATCCATAATGTGGAGTTGGCCTCTGTTGTTGTCAACAGTGATATATAAATCTTATCAGACAAAACAAGAACAGGCTGACCCTTTACCCATTCCTTAAGCCCAGTGCAAACATTTATAATGCCTAAAACCTTTTTCCCCCATTTTCTTTCTTCCTTTCCACATCTCTCTCACTTGCTAGTTTCTACTGGGATGGGAAGAGTAGAAATGTGTGTGGGAGCCTGTTTGAAGCATTCTACGAGGAATTTCAGCCCAATTTCCTAAGCCAAAGAGGTTTCAATAACACCACCCCACCCACTGTTTGATCCTTCATAAAGCCATGGCTCTTGCTGCTCAGGACTTCTGGGAACAGGAATTCATGGAGAAAACAGCTTTGCAAACAAGGGGTCACATACCCAGGGATGACACAGAACAAAAGCTGTGCTGGAGGGGGAAAGCTAGAGGGAGAGGTGGCCTTTCAGGAAGAACCAAAGAGATCAAATTGAGAAGACTCAGAAAGGAAACAGTGTCTGAAAGAGTTAAGGGGAAAGAAGACTGAGGGGAAATACACTATGGCTGAGCCTTTAGTAAGACTCAGGGTAAAACACTTTAAAGTCGAAGGAAAGAGGGTGGCTGGTTTAGGTATCACTGGAAGTGGTTCCTGAATATGTTACCTAAGTTTCATTTAAGTCAGTGAGTAAAATATCCAGCGACTTTCGTATTAGTTGAACTGGGCCCTAAGTGAAAAAGGGCATGAAATTAACTGAATTTTGTCACTTGTAAAGCTCCTGCTGAGCTCATTTCAGGATCAAAGCCTAGAACTATAATTGCATTGCTCATTAAAATAATGGAACAAATATTGAGAGAAAAATAACTAAATCCAGGGCAGTAGTGCCAAGAGCGATAAACAGCATGGGTTTATAAAGAACAGATCTTGCCTTACAAACCAGATTGCCTTTTTCTAATAGAATTACAAAGGGTCAAATTCTGCTGTTTGTGAGGGCTGACTTGTGCTGAAGGAACCACCAAAGTCTATTCTTGGTAGCATTTACCTATGTGAATAATGGTCATAAACGCTATAATTAGTAGATGAAGGGAGAGTAGTAGATTAATATTATGCCTCACGACACTGTACTGATCAAGAGTAAATTTCCAGATAAGTTTTGTGATCTAGGAGGCAGGGCATATCACTTGGAGATTTTCAGTTTGGTTTGTATGCTGTACTGTCAAGTGAAATAATATCCTGGGTGAAACTCTATAAAGAAAAAAACCACAGTGGCAAATGGAAAAGTACAGCTTTCTGCAAGGTACTTTAAGTGCCACGTAAACGTGACTTTATTCAGTCAGAATTGCAAAATAAAGAAAACAACTTAAGGGAAGTTCTCATGCTGCATTATAAGACATTGTGAGTGTGATAATTATGTTGTGAAAGTAAGAAACTGAAAAGGTGTTAACAGGTACGTGGGGAAGTGATACGTGAATCAGATTTAAGCATGCAAGAAGCAAAACTGTTGGACCGCATTTGCGAGGTGAAAAGGTCAGGGGAAATACTGATGCAAATACTCACAAGCCACATGAAAATCCCTCATGTCACAAACCAGGCTGGTGAATAGACCACCTAGCAGTGTAAAGCTCCAGTACTCACTCACTTGGAGAAGCGTATAAAGCTATAAAGATATGCATCAAATTGGGGGGAGAAGGATAGCGTAATCAGATCCAGGGAGAAATGTGTCAGGTTTTGTGCGGTAGATAAAGGGGAGATTATCTACAGTAATATAGCTGTATGCATACCTTTCTACAAATGTTTGATGAAGAAGCAATGTAATAATCCATCAGGAATACAGCATGAAACTGAGAGGGGAAAATGTAAGACAGTGTCTGGAAGAACTTTGATGGTTAAATGCAGTAGTTTGCTGGGTAGAACAGGTTGTTTTATGCATGACAGCTAACTTGGCCTGGCATAAAGGTAATGCATGTGACAGTATCTCTAAGGGTAGCAGAAATCCCACAGCAGTATCCAAAATCCAATAATCCCTGGCTCGGCCAGCAGCTCCTCGTATTGCATAGTCCTCCTTTATCCCTGTCTGGTGCAGCAAAAAGTTTAAGGATAGAGTTAGACATTAAAAATTCTGGTGTTAACTGTTGGCTACTGCTAGAATTTTTTTTTTTCTCTGAGATCTTTTTCAGGATTTTTAAGTATTAATAAATCCTTATTTAGCCAGGATAGTCCCAACAGGGAATCAACGAAAATATTTGCATAATTTTTCCCATATCAGTGTGTTATGGTTCCAGAGTTTGTATTTTCTCCTTGCTTTTCAGCTGGTCTAAATTATCATTGTATTGTTGAAATCAATTGTATTTAAGCACCTGCCACTTCCAAGTGTCCAGTGTTTACCAGTTTTTCTTGTTGCCACTGCCAAGAAAGGAAAAAAGGATCATTCGCTAGTCCCTTTGATGACATGGAGTGAGAAAATGAAAAAACCCTACGTACTGTTTTATAAGATCTGTAAAACTCAAGTATAGAGGAGAGGTCAATTATTTCTAGTGCGAAAAATAAGCTTCCATGTGGAGTTCTTTGGCAAGCCAGAACACATATAGGACAAAGAGAGAGAGCATGAGCCTCCATCCTCTCCATGCAGCTATTGTGTTTGGCCTGCAATACTTGCAATCAGGGAAAAGCCAGGCTGGAGTGGAAACAAATATCACCTACCCATGTCTTTTTTGAAGTGATGCTTTGTAGTAAATTGCTTTCTGTTTAATTTGGCTTATGCTAGCAACGCTGCACTTGGTGAGGCAGCGTGACTCCTATCATCTTCAGCATGAGCAGGATCAGTCTGTGCATTTTATTGTCATCGTGGAGTAGCTGCAGAGCTAGTCCTTTATGGGGAGTCCTTATGCATGCATCTTATTACCCTCACAACCAACAGAAACTTTACCTTGGTAAAGACAGTAGTTTTGCTTCCGAATAGCTTGCTTGAAACACTAAAATAAAAATAAAATTAAAAGTATCTTTGGCTGAATATTATTGCTTCATCTACAAAACAAAAAATGTAGCTATTATTGTTAATCTTTCATAAACTCCAGTATTTCCACAATCTTAACTGCACTGAATTTCAGAAATATTATGAATCTGTAGGGTGTAAGATTGTATTTACCAATACAATTGTTTGTGTATACAGTGTATTGTCTTGTGTAAAGATTTGGTGACTAGGATATAACCAAAATGATTGTTCAATTATATATTAAATTAAATCATTCAACAGTGAGAAAAACAAGCTGCTTAGCAGTATGGGTTTTGGTTGACAAGGAAATAAGTGAACATGAAAAAAAATAGTTTAATCTTCAAGCACGTCTTTTTCTTGAGTCACAATGAAAGATTGATGTTATGTTCTAGGCTAATCAGTTACACTGATTTTGTGGACAAGTGTTAATGAACATACAGAAGAACCCAAATTATTCTTAGTGTGGAGCAGCAAAAACTCATTGTGAATTTAACTATGTGGGGAAAAAAACAAACCAAAACAACCAAAAAAAAACCCCAACATTTATTTGTTTCTATATAATTTGCAACCATAGCTTTGCAACAAAAAGGATGCTAAATTGCTGGAAAGCTTTCTGAAACATTAAAACCAGCAATTCTATACCAAACAGATATTAGAGCACTGTTATCCTAGCTTTCCTTCTGCAAATGAAAATATCCCCTCAGCAGCAGTTTCTATTATGTCTTGCATTAGCCTTTCACACCTAACTGAATTTCATGCAGTGACTTTACAGAGAGATAAGTACTGGCCTCTGAAGGCAGTGGAAGATCTCCCAGAAAGTTCAGTGAAGTCTGAGGTAACCTTGTGAAGTCTAAATGTAAGAATATCTTTCCAGGAGTTATGATAGCTATGTATAGATCCCAAGTCCACCCTCCAACAAACACATTGTGCTGAAATAACTCCATGGAGTTTGGAAAGGCAAGAGATGGTGAGTTGCAACACCAAGGAGTTACAGTCACCTGTCCCTAGGTGTTTGAGGTCTTTGACCACGTTCTGTCTTTGCTGAGTGCATCAAGACAGGCTCTGCATGTTCCAGGAAGGGCATACAAAGCAACTGGAATATCAAATATATACTCACCTGTAAAAATAAACAGGGTGTTTCTCCTCGCTGGGACTTAATAGTGATCAGCATACTTACGCAGGGTTACCAGGAGGGCTCATCCTATGTCTTACTCTGCTGTTCCCCTGCTGTGCTAAGCCAGCAGAAACGTTCCTCTGGGAAGGACAAAGGTGCATATATCTGGATATTTATACATACCCAAGGATGAAATTCAAGGTCTCATAGCAAAACATCCCTTACTACCACCTTACTTCAGCCCTGCAAAGAAAGCAGAAAGGCATGGCAGCAACGGGAACACCCTCTGGGCACCAAAACTGCAATTGTTCACACTACTCCTCTGCACTGCTGGGTGGCTATACCCATAATGATGAAGCCAAAACTGTGACCACCACTTCTTGGGTCATAGCAAGTTGTTTAGGCATAGCATAAGGCAAGTACTCTCCATTTTCCCAATATTGTTAGCCAAGACTTTTCTAGCTCTGCAACAAGGAGGTTACCTATTCCATAGACAAAGGCCCATTTGTACCACTTTTCAGTGAAAAAGAGATGTTGATGGGCTAATTCATATGTGTGCAGAGAACTAGCACATGTATCACCGAAGTCTTTTAAGCTCAGCCTCAGCCCAAAACAGTTTGAACAGCTTCATCACAAATGCCTGAGAATCCCTTTTTATACTGGAGGTATCACCTTCACCTTGATCAAGTAATTCCTTGTGGTACCAATGTAACACCTTTAACCTCAATGCTATTGGAGATATAATACCACTTTTCTGTAAAATTTTGCTTTTGAGGCTGTGTTTCTGCAGAAAAATACAAGTACCATTAAAAGAATCTTCTGTGAGAATTCAAGGGATATTTTCATGCGGAGGGAGACTGTCATCAAGATTCATAAGCTGAGATTCTGCTGTAGCTGAGCACTGCTAAATACTAAGCAGATAGTGGAAGGCAGCAGAAAGTCTTCTTCACACTCAGAAATTGGATGATGAACCCTTTTGCTTGGAGACATAGAGAAGGTCCATAGAGATTAGAGGAGCACCACACCTCCCAGTAACAGATGTGTCCTACCTGTTGAGTTTTCAGATCTTCAGCTCTAAGAAGACAAAAAAGATAGAAGAAAATATTCCTGATTATATCGACAGTCTGATCAGTGGCTTAAAGTTTTACGTACCCAGCGTAGAGCCTTGAAAGTTGCTGCTAATGGTGTCTTTAGCACATAGCTTTTAGCGGTCCAGAGCAGTGATGCATTTCTGAAGTGACTGCCCACCGTATGAGAATTGTGCCATACTGTGGCCTGTAGTTGCTGAGGCTGTTCAAGAATAAACTGAAAAAGAATAAAAATACCCAGAATCATTTGCCGTTTTTTGATTTCTGAATGCTAATGATAATTTCTTGAAATTATCAAACAGTATGTAAACTCCACAATCCATTTAATGCTTAAAGCTGTAGATTAATGTTTTTTCTTTGCTTTGATGTTTGTTTTATGTTTTCAAATAGTTTATATCTCCATGATAATACATGATAGCATTCAAATGGTTGTACTAGGTTGTTCTTTTCCTTTTGTTCTGTTGTAAAAATTATGTTTTCCTCTGCAGTTGGTATCTTCTTGTTAACCTTGAATTCTCTTTCTATGAAAAAATATTCAGAGAAATAACCTAACAAACTTTTTATAGTAGCAGCCAATTGTTATTCCAAGGTATGGCTTGATGTGACAAGACACAAGAGGAACTTTGAACAAAATGCTTAACTGTTTCATGCGAAAAACAGTAACAGCTTTAATACCACAGAACACCAGTCAGTCAACAGAAGAATATTCAAACTTTTGCTAGTCCATTGTACAATAAAATAAAATATAACATAAAGTGAAAATATGTTGTTATAGCACAATGACATTATATTACAAAAAACAGTAATGCAAAATATGGCGCATGTCCGTATTTTAAACATTTTTCCTGCTCTGATGTCATAATGAAAAAAAAGATAGAAAACAATCTCTCAATGAAAATTACATCCCAAACAAAATTTTAAAATTGTTAAAGGAAAACTTTGCTAAATACTTAAGCTTTGACAAAATTGTGGAAAGCTCTTCCTTTAGCATTTCTTGGACCAGTGGTTGCAATTGTTGTAATGACTGTGCCAAAGAAAGGGCTCTGAATTCCTGCTTAACAACGATGTGCTATTTCAATAAAAGTCCTTAAGACACCTTGGAGAGTAACCTCCAGATTCCAGATGACTGTTTCATTGGTTCTCATGACTGGAGGAGGCAGCACAACTCCCATCTTTCCTCTGAAGGGAGACGTAGCAGACAGTTACGGGCTTTCATTCCCAAGCAGGGGCAATTCCCTGCTCAGGGCAGAGGTAGAGGTGGCTGTGAGAGGTTTCTTTTGCAGGGGTTTGCAGGTGTCTGTGGGACTGCAGCAAAGCCATTTGAAAGCAAAACTGCAGCAGGGACAAAGCTTCTGGAGTTCATTTCTGGATGAAAAAGTCTTGAAACTGAGAGTAGAAATTCCCTTCTCTTGTATTTCCCTGCGCTTAACGAGTGCTCTTTGAGGAAAGTGCAATGAATCAGAGACACTCCTGACTCCACTACCACGTTTCCTGCTAACATGAGGCAGCCCCCTAGTTCTTTCTGACTTTTCATATTAAAACGTATTAATGTCTTTCATAGTTCTAATAAAAGATTGTTTCTCTATAGGATCTCTCCTAATTGAGCACCTGTATACAAACCAAAGGGACCTGGATTTTGGTTTAGCCTTGAAAATAAGAAGCCTTGGACGTGATCCAGCCATTCAGTGGGGGAGCCTAATAACTGACAGTCTGGTCACAGCTGGCAGCCATGACAGTAGGGTTCCAAAATACGAGGGGAGGAGGGAGAGAAGGTATAAAATATACACTTTTTACAGGGTAGGTTCCCACTAAAATAACAGATCTAATTCCTTAGCTGTGAATTTCAGAACTGTATGGTTAAAAGAGGTAAATCTGCATAATGCTAAGTAATTCCCACCTAATGTTGCCCTTCAACTAGAGTAACCTCAAAGTAAACCTTTTCTCTGCGGCAAAGATTGCTGATTTGTACCTTCACCAAGAGGTTTGAGGGTGGCAGAATCTGATCCTTACACACTTTAATTTTGACTCCCAGTAATGGCTATTTTGATGGAATACACTTTTCAGTTTGCACGGAAGATTAAAATTTTGAAAACTACCAGCAAAGTGAATGGTAAGATGACAATGCCTAAGAAGTGCACAGGACCTTTCAGAAGTGTGAGTTGTGTTTATCCAAGAGGTATCATGATGAGCCTTGTCTTTCTCTTCTCCCATTGTCTTGAATTTGTGCACATCTTTGAGATACCAAATCTCTGACTAGCTACTCAGAATGCTTCCCGAGTTGCATTAATAATATTTGTTTTGGCAGAAAATAACCTTGAAAGGGCTATGAGAAAATACAAAAACAATCAGAAGCTTTTATCAGGTGTAGTCATGGGGTTTATTTTAAAGTAAATGCTTAATATAGGTTCAGTTTCAAAGAGTCTTATCAGCTGCTGGTTTTATTCAGTATGTAGTAGTAAAATCTTGCAATGTCTGAACCTCTTTCAGATGTTCATAAATGGTGTTATAGAAACTTCTTGTGCTTTTTAAACAAATGTATCCATTCAAAAGATAAATGTACGAGATCTGCTGATATTCAGTGGAATGCTTCGGTCTGGCTTTTTTGTACATACAAAAGTTTGTGTGTCTGGCCCTTTTCCCAAGTTATTTTTACTCCATCTGCTCGAGCCTAGATTATAACGTCCCCCACATGAATACACAACAAAAACCTTTACAAAGGTACACATCTGCAAGTTTCACTATTACAAGAGGAGTTAGTCTGTTGAAAATTGGGTCCAGAGATAGTAAGCAAGATACAAGAATCATTTCAGGTACATTATCTTCCTTTGGATTTCTCCTGCCTTTTTTTTATAGTGCATGAACAGATTTTGCTTTTTTAAAAAAAATTTCCCTTATTTTTGGTAAAGAGTCTCACCACACTTTGGGTGTGTGTGAAATGCTAAGACAAATTCACAAAATTTTGGGATTGAAATGAGGAGAGGAAAAGCATTATTTAGGTTTCTTGCTGGCCTTGTGAAGACAGAGCTGTGCTTTCTTCCTAATCTTTCTTTCTAGTCTAAAAATTTAATGCATTAGGTGTACAGTAATTGCCACAGGCTTTGATAAATAAATGTCCATCCCTTTTCACAATGAATCTTAGGAAGAAGTCTGAAAGTGGACAGAAGTTTTTGGATTTCAGCTAAAATGAAAGATTTATCCTAAAATAAAGATCCATCCGCAATGAAAAAAAATTGTTTAGTCCTTGCAAGTATTGCAGAGACTAGTTATAGTAGCAAAACCATAAAATAGAAAAATAGTGGGTGATGGAAAGGCCAGAATAGGGCTGTCAAATTTTAAATTTTAACATATGGACTGCTCACTCTCTGCTCTGGTTGCTAGTCATTCCCAGATGGTGTCTTTAGTGAGTGATGGTGAGGGGAAAGGAGCAGGTGGCAATGGCTTTTTAAAAAAATTTTTTTACATATATCAAATTAAAATTACGTGTTCTATGTTAAAAAAAAAGAAAAGATAAGAGAGAAAATAATACACAACATGGGGGAAAAGGTAATGCATAAACAGGAATTTGAGGCTGAAATTAAGGATATCCTATTGTTATGGGCTGATGACTCAGGGTGAGAATTTGGATCCAGATCTAAGATTCCTCATAAGTGGTGGATAATAGTTTTCATGTAGGGCCTTGTTCAGCCTGCGGTACGGCATGTCCCAGCAACTGCAGGAAGAAGCTGCTCACCAGAACCGAGTTAGTTTCTCCTTTGGTGTGCAGTGCATCAGAACTTTCAAACACGTGCTTAAAGATAGGTTTGGATACACGTCTAAGTGTGTTTGTTTAGATGGGAACCTTATGCCAAAGGGATGGGGCTTGCGGTTTTAGTGCTGAACACTTGATTTTATGATGTCAGGGATGATACTGATCTCTTTAAGCCTAAGGATATATTCTGCAAGAGGTTTCTTCTTATGAGAAACATCCTTTCACTTCTCTTTGTTAACTCTTTGTTGATGACTAACACTGGAGTGTGCCATGTCCTGGTTTAGAGAGTGAATACTTCTCCAGGTACTGACTCCAGCCTTCTAATTACAGTGAGCCCAATTGCTCCTTCATGTCTGTCAGTGAGAGTTCCTGCTCTGTGGTACATCTCCATTCTTGCTCATGTTTGTGTCCAGGTGTGTCGCTAGTTTGCAAGTGTTTTTCCAGGATATAAGTAATATTTCTTTATGTAACATAATAAACTTAAAACTCGTTTTTATTTTCTTATCATTTTCAGTAACAGCCTAGCTGTTTTACTCAGTCTTTCTAACTTAGCTGGTTGAAAATCTGACCTTTTAATTAATAAAGAAAAAAGAGAGAAAATTACTTGTGTGTTTCTGTCACAGACATAGCTTCTCAGTATGTAAAACCCAGTAAATATATGAACCTGATCAGTACTTCTTTTGCTATTGTCAGAAGTCCTGGATGCCATGTCTGCCTTTAATCTGCCAGCTTTGTGAGTAAAATCTCTCACCTAGACCAGAGCTGAGGAGAACAGTAGGGTATTAAAAAGGAGTTCATAAAGGAAAGAGTTAAATTTCTACTGAACAATCATAGGACTTAAAACGTTCTTTTTTTGCTAGTCTGGACAAGACTCAATGGCACAATTAAAAACAGTGAAATGAACCTCAGAGGTTTGTAAAAAACAGCATTGCATAATATATCTCATGATCATTCTAAATCACTCCTATGCAATGGGTAAAAGCTCTATCTTTTTTGAATCCAAGGCAGCTTAAAGGGAGTATTGATTTTCCCTTTACTGAGAAATGAGAATCACATATTAGGAACGAAAGCTGCAGACACAATATAATGACCTTTCTCCTTGGCTTCTGTTTTCTAACACAAACAGAATCATTTTCATTGCTAGAGTGGATATTAAACAGTAAATCTTGTAGCAATGTACTTGCAAGTGTCTGTGCTTGTTTTATCCAATTAGCATACTTATCACAAGAGCAAAAAAATGAGTAGGTAAGGCTTTTAATTTCTGGAGATATCAGTTCCATCCACAAAAACATTGAAAAGTCTCCAGCTGGAGGTCTATTCCATCTGTCTCAGTACTGGAGGGAGGAGGGGTGCTTTCTCCCTGCAATTTTGATGCTGATGCATGATTTAGAGTAAACGAATTATTTCATTGAGAGCAGAGGACCTTGGCTGACGTCTATTTTATTCTATGCATGTTTTTGTAGCACAGCCCCACACATTCTTATCTATTAAATGGTGTTCCAGGTCACAGACACATCACTATTCTATTTACTGCTCTAATTATATAGAACTTAAGACAAACTTATCAATAGTTGACACATTACCTTAGGGGAAAATATCCTAACTATGAAACAGCATATAAATCTACCTCAAACAAAAGCTTAAGTTTACAACAAAGCCACTAAGGGCAGATTTTGCTTTTATACCTACTGTGTTTCCATCTAATCACATTTCATGAGAGTGTCTGAAACGATGGGTTGAAGTTGCACGTGCTTCCAACTTTTTGATATTTAGTTCCTTTCCCCCAATTTAAACTAACTGCAACTTCCCCCCTGGTTATCAGTTCTTTTCAGTTAAAGCTGCTGCTGAATCAGCAACGTGTGAGTGTGTGTGAAATGACATCCTTGACCTGTTTTCTCTGCTGCTGGAGAAAAATATGGTGGAATTCTCATGATAGAATATTTGAAATGCAACTTAGTCTAGCCACCCACTTAGTCCAGTTGCAAGTCAGAGTTGTGGCACAGCACCAAGAGAAGAAAAAATAGATGCATGAAACCTGGAAGCATTGCAACTCACTGTGTCCCCTACTTCTGTGTTGTTTATACACTTGTAAGACAGCTCATAGTTTTGGAAGTCCAGGAGCTGCCTGGCAATGCACACTGGTGGTAAAAAACACAGTGGCTGGTAATTTAAATTAATTTTAATAAGATGATTTAGAATCCTTGTTGATATCTTCAGTGCTTCAGATGGATAAACATACAGGAACAGCTGATGTCCGGTAACTTTGAACGAGGAATTTCATTAGAATAAAAAAAAAAGGAATTCGTTGTAAGGAATTCTGTTATTCTTTGTTACTCTTCACTGTGCTGAAGAGCTTTCGACTATGATCTTGGTTTCCTATTTTGAACCTGATCATTGGCCAGAATAGAGAGCCAGTTAGTTCTGAGTGTCTTTTTCTTCTGGATTATTTAATCTTCACCATGCAGGTACCTACTCAGGCCAACAAGAGTTTTCACACCTCGGAAGATTCTTGTCTTTTACCAGATGCTGCTTGGTAATGTCCAAGTCAGTCCAAGTGAGCTGAGAACCACCTGGGAAGTGTCTTACTATCAACCAAGTCTTGATACTCTGCTACATGCATTTATTTTTTTCTGTTGTTAGAAATTATTTTTCTTGGTCAGTTTTATTAGATCTGTGAATTACACTTTCAGATGAGGTAACTTATAATAATTCAGAGATCAGAAAACTGCAAAATTCCTGGACAGCTGGGAATTTATTTAAGGCACAAGCACATCCCAGTTGCAGGCGGTATTGCTTTGGTGTACCTGTCAACAGAGAAGAAGTATTCAGTCTTAACTTACGTGTAACTTTGACATGTCACGTGAGTTCCAGTTCATCGTCTTTTGGGGTATGTAGATTTCTATTAACATATGTTACTTTTCTAGCTTGTTACATGATATATGTCATAGATTTGACATGACATGCCTGAAGTATAGTATTTCTAATGTTTGTAATTTGCACAAACTGTCACCCCTAATATGTATAAAGTATTGCATCAGGAAACATACTTCCATTTCTTCATAAGTAGGTGTCTGGATCTAGTAAAACTAAACATACAGAAATCTAAAGAATATACAGAATAACCAGTAAAAAGTTACTAAGTAAGTATATTTTATTTCTCTGTACATTTTCTTCAAAGACCTAACATATAATAGTCTGGAAGGTTTGTGATTCTTGATTGACTTCCCAGTGATATTGTTTTCATGTATTGCAGCAGCTGCATATTTGGAGAAAACATAGTAGATTAGAAATGTGAATGTGATCGCTAAACTCTATAGATTATTTCCTCTATTTTGTGAGACTGTGCTTGCTAACTCTTGCTCCAATGTTGCCTTATTCTGTTCTCCTTTCCCAAACAAGTGTATTTTGGTGGTTTCATTACCTAGTCCATAGATATCTGAGAACAAATGTTGAGAAAAAGTGTCCAGTAGCCTGATACAGCCACTCAGAAAGCGGAGTCTAAGGCAGCAGTAAAAGCAGATTACAGAGTCTTAGGCTGAGAAAGTCATGGAAAGAACAAACTGAGTATACCTAATGGTATCCAGGCAAAATGATGATTATTCTCTCAACTGGGAGAAGAATTAGGAAGGTTGCCTTTGCCAACAAAAGTATTTGGGAAAAGCTTTAGGAAAAGCTCCCCATGAATGGAACCTAAAATAAAAAGGAAAATAAGTGTGGGGAGAGGAAACATAAACTCTGATCACAAAAGCTCCCATGGGACAAAAGTAGCGTGTTCAATGTGGGAGGTTATTGGAGAACTTGCAAAATCCTCTTTAGCTAGGGGGTTGGAGCATGAGCCAAGCTGCAAGGGGTTGGCTGGTTTGAGCCAATAAAGCAAATGAAAGAGCCTTGGGGCCAGATCAACAGGGAAGGAACAAAGCTGATGCTGCTTGATTACCTGGGCCTGCGGCACAGACTCTCAGGAGGGAATTCCCCTTTGGCTTCAAGGGGAGTATAGCATTGCTGTGTGATCCTGGAGGGACTGGCATGCCGTTTGTGTTGGAGAGGTCTATCCACCTACTTTCAGTGGAAGCTGGGACAATGAACCTATTGCTAAAGTAGGATAAATTCAGATTCATTTTAATTGCAAGTTCAGCCATGGGTTTGGGGGGGGGGTGGTGGTGGATTTTTTTGTCTGTCACCATCTGATGATTATCAGTTCTGAGCCTTAAAAATCACATTGGTTACAGACATAATTCATCTTTAATTATCTATTTGTTTATTACAGTGCCTTTTAATCCTGTTACCAGTAGATCATATCCATTAGTAGAGAACAGTAAATGTAAATGAGGATGGAAACTTGTCACAGTAGTCAATATGAAAATTACATCAGAATGCCATCATATTTCACAGCACAAGTGGAGTAGCTGAGGTCAGGAGAAACTTGCCCTCTCTCCCTGTAAAATCCACAATTAGAGAATATGTCATTTGGGATTTATACCTTTTTCCTAAAGGTCTTGTGTATACCATCTGTAGAAGAGCAAAACTTGGTATTATTCTTCGGTCTTCTTCAACATGGTAGTCCCTGTGCTGTTTATTTTAACAGCTAACATTAGGAATAGTTGATTTCTGTAGCTACTTTGTGGGACAAAAACCTGGGCTTTTATTTATTCTCTGTTGTTCTTGTTCCATTAGGACATCCATCAGTTTTTAGACCTCTCAGGAGCAAGCCCAACACTGCATCCATCGGCTACATTTTCTGTTTTAGTATTTTCTGTCAATACAACACAATAATATCGAGGTATATTATAGGAAGTTTTACACTGCAGAGCTGACTAATATAATTCAAGATAATGAGCTCCCATTAACTGTTTGGTCTGCCTGAAGCACAGGTTATATTAGAACTTCTAAGACATTCAGCTTTTGTCTGACAAAGGGCAGATAGGAGTAAGACATTTTTCAGAAAGTGCAGAACCCTTGGAATGATATGAAAGGTAGTTTTCTGCTATTTTTGGATAAGCAATGAAACAGCCCTTAGTCTGCCATTACTGGATGCTTTTGAAGATCGTACTTACATTGCCATTAACAGCATAACATGTGGGAGTGATGGATAATTTGTTGTGGTTAAAGCTGACTGTAGCTATGCTTATAGTAATCAAGGGAATGTCATCCATTTTGAGAAAAAGCATAACACTTAGGGTTTTTTAATTAAGGTACCAAGATGAGTGTTTGTACTAGTCTTACTTTTAATAGCAAAACATGAGATACCAGCAGATAATTTGTTACTGTTGTTAAAAGTGGCAACATTTACCTTAAAGGAATATTGTACACAAGACACCTTAACTCATTTCATTGTGAATACTTGGTAAGCTGCACCATATAGTGTGTTTCTTTTTCTCTTCATCTGAGCACTTGTGAGGCCACACAGATGGGTGACACAGGGGATCCAGCAGAAGACAAGACAAAAATTCCCTGTGAACTTATAATGAAAGACCACATCTGCTTCCAGGGGTGGAATTGAGGTTACACAGAAAATCTTGGGTTCAGTTCCAGGAGATTGTGCTCTGCAGACCCTTCCTGCTCTCCTTATCTTCCCTTTTGCTGCAGTTTTCATTCTTTTACATCTCCTGTTTCTGTCCTGTCCCTCTTTCCCTTGTCTTTTCACTATCTTTGCTCTTCTTCCAGTCCTGTCCTTTCTCTCTTGTTTGCACTTTTTCCCCATCTCTGGTGCCCTGTTGGCTGTCCTCAGTCCCCTTAGAGACTGAGGCTTGCCTTAGGGAGGTTCAATCCTTGCAGAATCTGCAAAAATCACCAAAGGTAGTGCATTATCCTCCCTTAAATCACTCATTCAGATCTACCTGCTCTGACATGCCTACAAAACACTCAGCAGTTGGGTGCTGTGTCTGCAGAGAGTGTCATTCATCTGCTGTTCGGAAACGTCTCACTGTTCCCTGTCGCCCTTTCACTTCATTATATCTGCTTGTTGCCTCTCATCATTAAGCTAATTATGAATCCTCTTGGGCACAAAAAGTCTCTTTGTTGCGTAGTGCCTGGCAGGAGCAGCACTACAGCAGCATGGATGATTGTAGTGTTTTAAAATGCTTGCCATCATCACAAACAGGTAATCTTAAAAGCCCAGAGACGAGCACCTCAGGAACGGAGCTCCAGAGCAGTTGTTACTTGTCACACTACATTTCATCACTTTCTGAAACCCACCTTCCCTAAAGTAATTCACCAAAATCATCTTTCAGTCTGGCTCCTCAATACCTTCAAGGGGAACGAGGCCAGGAACTCGTCCTGGATCATTCCTGTAGTTGTTTAAGCACGTAAAAATGAACCTATTTCTTGTTGTCTCACATGTAGTCCTAAAGAACACATAGAAACACCGAGTAGAAAAAGCTGAGTTTCTCAGATGGTTTTGTTTTGTTTGCGATTGCAAAATATAACTGATGAAAACTAGATTTTAAGAAGCAGTGGTGTATCTGTAGATAAGTGTCAGCCTTATTTAAATTTGTCTTTGTTTTTCACTGATAAATACATTAATAACAAATAGATTTTAAATTTAATATTCTGTTTTCATCCAAACAAACTAGGGGCTGGATTCCACAATCATTATTTTAAATACTATAAAATAATTTAATTTTTTAACGTTCTGTTCTTACTTTCTATTGCTTTATGTATTTTACTTGTTACTCCATGTTGCACTCCCTGAGGGCCACGTATGCTCTGGTAAAGTTGGATAACAAATAGTGTGAATAGTAGCTTTTTTACTCTTGGGATTTAGTTTTATTCCTTTATTGAGTATGCACATATGCACACACACAGAATCAATCACAGTATTTCATGTTTTATTTTCATTGTATTAATTACGTTCAAAAGCATGCTGCCAATCAGATTGCTATAATTTTTTATGCTGCGAGTTTTGGAATCTCTACATGCAGTGACTTAGATGACTTAAAATACATTTGATACTCGTGAAAAAAACAGCAAATGCAAAGAATTAGGCTTTTATTTAGTGTTGTAATTTATAAAAAAAATGGGGTTCTTCCAGAGCAGAGTTAATTTATACAACATTGACACCTAGAGAAAAGTTATATATGTATCTCGAGGTATCTGCTGTAGTTAGGTATTACGCTACTTACAGCTTATGTAAAAGAGCACATCTTTCCCAAATTCTTCACTCCTGTATACGCTGTAATTTCAATAGTGGGCAAAGGAGATGGAGCTGGAGGGGAAGGATGAGATCCATTTACAAGGCAGGATTTTATCAGTGTAATTAAAGCTTCTTTTGGATTTAAAAAAGTAAAATAATTTTTTAAGTTAACTAAACTAAAGTAAACTAAACTTAAACTAAAGTAAACTAATTTTTCTGGAATTAGGTTCTATTCCAAAACTTGCAACCACATTGGACATGGCAGGTCTGCAGCATGGTCCAAGCTTAAGTCAATATACCACTCATTTCACAGAATCACAGTATCACAGAATGTTAGGGATTGGAAGGGACCTCAAAAGATCATCTAGTCCAATCCCCCTGCTGAAGCAGGACACCTAGATGAGGTTACACAGGAA